>JACGCM010001692.1:600000-1167678 GCA_014058105.1 Kingdonia uniflora
GGGACCCATGGTAGAAGTATATAAACCTAGTACCTCGAACCCTAAACGAAATACAACGGTGATATTTAATAATGCAAAGATAAAAGTTGTGAAATTGAACTGTACCAATAACTTCGGCAAGTGGCGATACGAGGTTATTGATACGCTAAGTCAACAATACTTAGATAAGGTGTTGGAAGACAAACTGGATGAGGTAGAGGATAGTGTTTGGAAGAAGATGAATAAGAGGGCTTGTGGTCAAATTCAATCATGTCTTACTCAAGATATAAAATACCTTTGTAATGAACAAACCTCGGTAAAGGAAATTTGGAGGATTCTTGAGGAGAAGTATTTGGTGAAAAGCATCCAAAATTGACTCTATTTGAAGAGGAAGATTTACCGCTTCGCAATGAGATAAGGGATTTCTATGTCGGAGCACTTAAAAGATTTTACCAAGTTATTAGTCTACTTGGCAAATCTTGAGGAAATTGTTAGCGATATAAACAAAATACTTTTGTTCTTGAACTCGCTTCCCGAAGCGTACAAACATTTCATTACAGCGATAGCGTACGGGAAAAGTTCATTGCAATACTCGGATGTAACTTCGGCGGTGGTGAACAATGAGTACCAGAGGAAGGAAAAATGTGAGTCCAAGGATTCAGCGTCTAAGGTATTGATGACTAGAGGGAGGTCTTCTGACAAAGATAAGTCTAGTGGTAACAAATTTTGATCGAAGCCAAAATGTCGCAGTATAAATAATAACAACTTGGGTAAAGACCAATGTGCATTATGTAAATCGACAAGTCATTAGAAGAATGAGTGTCATGTACTTCTTAAGAAGAAGAAAGGTAGAATATTAGGTTTTTCGGTAATTGTTGCTCAAGACACGGCAAATGAAGGTAATGATTATGACTTTTCTTTAACTACATTATTGAGTGTATGTGTTGTTTATTCAAAAGAATGGATCTTGGATTCGGATGTTACTTATCGCATTTGTCCCGAAAGGGGTAATTTTTTTAGTTTGAAAAAGCTAGAAGGTAGAGCTGTGTTGATGGGAAATGATGATTCCTACCGCATTATGGGGATATGTACCATTCCTCTAAAGTTACACAATGGGTGGGTTAAAGAGATTGAGGAGGTTCAGTATATTCTGACAATGAAGAAGAACATTATCTCAATGGGTTTACTTGAAGAGAAAGGGTACAAGGTTATGTCTGAGAATGGTGTGAAAAAGGTTCTTAAGGGAACCACAGTTGTATTGAAGGGTCAAAGAAGAAGTAATAACTTGTACTATTTAGATGGTACATCTATTTTTGGTGAGGTTGCTACTGTAGGAAGTGAGGAGACCACTTCCATAGGTACCACTAAACTATGGCATATGCATTTGATGCATGCAAGGGAGATGTCCTTGAGAGTTCTTGTAAACCAGGAGCTATTCAAGGGTGCCAAGGCGTGCAAGTTAGACTTCTGTGAACATTATGTTTTAGCCAAGCAAACAAGGGTAAAGTTTGGCATAGTTATCCATTGTATTTGTGGAATCCTTAATCATTTTCATACATATGTTTGGGGACCCTCCAGGAATGCATCACTTGGGGGTAAACATTACTTTATGTCTTTTGTGGATAATTTTTCTAGGCGGGTGTGGGTATATACTATGAAGAGGAAGGATAATGTGCTAGAAATTTTTAGGAGATGGAAGATGTTGACAGAAATTAGACTGGCAGAAAGATAAAGTTGCTCCTTTCTGATAATGGTGGGGAGTATACTAGTGATCCATTCTTCTAAGTTTGTGAGGATGAGGGGATCGTTTAACATTTCACCATTAGAGGGATACCGCAACAATATGGGGTAGCGGAGCGCATGAATCATACTTTACTGGAGAAGGTACGATGTATGTTGTCTAATTCTGGGTTGGACAAATCATTTTGGGTTGAGGCTTTGAAATATGCATGCTACCTCGTTAGTAGGTTGCCTTTGGCAACAATTGAGGGTAAGATACCAATAGAAGCCTGGTCGGGAGAACCTGCTACAAATTATGATACTATTCATATATTTTTTTGTCCAACATACTATCTTGTCAAATATGGTAAGTTGGATCCACGAGGAAGGAAGGCCATTATTATGGGGAAGAAAAATGGCATGAAAGGCTATAAGTTATGGGATACGAGAGACCGAAAGATTATTCTGAACAGAGATATTACTTTTGATGAGGCTTCTATGATGAAGTCATATGTCTCTGAGCATGGAGAGAAGACGACAATTGAGGTTTTACAATGGGTGGAGATTGAAGCGCCTTCACATGGTCTAGATAGTTATGTACTAAAAAGGGTATCATCTACCGGTGTGACAACTAGTGATGACCCATTGGTTCACGTTCTAGATGATGAAGATACAAATAAGAGTGGAGCAATTGGTAGTACGGATGAGGAGACTTTGGTGGAGTTAATTGTAATGAGTAAACCAAATAGTGATGTAAGTAAGCCGAGTTGGCTTATAAATGACATGGTACTTCCATGGGTGAAGACCATGGTAGCCTATGCACTACTGGTCGTTGAAGAAGATATTCATTCCACGGCTAAACGTTGGAGGAGGGGGGAGCGATGAATGAAGAGATGTATTCTCTTTGTTGGAATAAAACCTGGCAACTTTCAAAGTTAGCTAAGGGAAAAAGGGCGATTGGTGGTAAATGGGTCTACAAAAGGAAATAAGGATCTTAAGATGATGTTAAGCTTCAAGGCAAGTCCACTGGTGAAACACTTCTCCATTCGTATTCTATTAGCCTTGGTAGCGAATTTAAATTGGAATTGCAATAACTCGATATTAAGACGGTGTTCTTATATGAGAAATTAAAGGAAGAGATCAATATGACTCAACCAAATGGGATTAAAGTTACTAGAAAGGAAGACTATGCATGTCAATTAATGAAAAGATTGTTGTACGATTTAAAGAAGTCTCCAAGATAATGGTACAAAGAAACTCTTGGTAAATAGATTCATAAAGATAGGGAGAAGGGAATGGTGCGCCTCTTTTATATTAATTGATTTGGCCTCTCATGGAGATGCTGGGAACTACATGCAATTTAATCCGCATTACGTAGGCAGCCATTGATTTGGTCGATGATTTGGTCCCTTGGGACGTTTGGTTCAATTTGGTCTTTCAGGACGTTTGCTTGGATTTGGTCCTTTGGGATATTTGGTTCGATTGAGTCCTTTGGGACGTTTGGTTGGATTTGGTCCTTTGGGACACTTGACTTAATTTTGTCCTTTAGGACGTTTGGTCAATTTTTGTCCTTCGGGGCGTTGGTTGGTTTGAGTTTCTTGGGATGTTTGTTTGCTTGGGTCCTAGAAGACATTTGGTGAGAGAGGGTTTTGTTTTGGGCTCGTTTGGTTGGTGGCTAAATTTGGCTCTGATTTCAGTTTGTTTGGTTGGGGAAATCTTCATCGAGGTGGAGAATTGTGAGGCTGGCCTATTTTCTGTTCGAAGACTTTGAGTCTGTTCAAACAAAATAAAATCTGTTCAAGAATAATTTACTCATAATATTTATTCTTCAAATATACTTTGGGTGTTTATTCGAATAGAAAAATGTCTATTCAAACAGACAAAATATCTATTAGAACAAACATCGAGAAAAGTCAATTTTGAATTTTGTTTGAGCCTTTAGTTTGCCTTGAGATCTGAGTAATTTTAATTTTTCTCCCAAGTATATAATGGAGAGTTAGGATTTTAAGAAGCCACCTTTGGTAAGATCTATTTATGAGGAATCTTTGGAGAGAAAAACCTTGAGAGACCTCAAATTAGTTGGAGATTATTACCAAAGATCATTGAATAAACTCTATCTCTATTGTGTGTGGATGTAGGCAATTGTTGAACCACCTTAAATCCTTGTTATTGGTTTTGGTTGTGTATTCCTTTAGCTTGTTCATAGTTAATCGGATCGAATCGAACCGGCGTTGGGCTTCTGCGACGTGGCTCAACACTTTTTTAATCGTCTACTTCAATTTTATTGCTTCTAGGGTTAACAAAGGCCGTAATTTACTCTCTTTTCGATAGGCATACGAAACCTACAAAATACAAGCGTTCTAATATGTATGCTTGTCTCTGCTATGGAATTGTTGCGGATGATGTGCTTGGCATTGCTGACTGTTGGTGTTTTTACATGGACCACGAGCAATTTAGTTAAAAGGATTCGCTCATTTTTGTGAAAGAAGTACTAACTAATTACCCAGACATCTGTCATCAGCTAGATGGGTCGTCATATTTCCCATCAGAGCCGAAGGAGACTTCTTCAACGACAAGACATTATTAAGATGTTATTAAAGTACTCACTTCCCTCTCATATTGTGCCATCAATAACTATTAGTTTTTTGATAGCATATCTGATGATTTACAGACTAAGTATCGTACGCACATGTATCACATATGTAACATCAACAATGTTTACCCGAACATAATGGTTGTGTCAGTGATGCGCGAAGAGATGGAAAAGTACAAACCCCGGGGAATGATGGTAAGGTAAAATGGGAAAACATCGCTTCCTTCTTTAGGAAGTTCGATTATAACAAGGTGGATGACGAATCTACACGTATTGATCTTATTGGCCACGTTGAAGAATTGAATAAATTTTTCTCAAATTATATGTGTAGGGACTTATCCCCCGAGTTGGGACATCATCAAGCTAATACCAAGCTAGACTCACACAACATGCACGCAACATACGCTATCAACAATGATACTTGGACTGCAAACTACAGAAGAACGTGGCTCGAGCACTCCAAATAAAAATAGAAAAAGTCAAGGACACTAATTCTCCCATGAACTGACAGTTATAGAGATAACCTCCACTCTTCCCCCAATTCAGGAGAACATGTTGGTGCATTAAATGAACCAAGACTAAGGTGTATAAAAGGGAAAAAAATAGAAGGAATCAAAAGCAAGTTTTTCTAGCTCAAAAGGTCATAACTTTGTAATCAAAATATTAGCCTCAAGCAATAAAGTTGCATTTACTAAATCCTCAAACCGAGGTCGTGGGTTTTACCTATTTAAAGGTTTCCACGCTAATCACTTGTGTCATTTTTTTATTGGGTTATACTATTTTTTGTCACAGGTACATTTTGTGTAAGATCTATTTCGAGCTATTCCAAGTTATTACAAAATTAGGCCCTTACATTTGGCAACGTCTGTGGGAAAGAAGACATTTCTATGAAATCCTAAGGCATATAGTTACTCAATAATCAATTTTTAATCATAGTGACTTCCAAGTGAGAAGCTACATGAGTTCCGCATGAAATTTCCATCGAACCTGATCAGCTTATAGAATTAAGGGTAAATCTCCACACCGAAATAGAGAAGCGGAACGATCTCTAGTGCCAGTTGTTACACGACTATGATCTTTGTGGAAAAGAGCTCGAAGATGAATGTAGAGCTCGACAAACAGATTTCAAAAGGCAGGAAGAATAGATGACCACGTTGTAGACCGCCTTGAAAGTACTGTAAGACAATAAATAATTTAGGCTCCCAGGGAGCGTGATGCCATTTCAGCGACATCCAGAATTTCAAAATGGGATAGGTTGGGACCTCGAGGCGTAACTAACAGAGGAGCTTTCAAGCGTCAGTACAACGATTCAGAGTTACCAGAAACATTAATTCATCTAGGGCGGGAAGATCAATCGAAAATTAGCAGAGGACGTAGGTCCTCCGAGCATCATGAAGAGGAGCCATGACCTTCGTCTATGGTGCCAGTTCGTGAACGTTTAAGTGAAGGAAGTGAGACTCACAACCCCCAACCTGCATGCCAAGTCATTTCAGTACCACGTCAATACGTCATACAAGAACACATAAATTTGTGGATCAAGAAATTGATAGAGGCTCAAACTCACGGAAATAAGGATAATTTAACCAAATTGCAAGGTAGTCAGATCGCCAAAGATTTGTTTGATATGGAAGTACCAACAGGTTTACATACTTTGAAGATACTCAAGTACAAAGGCACTGACCCTTAAGAACACATCCAGCAATTTTGATACTCATTGGGGTTGTATTCTGCAGGGGGAACCGCTCCTATAGTTTCATTCTCAGCCAAAAAATTCAATTTTTACATTCGACCACCTACAGAAGATCTTTGTCAAAATGTAGGCTCACAATAAAAACAAAGAAGAGAATTTGTACACTCTTATTAGTCTCAAACAGTCTCAGGGGGAGAAGCTCGGGGTCTTTGCAAAGAAATTGCTGAAACTCGCTCGTAAGGTTTATAATTTTGATCAGAAAATAGCCGTTTCAGTATTTAGCAATGCATTACAAATCGATTGCAAAGTGAAGAAGCATCTCCTATTGAGCAAACCCTTGACCTTGGAAGACATGATTACCAAGGTCAATAGGTATGTCAACCTGGAAAAGATGATGACCAAATGGCATAAATCTACTAAAAAAATATCCTAACCATGAAAGGTCAAAATATAGATGAAGACAGTAAAAAGAAAGATGGCCAGGGTGATAAAAAGTGAGCTAAAGCAAACACAGGTAAATCTTGAAAAGGCAATTTATAACCCAAACTGGTCCTTCTAAAGATGAATGTTAGGATCTCAGTGATCTATCACTTACTGGAGAAAGACAAGTTTTATCGTGTATTTTATCCTATAGAACCAATCTAAGGCAAACCGTATTGCATGTACCACAAGATAACTCATCATGAAACTGACAGCAGTTACACTTTATAGAGATTGCTGGAGTACATTTTCAAAGACGGGAGAATGCACAAGTACATTATCGATCTAGAGGGATATAAGAATTGAAACTACAAGAAAAGCGTCGAGATAGTTCAGATCGAAGATCAATCCGAGGAGAAATACATGTACCACATCTACCATAGCAACACAATCGAGATCCATCAAATGAATAATTCAACTAGGTTCAAAGGGAGAAGATAAACAGAGTGTTGTGACCTCACCGTTCAGGATAAAAAAACTAAACTCCTTCCCAAATCTAGTAACCGATAAACTAGAATTTCATTTGAAGAATGTGACATTAGTCATATCAAGTTTTCACATCATGACACGCTAGTTATTATGCTTAAGATAAAGAAATTTGTCATGCATACCATGATTATAGATACAAGCAGCGGTATTGAGATCCTCTTTCAGAGCACAATTAAATAAATGGGATTAGTGGATCAAGTTGTACCAAGCGATATCGATATCAGTGGTTTTAACAGATCTAAAGAAGAACTCGTAGGAAAAATCATCCTTCTTATTAGTGCTGGATCCACCACTATCGATGTAGTTTTCTACATCATTATTGCCAAGTCCCGTTACCTGGAGATAATGGGACGATGTTGGTTACACAACATGGAAGCAATCACCTCCACATACCATCAAGAACTCTATTTCAAGTACAACAACGACATCTATGAGATCAAAGGGAGTCAAAAGCTCTCACGAGCTTGTAAAAATACCGTATCTACTATCCTAAAATTATTTGACAGATTTGCTGCATAGCAATGACAGAAAGCTGATCACACCGATGTTTAGCCTTTCACAGTAGAACCTACAATGTATATTGAGATCGATAGATCTAGCAAGGGTACTTATATTTGTACTAGGCTGGTTCAACAGGAGAAAAAAGCTCTCATTCATTGTTTAAAGATAAACCGAGATGTCTTCGCTTAGACTTTCCAAGAAATGTCGGGAGTTAACCCAACCAAGGTGTATCACAAATTGAGCATTAACGACAAAGCTACGGTAGTCAAACAGAATTAGAGAAGGCAATCACCTCGTCTCAGAGATGATGTTAACAATGAAATTGATAAGTTGACCGAGGCTAGATTCATTTGAGAAGCAAAGTACTTGATTCTACAGTAGGTCACGAGTTGTTATCTATGATGGATACTGCATCGAGCTATAACTAGATACCCATATTAAACAAAGATAAAAAAAAGACAACTTTCATCACTGAAAGGGGGCACTACCATTACAAAGTCATGCCTTTCAGACTGAAGAACGACGGGGAAACTTATCAAAGGTTAATGACAACTATGTTCAAAGAACACTTGGGGAAAACTGTTAAAGTATATATCAGCGATCTACTCTACAAAAGCTTATAGAAGAAGGATCATATCACACATCTCGAAATAGTCTTCAACATATTATAATCATAGCGGACGAAGCTCAATCCTAATAAATGCCAATTCGGAGTGCACTCTAGCAGGTTCCTAGAACAACTCATCAACAAAAAATGAATCAAAGCTTATCCAGATCAGATTCAAACTTTAATAAACATGACGTCTCCACAAATGAAGAAAGATGTACAGATGCTAGTTGGTAAGATCGCAGCTATCAACAGATTTGTCTCCAAGTCTTCAGATCGATGTCGATGGTTGTTCATGTTACTCCGATGGTCTATCAAGAGAGGCAAAGTTTGATCAAATAAATGAAATTAAATGGATAAAAGATTGTGAAGCAACTTTTTAAGAACTTAAAGTTTATTTTGGGAAATCTCTTATAATGAGTACCCTAGTAGATAATAAGGAATTGATCATCTACCTTGCAGCTATAGATAATTCCCTCAGCTCGGTTATCATTCGTCTTGACGAAAAGATTGAGAAGCTAGTGTACTTTATAAGTAAAACTCTTACACCGACAGAAACAGGATATTCCAAGATCGAACGATTCCTCCTAAGCCTCGTTTACATTTCGCAGAAGCTCAAGTACTACTTTCAAGTTCATTCAGTCAAAGTCATGACGAACTACCCACTTCGGGAAGTTCTATATAAAAATGAGAAATCAAGAAGAGTGCAATAGTGGTCAATAAGTTTGGGGGTGTATGATTTTAAATTCTAACAAAGAACTTCAGATAAAGGTTAGGCAGTGGCTAATTTTCTTGCAGACTTCCCAGTAGAAAATCCTGATTAGGAAGAACACGATAATGATCTAACAGACAAAATTGAAGAAGATCCATCTGCAAAGCCCTTTGAAGCACAAGCTGAATGGGTTACATGAAAGGGATGGAGACTTCTTATAGATGGATTAACTGCAGGGTCAGGTATCAAAATTGTACTGATTACTCCCTCGAATCACAAAATTAAGAAATCAATACGCCTTAATTTTGAAGCCTTCAACAACGTTACAGAGTACGAAGCATTAATCCATGGCCTCGACATGGCATTAGAAATTGGCATTCCTGAGCTCTCAATCTACATCGACTCATTGCTATAGGATGATCTCTTACAAATAGATCAATCATAAAAGGGGTATTCTGGCTGAGAATGAGAAAACAAGGAGAAGAATACTCACGCAAATGCAACACATGCCAGAGGTATAATCACCAAATACGAGCACCTGCACTCGAGCTCCATACTAACAAAGCATTATGGCCTTTCATAAGGTAGGCACTCAATCTAGTGGGAGAATTCCCAAACATACTGGGTAATCGCAAGTTCATACTCATAGCAACAGATTACTTTACGAAGTAGGTCGAAGCAGTTTCCCTTTATCAAACTCAGTAAGAAGAAGTCATCTCATTTATCAGGAAGCATATCATCACACAATTTGGTTGTCCCCACCTGATTCAGATCGGTAACGGATCGTAGTTCGTTGGAGAAAATACAGTGGCATTCCTCAACAAACACAACATCATTCATTCACCATCCAGTCCATATTACCCACAAGGCAATGGGTAGGCCGAAATTACAAACAAGACTATCATAGATGGAATCAAGAAGGGACTCAAATCACAGAAGAAGAAAAATTGGATGCAGAAAATGCTACATGTTTTGTGGACTTACCGTACCACACCGAGACAGTCTATAAGATGTTCCTACTAGCTTATGAAACAGAGGCCATCATGCCAACAACATATCATCATCTCGTTAGAGATCACGAGCTCACTGATGAAGAAAATGAGTTCGAGCTGGCCTGCAATATGAACTGGATAGATGAAACTTGAACTCGAGCTGTTGTAAATTTAAGTTGCTATCATCAGATGCTAGCCAGCTCATACAATAAAAGAGTCTGTAGTCGTGATTTCTAAATTGGCAACCTAGTCCTCTACGATATCCCCAAAAGCAGAAATGAGTTAAATGCTAGGAAAATTGTCGAGAATTAGGAAGGTCCGTTTCTAGGGGTGGGACGAACTAGCCTCGGATCTTACTACATCATGACAAAGAACGGAGTCAGAATACCAAGCCCTTGGAACACTAGGATATTGAAGCAATATTACCGCTACATTATAAATGTTCCAAGCATAGGAAACATCTATAATCATTCTTTACATTCCAAAAGTGAGATTACAATCTCCAACAGTTTGTACATTCCTTTTTACTCAATGAAAACTTTTAAGTTTTTTTTCCTACATTACTCTTTATCGCCATATATGTAGTTACCTACTAAATCTTAAATATTAGAGCAAAGGTAATACTAGCTTTCGATCGATACATATCTATCATCTACTAAATCTCAAAGATTAAAGTAAAGGTAAAACTAGCTTTTATCTATCTAACATCTACTATACAAATGGTAAAAATAGGATACTTCTTTATACAGGTCCTATTTGGAATATATTAGATAAACCTTCCCCAAGATTTGGAGCTCCAGAAGACGTAAATTCTTGTGCTTTAAGAACAACCAACTCTCTACCTAATTTTACCTGTTCCCCCAAAATGGGACCAATGCCAGTTTCCATAAGATTTATACAATTACGACGATCAACTTTTGCCTTAATAATTCCACCCTTCAAAACCAGGCAGTCATGCAACATGTCCCTTTCCATCTTGAGCCTCTTTCCTCTACAAAATAGGAGATTACAACCATTATCTCCCTCGAATGTACCTCGTCCATGGAAAGTCTATTTCGATTCGGTACAGCCAGGTCAGCTAAATTAATACATATTTTTTGAAATTTTTATCCAGCCTTGCGTAGCGAGTCTTGGCTCTCTTCAAGCTTCTCTCTAAATTAACAATATGATCATTCAAAACCCTCAACATTTTTAAGGATTTACCATGTTCGATCTGACTTTTCTCTTTCTGCTCGGTTAACTCTTGAACTTCACCCGCAGTGCCAACATTTCTGCCTCCTTTTTATGTAAAACCTCATTTTCGTTACTTTTGCTGAAACAAGAATTCTTTAATATTTCATCCTTTTTCCTAAAGGCAAGCTTCCTCCATATTCCGACTCAAATCAACTTCCCTATGCCTACAATCAGCCAGCTCCGCCTCCATATTTCTTATTTTTTGTTTGAATTCCTTACAATAGCACGAACATATTTTAGATCGGCCTCCAGCGCCGTTATTTTTTCCAGATGATTTTTCACTTCAATATATTTCTTCCCCATTTGTTCTTTAAGACCATCCATCTCATTATGTTTCCTTTTCCATCTCTCCACCACATCCTTCTTACTACCATGACTACTTGATATCAGCCTTTATTTTCTCCAATAGTTTAGAGAGCTTGTTAAAATGACTTTGCGTACTCTGGATATATACTATCCACTTTTTCTTTGCAGTTTCACTCAACTTCTCAACCTCACTTCTACTACACCAATTTTAGCAAAATACCACGGACTCTATCTGTGGTAAAATGCTATATGCCATGGACTTTGGTTGTGGTGGAGGTCTGTAGTAAAAGATGCGTGGCAATTTTTTTGTTGTAGACTTTATCCGAGCTTAGCATATTGTTTTGCCACAGATTTAATCTGTGGTTAATTTATTACCACGGATATAAACTATACTATAAAACAAGGTAAGACACAATCTCAATCCGTGGCTATTTATTTACAACAAATAAAGTCCGTGGCAATTCTTTTTCATTTTTTCAAAAAAAAATTACAAATATATCAAAAAAAAATTATCAGACCATAATTCATACAACAATCATAAACTCACACGTTCATCAAACAGTCATAAACTTAGGTTCATACAACAATCATAAACTCACAGGTTCATATAACAATCATAAACGCACAGATTCATACAACATTCATAGGCTCAATTCAATGTGCTTACAAACTTACTCGACAATAAAAAGAAGATTCCTTATAGTTGACACATCCCATACAAAGTCTGAGAAATACATAACGACTTGGCCTACCACGTGTCCCCTGCAAAAGAAAGTATTCAGGGTCAAAATATCATAAGATAGTTGGAGTAGAAAAAAATGTGAAGGTTAATTATGTTTATGTTACCTTCCATACTATACATAATGATAACTCAGATCGTCTCTGGACCACTTCAATAGTACCAAACGTACACCATCCATCCTACATTGAAGAAAAATCGATGGCCTGAGACATGATCCCCTCAAGGAATATGAAAAGGACTACCAATAGAGCATGTCAGTGGCACAACAACCTCACCACGTGGTGTTATCAGTTCTACATCCACTTTAATAGTGTCGCCAAAACCATGTTAGATCGGATCATGAGAAAAGAACCGTATATTTCCCCCAGTGAGCTCGAGACAAGTATGCACATCACTTCTTGTTACTTTCTTATAAAACAGATGGTAGACTCGCGTGTCAAATCGTACATGATTAGGCCAATCCTTGTGGAATAAATCAAACATAGCCACAAATTTATGATAAACTAGAACAGGTGTAGCAGTTACATTCAGAAGATTAGAAAAAAGGAATATTATAGTGTAACTGTATTCTTGGAGTCACTAATAGCTACTAAAACCTAGCAAAGAAAACTACACTTTTAAACATGGGAGCCATTCAACTAAAATGATCACAGAAGTAACTTCATTAGAAAAAAAACAATATATCAGTATAGTGTAAAACGAACCAGAATGGTGGCTTATCGTCCATAGTATCAGTCTTAGTGTCTTACTACAACCGGCTATCCATTAAACTGACCAAATCTAATGAAAATAAAAGTTAGCTTTGGGTTTTGGGTGCGACAGATTTGTGCACAACTAACATGAAATTAACATTTTTAAGGAGTTCGCACACACATCCTAACATTGTATTAGCGAATATAAGTTAATCTACCTTACTAACAAACAATATTGCATTAGTTATTTAGTTACAACCATCAAATAAAATTTTAGCCATAACACAGAAAATAGGAATTTTGGACTGATCAAAACCATATTTATTGAAACTAGCACCAAAAGTTGGACTTTTATATATTTGTCAAAAAATACTCTAAATTTCCTATTCTTTATTCGAAGTTTTAGTTTTTAAAGGCCAAAACATTCATTGATGGAGATACAACAGCTACGAAGAAGATTTATAGTTTTTGAATTGTCAAAACGGTTCATAGATTCAGTTCTAAGTCTAAACCTTAACCCATTCTCCTTGGTACCAATCAGACCATACATCTCACATTTTTTTATAAAGCTAACCCTAACAGCCATGCACAAACTAATCTCACATTTTTCTTTTATTAATGGTATTCTTACATTTATAAAGCTAACCTTATAAAAGGCCAATGTTCAGTTGGAAGAGGTGTTTTAGTTCTCAGCATCTCGTGCATCTCGTGTCTGGTCCGGTTTGGGGTTGTGTAGTTGAAGTGAAATTGCGTAGCAAGTATAACCTAGTTAATCAAGTGTACGCATCATTATTCAAATTCCAGGGGATTAAAAAAAATAAACATAAGAGATTAGATAAAATGGGATTTACAGCTTTTGTCTCATATTTCTATTCTTGGGGTAAGTGACTCCGCGGAGAATGACTCCTGTGACTCACCCCTTAAACCAAATAGTCCATTATGCGGTGTTTCAGATAGGGTAGTGAGAAAGTCTCCACAAGCAACCAATAGTCACAGTAAGAAAAACTTCAGATGTCTAACGTAGCATACTTCTTGACTAACCTTTTCCTCAGTAGCAAGAATAACTAGTTGATCATCCTCGGCAGGCTTTTTGCTGCCAAAAATTGGAGCTTCTAGAAACTGCCCACTCTTTTATGCAATTGCCTGCATAATCAAGTTATAGAGACATATCAATACAAATATATCAATAGACTCACTCTCACTGTCATGCAGTCCAGTAGTTAGTTATTTCCTTTAAAATGAGAGTTCATGAGAATGATCAGTAGCAGTTGTTACTAACAATTCTGTGATGGGGCATTTTTAATTCTATTTTATACAATGATTGTGAAGATCACTTTCTGATATTGTTAAATTGTGGATAATTATTTTATCTTCAAAAAGGTAGATGCAACAAGAAATGATCATTGAAAAAATTGACAAAAGAAGAAATCGTAGCAAGCATTCCCTTATTCAATTGAAAGAGTCTGTTAACATAGAACTCAAGATTGCTAATTATCAGCATCCCACAACTTTTCACCTTTCGAAGTTCTTTTAGTAGGTCCTTCTAAAGCAGTATGCCTTTAGAGCTAGCTGACACTTGACAAAAACAAAGGGAAATGTAATCCTTTTTAAGGCTTTTCGCTTTCTCATTTAAGGTACTGCTTAATAATCATTTTCCTAAATTATTTTCCTTTGATTTAGAATTTCTCGAAGCACTTATAGATTATCTCAGACGGAGGTCGAAAGAAGGAAAAAAGTAACGCATCTAGAAATTTGCAGTATGGTTGACTATGTGATACTGGCATACTGTAGAATATACAATTAGGCAACCTATACTTATCAGTCAAAACTACCAAATGAGTGATACTTCAAACTTCACACTTGCAAAGTGACCTATTCTTTGCCGTTGTGAAGCTACTATTTTTTTGGCCCCTGGGAAGACGCCTAGTGCTGCTGTGCCCAATCTTTATTGGGGTTTGTAATGGTTTAGGATCATTTCCCTGCGGTTCACATTCTCATCTCCTAATATGTCAATATATAACAAACAAGTTGGCTACCTCATCTAAAAATGCATGCAGGTAAGGCGCATGTTGTGTGAGAGAAGTAGGATAGCAGTAGGTTAAAATTAGGCTCCTGGTTTTTCATATGAAAAAACCTCAGCAAAGTTTACCATAAGCTTACAGAGCCTCTAGTTGTACTTTTTAATGCAATCTTCAATATAGTCATATAGATACGCATCAGTGAAACTTAATGGCTTACATGTATTTCGATTCCTAAAGAAGAGCAACTAGGACTGCCTACAAAGATGCTCTTATTAACTCTAAAATTTAGAAGAGAAAAGATGCTCTTATTAACTCTAAAATTTATAAAAGAAAAGATGCTCTTATTAACTCTAAAATTTGGAAAAGAAAAGATGACTTTATATATTACTTGTGAGTTAATTCGAGTTAATCTTTACTTTAAACTCTAATTAACATTTAGCATCCCATTATCCTTACCTCGCTAATCTTCGACGAAGTATCGGCATCAACTATTGACATGTCAATATACCCTTTCCCTTCACATATTTGCTCCAGCACACCATCCTTCTCAAAAACCACCTGCACGTCTAACAAATCTCCCATTCTATAACCAATGCCAAAACACATGTTCTCATAACACAAAATAAAAACTAACTAACCGAGAGAGCCGCAGAAGGATCTGACAGCATCATAATGGTGTACTTGTACTTCTTAACTACCGTTGCTGGGGTTTCTCCAATCGAGACGACACTCAATATCGGACTCTGGGTATTACTAAAAATAATAAATCTTACACAAATATATCCCCATTCCTCCAATTAGTATAGTAATAGTTAACTTAGTTCAAGTAGCAAAGTACACAACTATCAACTATCCATTAACGACACTCAATATCGGCCTCTGGGTATTACTAGAAGCACAAAAGCTTATACCAATATGTCCTCTTTCCTCTAACTAATAATAACTATGTAGTTTAAGTAACTGTATATAGACCCTTGATCAAATCACAACTGAAAACCATAAATCATAAATTTTAAGCCGATCAAAAACTACGAAACAATATCAAAATAATGAGAATTGGATCCAAAACAAAGTAACTTTGTATTTAGATTGAATAAGTGAATGATTGGAGTGAGTATGAGTTTACCTTAGAGAGTATTCTGTTCCAAACAGTGACCTCGAAACCATGGCGAAGGAGATTAAGAAACATTGCCTTCTCCATTATCCCTAAACCCAAGAATCCAATCTCAATCTCCATTGTTATTGTTATGAATCTCACCAAAGTGTAAATTAGGGTTAATTTCAGGAACCCCATTTCGATTCTAACCTTCAGAAGCCCAAATTCTATAATGATGAATTTAATTTCAAATCAAACGAGTTTAACACGAAATGCTCCCAATCTAAACACTAGAATTCAAAGAGCTTACCTATTAATCTTGATCAACTACATAGATTTGAACCTGGAGTTCCAGATACTAATTTGAACTGAAAAACTGAAAATATATATGCACCTTTGGAATACGATTCCATCAAAATCAAGCAGAGTCGACTATATTCTCTTCGTATCTTTGCAGAGTCGATTATAGTCCTTAGTTTTTTAGTGTAAAAATCGTGTACAAAGGTTAATTTTTGAGTTTTGGGTTTTGAAGACTGAAGATTTGAAAATAAAAAAGAGGGATCTGAGAGAGAGAAAAAAAAAGATCTTCGAGGAAAATAAAAATTACCACGGACTTGAACTAAATTTGCCATAGATAATGTCTGCGCTTGACTTAGTACGTTACATGTCCGTGGTAAAATTGAAAAGAGACTGGCAAATTTTCTTTTTTGGTGTAGTGCCGCCATCTCAGCTCGTATACTAACCACTTCACCCTTGTAGTAGCCTACTCGCAGCCTTCCAAGACTAGCCGAATACTTGAAGGCTACATCGAAGCCTACCGAACACTCGAAGGCTACAGCGAAGCCTACCAAAGACTGAAAGCCCAGGGAACCAACAAAATAGCCAAGGGCATATGGCCTACCCAAAGTTTTCTGAGACTAGCCGAACACTCGAAGGCCATTTCAAAGCCTACCAAAGCCTCGAAGACTAAAGATCTGATGCGTCAACCAAAACCTACAGCGAACCAGCAGTCGAATCCAAGCAAAGCTTCGCCCATACCAGTATATAGTCGAAATCAGACAACTCACCAGATAAATCAGCAGACAATACGGTAGGCAAGTCGACAGATAGCTATAGTGGCAGAACTGACCATCCATACGAGACAGCTACCCCAAAAGAGTATACATGTAATATGACCTCTCCATGGTAACTCATCCTTACCTACCTTCTATAAATAGGGGAGGAGAACCATCATAAGCGGGTTAGAAAAACTTAGCCCAAACCTCCCCATAAGATTAGAAACCTTCAAGCATATTCGAGCTCCGACCAATCTGAACTGTAATCCCATTTATATATTCAGTTACCATTCAAATCCTCGCTATAGGTCATAGTGAATCCTATTTCTTGAACTCCATGCAAGTGCGTCCACGTAGTATAATCTCATATTACTAGTCGGCTTGCTTGTAAGCCCCTCATAATGAGCTTAATCCCACGTTATAAGAGTGTGAACTCCCCTCAACGAGATTTCGACCCTACATTTGGCGTCGTATGTGTTATACCCACTGTTCTCAATCCCTTTTTCTTTCCCCCTCTACCCATATCCAATGGCCCCCAGCCTCCATTCAACCTCAGCCATTATCGGCACCCCTGTCAATGATATTGTAGCCTAGCTATCCCACATAAGCCAATAGTTCAATCAGGCAGAAGAGCGTTATACTAACGACCTTCACCTCGAACGCAAAGACCGCCATCAGGAGTTCAAAGTCAAACGGCAACGCCGTTTGGAAGAAAATGACAGACAACACTGAGCTCTCGATGGGCTATGCCATACAGTTCAAGAACTACAATAGGTACAAACCCAGGACTCCCCTGCATCCTCGCGCATATCCGCCTACTAAGATACTACCGGTCCACCTTGGTGCTGAAGGTGCCCCCATTAACATACCCAAAGGTTTGATACACCTTGGTATCCCAATTTAAGAGAACTCATCCGATTCTACTCTACAAACTTCCCGACATCCCCCGAGGCATACTGCTCAGGAACGCCTGGGAGAACGCAATGCCGAACACACTCCCAACCCACGACCCTACCACCCTCGACCTCATTGTTCTTCCCCTTGAGCAGCCTCTCTTAACCAACAAGAGCTAGACCAGAAAATCCACACTGCCATTTACATCAGTGCCAGCCTCTCTCTGAACTCTTGGAGCCACCTTAACAATCTCATATGCCCGAAGCTCCTCGCTATTGAGATGCCTCTAAGCTTCCATACCCCAAAAATTTGCAAATATCAAAGTACCGACCCTTAATGCCATATATTTGAGTTCCAAAATGCCCCCAAGTATCAGTCGTACCTCAGGCCTCAGGCTGCCCCAAATTCCTCGATGACAAAACTGTTGATACCAAACATTTCGTCACTATTCTCATACTTTAAGCCTTCATTCCTCTACCGATCACATCCTCTATCGAATTTTCCCTTTCAACTGACAGACCCCTTAAGTGGTACCACTGCCTCCCCAATGGGTCCATTCGATGCTTTGAACAGTTATCCAATTTGTTCATTTCTTATTTTGCCTTCAACACTGACCACAAAGTTTGAGTAGATGCCCTCTTTAACTTCCAAAAGATACCCGCCAAAATACTCGAGAACTTTACCAAAAGTTTTCTAGACGAATCGCGTAAAGTTGAGAACCTCAATTGTACGAAAGCCGTGTTAGTCTACTCGAATGCCTTGCCTGGCCACAGCTGCGTTAAAGAATATATCATCCTCCAAAAGCCCCGAACCCTCGAAGAGATGCCGTCCAAACTAAATGGATACATCGACCTCGAGCGTCTCCACAAAACTAATCGCTATGGACAAGCCCCCACCGACAACCACAATAAGCCACAACAATCAAACATAACCATGGCTGTAATCTACAATGAGACCGATAACTGAAAATGCGACAACTTTGACGACCAATCCACCCAGTCTTGCAAGAAGCGACCCATGCCAGTACTACCCAAACTTACTGTCACTATCAGTACCATACAACCAATCATCCAGGCTGACCCAATTTGGTGAACCTCTTACCCCATCGAAGTCGAGAAGGATGAACCGTATTGCCAGAACCACAAGTGTAACTGTAATCCCACTAAAAAGTGTTACGCGTTACAATGTTCACTATAGATGATACTCAAAGCAGGGAGCCTGCACCAGTACGTCGTCGATCTTCCCAGTTACCTCGATAAGTCGTATCTCAAGCCTTAGGCAGCCCTGAATACGGGACCCAACGAGGTACACATCTTCCAAGCCCATATGATCAAAATTAACAATATCGATAGCGGTTACACCCAAAGCAAACGAAAGAAAGTCAAAGAATGTTACAAACTTACTTACCAACAAAAACTCTCAGTTCTTCTACCCAAATCAAGTCGACATCCTCGACCCAAAGGTATATCCTTCATCTACTGTGACATCTCTTATGTTTACTTTCCTCATTCAGACCCCTTAGTCATCATGGTCAAGGTTGAGCACCTTTTCCTCCTTGCAATGCTCGTCGACACCAGAAGTGTCGCCGACGTACTTTTTCTTAAAACAGTCAAGGCTATGCAACAGACTAATATGATCACCCCAGCTAATATATAACTAAAAGGCTTCAATGGCTCAACAAAGGTCACCATAGGAAGAATCAGCCTCCCTATCACCGCACACCCAATGGTCATACATACCAGCTTCCATGTTATCGACAAAACATCAAAATACCTCGACATTTTGGGCCGCGACTGTCACGAAGGCCATACCTTTGACCTATTACATAGTTTTGTGTTTCAACGCCCCATGTGGCACCTCGGACATGAAAGAATTTAAAAGATTAGCTCGATCCTGCAAGCATCCAAAAATCGATCTTACGCGAAAACTGGTCAAACCATAGCAATCACAACAACTCTCCATCCTCAACCCGTCGGTCCCATAAACCAACCCACCGAACATCAAACCTAAAATATATATTAAACTTAACAGCCCTGGTCGAGGAACATTTATTGGCAGACGCGCAACAAAAATCTTTAACTTGCCACATTCCTTCAATCTAACAAAAATGTCTTCGCCTGGATATTCCACGAGATGCCCGGGGTCGACCCTACCCTTGCCTGCTACCGACTTGACCTTATTTCTAAATCAATGGTTGCCAAACAAAAGAAACATACCTTAGCCCTGAAGATTCATTATACGGTGAATCTCAAGGTCAAAAAGCTATTAGCCGTAGGATTTATATGCGATGCCAAATATGCTGATTGGATCTCAAACATCATCGTCGTACCTAAACAGAACGGAAAGATCCAAATTTTCATCAACTTCACTGATCTTAACAAACACACGCCAAAGGATAACTTCCCCCTTCCAATCATTTTAGTGCTTCTCGATGCCACAGCAGGCCATGAATGCCTCTCCATAATGGATGCGGTCTTGGGTTACAATCAGGTACCCCTTTACCATGAAAATCAAATTAAAACTTCTTTTATCACCGAACAAGGGATCTACTATTTCAAAGTAATGCACTTCGGGATCAAAAATGCGGGTGCAACTTACCAGTACCTCATTACTACAATGTTTGAACCCTTGTTTGGCAATTCAATCGAAGTCTACATCAATGACATGCTTTACAAGGGCCTCCACCAAAAAACCCATATACAAGACCTGATCAAAGTTTTCTCCATCCTTCGATCATACCAAATAAAATTTAAGCCAGAAAAATGCCAGTTCGGTGTGTCATCTAGAAAATTCCTTAGCAACCTCATTAGTAAACGAGGCATCGAGATAGACCCTACCCAAATTCGATCCCTCGTCAATATGCCTTCTCCCCGAACAAAGAATGACGTCCAGAGGGTAGTAGGCAAAATAACATCCCTTAACCGTTTTATTTCCAAATCCTTCGACCGGTGCGTCTGGTTATTCTCCCTTATACGCAATCAAGGCAACCATAAAACCAAGAAGAAAAACCCTAACGTTAATTGGAAACCCAAATGTGAACAAGCTTTCCTTGAACTCAAGACATACCTTGGTAAACCACCGGTCATGAGCACCCCGGTCGAAGGCAAGGTATTTTCCCACTATCTTACAGTTACAGACGAGTCTATTAGCTTAGTCCTTATCTGAATCGAGGCAGGCATCGGGAAACCTATTTACTTCATTTGTAAAATAATGACACTAACCGAAACTAGGTATACCAAACTTGAATGACTTCTTTAAACACTTGTCTGCACATCACGAAGACTTAAACCCTATTTCCAAGCACATCATATATGTGTAATTACTAGCTACCCCCTTCGAGAAGTCCTTGCCAAGAAAGATAAATCCAGACGGGTACAACAATGGTCCGTCTACCTTAGTGAGCATGATATCACTTTTGAGAAACAGGTATCCCAAAAAGGTCAGGCAGTCACCGATTTCCTGGATGATGTCCCGGTCGAAGACACAGAGTGGGAAGAACAGGAAGATGACTTACCCAAAGAATAGCATTAACATAGCGACCCCTAAAACCCTAGTGCAGGATGGTGTCTCTTCACAGATGGGTCTGCAGGCCCAAATGGTTTTGGGATAGGTCTCATACTGATTACACCGTCAAATGACACTCAAACTAAACTTCGAGTGTACCAACAATGAGTCCAAATACGAAGCTTTGATGCATTATCTAAATCTAGCCCTCGAGCTCGGAGTCCCTCAACAATGAGTCCAAATACAAAGATAGTATACTGGCAAAAACTAGGCGAATGGTCGAATGGTTGAGTATGTAGCGCTCGTCCGCCAACGCATGAATCGTTTTTCTAAAAAATCTTTGATTATACATTACCCTGGAGGCAAAAATAGGCACGCCAATGCCAATGCCCTCGTTTATATTGCTGCATTGCTTAGATATTTCAAACCCCGAAATGTTACCATCAAAGTACTTGAACACCCAAGTATCGACCAGATGGAAATTAATACCATCAATACTGTGGGCGAGAGTCTCGATCCCAAAATTTGGTGTATACCCTTCCTCGTGTATTTCAACCATTCCACATTACCTGGGGACCCGAAAGAAAAATGGTCCTTATTGGAAAATTGCCGGAGGTATACCATTCTTAAAGGCAGTTTACATCGCAAATCACTAAACGGAGTATACCTCAAATGCATATCTCAACAAGAAGTTGCCACTATCATTACTGAGCAACACGAAGGGAATTGTGGATTCCATACCGCCTACCGATCTATGGTTCTCCGTGCGATAACACATGGCATGTTTGGCCGAACATGAAAAAGCAGGCTAAAGAATATGTGAAGTATTGCGAAAAATGCCAACGTTACGCCCACGACATCAAAAGCCCCTCGCAAGACCTCTAATGAAGTCAAGTAGCTTGGCCCTTTAAAAGATGGGTTGTCAATCTGGTGGGCCCATTCCCTAAAGCTTCAGGAAGCAGAAAACATCCTAGTTGCCACATATTATTTTACTAAATGGGTCGAAGCCGCACCATTATGTCAAACTAGAGAAGAAGAGGTCACCAAATTCCTCTAGGAAAATATTATCACACGCTTCGGCTGCCCTCATATGATTCGATGCAACAACGGACCACAATTTGTCGAGAACAAGGTTTGATATTCCTTAAAAAATACAACATCGTCCTCTCTCCATCCACACTATATTACCGGCAAGAAAGCGGACAAGTCGAAGCCATTAATAAAACTATAGTCGATGGTCCTAAAAAATACGTCGACGAGATGAAGGGCCACTAGGTTCAAGAGCTACAACATGTACTCTCTAGGCTTCCTGTACCATACCACAAAAAGCGATAGGCTATGCTTCTTTCTTATTGGCCTATGGCACCGAAGCAGTCTTACCAATTCAGTTGGAGGTCCCAACACGCGACCCCAACCTCCCAGATGAAGACAACGAGTTTGAACTCGGATGCATCATGCTATGGATCGATGAAACTCGATACCGAGCGCTCGCTAACCTCAGACGTTACCAAATCTCCCTCGAGAAATCATACAACAAGAGGGTTACGCCACGAAGTTTTGACATAGGCGACGCCGAGTCACCCCCACCTCGAAACCGCACAATGCCAAAAAGCTAGCCAAATCATGGAAAGGGCCAAACGTTGTGTATGGAAAAATAGACAGAGGAACCTATTACCTTATGACTGAAGACGAGGAACCCCTACCCAACCCATGGAATATAATGCAACTAGTCTCATACAACAGGCCGCAACCACTATCCATCACCAGCGCTGTAACCACTGCGTAATCAATAAATAAAGTTATTCAACCTTTCGCACTGTATCACAACTCAATGAACTTCTTGATTTGGGCAAACCTAAGTATCCAGTCAACTCTTCGACCCAACTGATACTTGGGGGTGACCATGAAGTTTAAAGTTCTAATTCGGGCAAACCTGAATGACATGAATAGTCGAAAGACTAAACACTCTGGGGGGCGACATCGGGGCCGACCACGTCTTCTTTCGCTCAGGATCGTACCCGTGGATAAAAATACCCAGGGGTGACCTTTAAGCTCACTGAATTTCTTGATTGGGGCAAACCTATGTATCCAGTTAGCCCTTCGACCTGACTGATACTTGGTGGCCACCTCAAAGTTTTTCAAAGTTCTGATCCAGGCAAACCTGAGTGGCCTGAATAGTCGAAAGGCTAAACACTCAGGGGCAACATCGATGCCGACCATATCTTTCTTTGTTCAGGATCGAACCCGAGGCTAGAAATACCTGGGGGTAACCTTAAAGCTCAATGAACTCCTTGATTTAGGCAAACCTTAAAAGTCTATGGATATAAATACCCAAGGGCGACCTCGAAACTCCAATAAGCTCTACCATTCGGTCAAAAAAAATAACAAACCATCACTTACACCACCATCATACAAACAAAGAGTTTTTACAGTACCTTACCCGCAACAAATAGCTTAATCAAGTTTTCTGCATACTCATAACAGCTTACACGAAGGGATTGCCTTAGCTCTCCTCAAGAACGGGAATTCCAACAGTACCTAGAGTCTCCCTAATAGGCACGACTTCCTCATTCTCCATACTAGACTCCACAGTAGTAGCAACCGATTCCATCCCTTCAGCTTTTACCATACCCTCGACACCCGAGCTGGGCAGTTCTTCCAAAGAGTAGAGTTCGAAGGTGTCCGGATCATAGCCCAACTCATCTATGAATTTTTTTTAAAGATAAAGTCACACCACATTGCTGATCGAAGTCAGCTTAGAACCGCGCATGATTCTCTATATGCTTTACCTCTAACCCTATCACCTTCGCCTCACACCGCTCGATCACAGCCAGGTTCTCCTTGGCCGCATCAGCTCGAGCTTGAAATATCTCCCGCTCTAGTTTTGTGACTTGAGTGTTAAGCGACATGATGGTTCCCTTCGCGAGCTCCTCTCCGTCAACTGACTCTTTCAACCTCTCACTAGATACTTTCTGAGCGTTCTTAAAAGAAATCAACAAAGCATGCATCTACACAATAACAAACACTTCACCCATTTAGTAAGTTTATCAAACTAAATGCATTTTCTGGTCAGCAATAACATATACCTGGCGCCATACCATCTCTGCCTGACGCCCTATTTCATTCGGGTTCGAGGCATACAAGTACATCATCGACTTGGTTACAGTTTGAGCATAATCTTCTTTTTTAGCCACATGTCGCCTGGCCTTGGATGACTTAGACCCTTCTTCCATCTGATCATGCGACCTCTTTTGAGGCATTATCCTCATCACCTGAGTACTCGACCCATCTTCTTTGAAGGTCCAGCTGTGGTTGAAGGTCCAGCTGTGGTTGAAGGTCCTTTAAGCAGCGTATCCATCTTCTTCAACCTCTTCCTCGATATCTTCAGCCTTCGAAAGACTTTGTTTATTCGATCGTCGCTCTCATCGATTAGATCATCCAGGTAATACCAAGGATTTTACAGTACTCTAGTCTTAGGATCTATAATAAACACATATTCAAATTCAAGCAATGGCCGATGCAACGCAATACAAAATACTCGAACATACACTTACTCGTATTAAACAGCCTATGGGTCAGAGTAAGATCTACTTCATCATCTGCATATTCAAAACAACTCTTCACCACCACTAAATCCTTATCCCACCCACGACCATTCGAGCATAGGTCAAACAGCCAAGGCTTCTCTGAGTGATACTGAATATGGTATGTTCCCACCTTCTTATTCCCCTTTTTGGAGTAGAACAACACCACATCGACCCACTCGATCACAGTCTTCCTTCCATGTACTAGATCACTATTCAATCCCTCGATAACACTCATCATTTTATAGAAGTTCCCATTCATTTGTTATGGCGTCACATCCTAAAAATTCAGTACCTCCATCACCAATCGTCGAAGGGGAAGCTGCATTAAGAAAATGACGATAACAATAATGGCAGCTACCTTCAACACTAGAACATAACAACAATGGAAGCTACCTTTTTTTCTTCCTTCAAAGCAAATGGCAATAATGGGGTAAGACAAAACTAGTTTTTTTCTCTCCTTTTCAATACGCCCACCTTCAACTGCATCGTTTTCCCCATAATGCCATCATTACCTCACTAAACCACTCTCTCACCTCTCTCACTTCCCCCCACATTTATAGGTAACCGTTAGTCTTTTACATAGATACCCTTGCTCCTACGAGCGTATGACAGCCATGCATTCAAACCCCCTCAATTTTTCCCCTTCGAACTCTTCTCCATAATTCCAAATACATCCAATTTTATATTCACCCTTCAACACTTCGACTTTTCCTACCCAGAACTATCGACGACAAACTTCTAAAACACTTCATATCATGCCTCTCCCCATACGTGGAACTCACCTAACCTACTGCATGGATAGCAAATCATCTCCATATCCCACATGTCATGATATTGTCTGCCCAGCACACTACTCAAGGCACGATGTCCCATCTGACAGCTCTATAATTACAACTGTCAGGTCTTAACAGACGAAGCAAAACAAACAATGTCCCCACACAAGGACGAACTAAAAAATGATACTCATGCTATTCACACCAAAACCATATCATTTATACCTCTTCTCTGATCTCTCGAACCATCTTGCTACTATCAACCTAATCCATGTCGTCAGACATTTTTCACACTTGACTATGGCATAATAGAATTCAATCGCCGCCACAGCCTTTGATCAAAAGCTATCATAATCAAGTATCTTCCAGTATTTTCATATCGAACATGATTTTTCCTCTCAGTCCTAATAGCCGCACCTATTTTATCCTTGAAAATATTTTTTTCAATAAACTTTGACTACTAACTATAATAATCTTTACTCGAACAAGTACAAAAAGGGAGGAAATGCCACTATTCATTTCATTAAAAAAACTGTACAAGAATAACAATAACACCAGAAACATCACACCCTCGCTCTACTTAAACTGAGCAATTCTTCCAGTACTACGAGCACTTCTCCCCCCCCCCCCCTCCGCTTTCACCAGTCCTCTTGCCAGCTCCCACAAAAGTCAACTGTACAACTTCTCAAATGCATAACAGATTTTCTCAGCACGCACCCTTTGCAGCAATTTCTGAGGCCCCAGCTGTGAGGGGGAGAATATAGTAGCCTACTCGCAGCCTTCCAAGACTAACTGAACACTTGAAGGCACATCAAAGCCTGCCGAATACTCAAAGGATACATCGAAGCCTACCAAAGACACGAACCTCAGGAACCCACAAAACAGCCAAAAGCATATGGCCTACCAAAAACCTTTCGAGACTAACCAAATACTCGAAGGCCACATCAAAACCTATCGAAGCCACAAAGACCAGAGATCTCATGCGTTAACCAAAGCCTACAGTGAACTAGCAGTCCATTCCAAACAAAGCTTCGCCCATACCAATATATAGTCGAAGGCAGACATTTAGCAGACAAATCAACAGACAATACAACAGACAGGCTAGCAGACAACTACAGTGGCAGAACAGACCTTCTGTATGGGATAACTACCCCCAAAGGGTATACATGTAATATAACCTCTTTATGGTGACTCATCCTTTCCTATCTTCTATAAATTGGGGACGAGAACCATCATAAGGGGGCCAAAAAAACTTAGCCCAAATCTCCACATAAGATTAAAACCCTTTGAGCATATTCAAGTTCCAACCAATCCAAACTGTAATCCCATTTATATATTCAGTTCCCCATTTAAATCCTCGCTAGAGGTCGTGGTGAATCCTATTTTTTAGACTCCACGGAAGTGTGTCCACGTAGTGTAATCTCATATTGCTAGTGGACTTGCTTGTAAACCCCTTATAGCAAGCTTAATCCCACGGTGTAAGAGTGTGAACTCCCTTCTATGAGATTACGCCCCTACAACTCTCCTTTTTCCTCAATTTCTCCCTCAAGTTATTGAGATACCCTTTTAACTCCATCGTTTCCGCCTCAAACAATCTGATATGATATTGAGCGATATCCGTATCTTTGCACTTCCCCTTCAAATACACTACCATGCTCTTCAACTTCCCAAACTCACTTTGAGAACTCACTAGCCCACCTTAAATTCAACCCAAATCAGCATCCTCTTTATCGATCTACTAGCTCGGCACGTTCACTGTCTTTTCTAACTTAGTCAGCTTCAATAATACTTTTACATACTGATCTTTACTCTCTTCAAATACCTGATGGATTTTATAAAATTTAAGTTTAAACTCATAATTACATTTTAGAGCATCTTCTTCTTGTGATTGTGCGGCTTCAAGATCGGCTTGCACAACAATTTGATTTCACGTTCAACACCTTGAAAATAATCTATATTTCTCATATAAATAGTTTGAACATATAACAGTTTACATACAGTCAGCTATCTATCATAAACCCACAACAACAAACTAATACTTAGCCTTGAAACTATAAAGATTTCTCGCTCTAGTGGCCATACACTCTGCAATCTCATGATCATGTTAATACCATAATTTTCTAATATTCTAAGATACACTTCTTTTAACCCTTTCTCATTGATTATCTTACCTGAACCTCCGCGGATACAGTTATTAGCGCTTCTACATATGCAACATTTTTCTCCCTGGCGAGCTCACTCTTTAACACCTCATTGGTGATGCACAACACGTTTAGTTACTACACAACAATTTTCCTATCAAACAGTATATCAACATTAATATTTTATACTTAAGCAATCAATACAACTATTTCCCCTCCTCCAATCAATATTTGATAAAGTCATTACATGCATATTACTCTACCTTTTCAGGATCCTCCTCCATTCCTTGATTATCTAACTCAGTACTACCAGAGACCACATTTAAAGATTTCACAGTCTCCTGGGGAGAACAACCAGCCTCTGGGTCATCCTCTAGTTGGGGATGATCCATGTCCACAAATTACCCTTCCATAGCTACAACATCGGCCTCGGGGTATCCATCCTCGAAAAGCCTCTAACCGAGCTTGTCACGAGCAGCAGACGCTTCCTCAACATTCTTTTTAGTCTCATATTCAAGCAGGTCCATGGCTACCCGGAATAAATTATTTAAGTTCTCCACCTCCAAGATCGACCGTACTTTTCTCTTTTACCAACTCTTTCTCGAGTTCAGCGGTTCGCTTCAGTGTCGTCATCCCCACCGCGACATCGAGGTCGATCCCTTTCAGCATCCAAGTTATCTGTACAAAGCAAAACTTAACACAGTGCTACTTGTCAAAAAAGATCACAATGAGTATGATTAGTTCTCAACGTACCCTACAAAGCACCACACGAACTAATAATCTAAATTCCTCATCGTTGCCCAGAATAACGGCTTTAAATTTTTCTTTAAGAGCAGCCATCTCTACCTCCAATTTCATTTCCACCTTCACCTTTTTCTCCTCGTTACCTACCACCAACGGGGGACTGTCCACTTTTTTTTTTGAAACCATCTCGACCTCTCCACTCTCCGTGGTCACAGATTTCGGGCCATCACTCTTTACGAGTCTCCTCTTCGCTGTCCTTGGGTTTCCTTTACTAGAGGTCAAAGTTGTACCCTTCAACACCAGAACGATTGGTATAACTTTCACCAAAACTGGCAATACCTCGATATCCATATAGAATCTCCTTCGTTTGCCTGAGTTGGTCACGTATAGAGACCATAAACCAATACCTCCGAGAATCGTAATCCAAAATTTGATACCACTTAATCCATAATCAAATTTGAGATTAACCTGTAACGAAGAATAAATAGATACAAACAATTTGGTAGGATAATTTCCCAATAAGAGCTTTAATTGCTCAATTGATTGATTCCAATTGAATTCTTCTTTCAAACCCTAAGTTCCTGATTACAAACTTGGATCTTTTGATATTGCTTAGCCCTGCCATTTTTATGAAGGTTACAAGTTTCTTAGTTACAATATAGGACAAATATGCCCTTAAACGCACTAATCTTAGAAGTAGTCACGATAGTCGTTCGAAAAAACTTATCGGCAGTTCGAACGATTGGCTCAATTAATCCTGAAAAACTAAGGCAGAAAGAATTGATCTTCTGGAACCAGAGTCGTTCGAACGACTTTAAATGTTGTTCGAACAACATGCCAATTTATGACTAGAAATCGAGATAACTAGAATCCCTTCTTTTGGTCTTTGACTCGTTCGAACGGCTCCAAAACTTGTTTGAACAAAGCTCATTCGAACAACCTTGGCAAATAAGCCTAGGAACAACAATAAAACCATAGCATCACTTTTCCTTCTATCTCGTTCGAACGGTTCCAAGGCTCGTTCGAACAACATGACGTCTTTTTAAGAAGTTAAATGTCTAGATCCTTCTGGACAAATCTGAGAGAGAGAGAGAATGATTACTGTTCGAACAACATGACGTCTTTTTAAGAGGTTGAATGTCTAGATCCTTCTAGACGAATCTGAGAGAGAAAGAGAATTATTATTGTTCATCATGAATAGTGATTGTGAATAGTTTTTTCAATTCCATTTCAAATCTAGCACCATGGACAACCAAACTCTAAATCTGCTTAAACTGATCCTATACAATGGGATTAAATCTTTGGGACGTAATATCGAGTAAGGATTGGAGAATTACACACCAAATTCGCAAGAACAAACACAAATGATCTACGGACCAAATCCAGCATTAAGGGACGCAACAGGGGCTACTCCAACGATGATCGAAAACATCATTGCAAATCAGGTTAAGGAAATTTCAAACCCTAGTAAAATCCTTGAACAATTTGTACCACCGACAGCAAGGGAAGAGATAATCAACACCGAATCAAGCGCAGTATGTCCATAGGGGTTCCTTAAAAAAGCTACGTCGAATCCCAACTCGAAAGAGGAGGAAAGCATAGAAAAAAAGAGAGCACACAATGGGGATACGACTGTAACAAAATTGGTTCAGAAGGAAGCTCCACAAACAACATTACCTCCGACATTTGTAGACAAGGTAAGAAATAAAAAGAACCAATCGACAGAGACAGCAGAGCTTCTACCGGTAAGCAAGAGAGGAGACATACCGGTAATCACCATCCCGACGGTCTAACTCGAAGCAGGTATATCACAATATCAATTTAGCTTAATAGGCAAGCTAGACCACCAGAGGATCAAATTCACAGCAGTTCAGGAATTTGCTCGCACGCATTGGAAAACAAAAGGATCAAATACCCAACAGTTCTGTAAGTTGTTCCTGCTCAACCGAAAAATTGAGCTGGATTTCGGTTGTTGGTCGTTTAGAAGTGACCATGATGTAAATTGATAGTAGAGTGAATGTATGCCTTAATATATCATAGAAATCTCTTCTTTCCCACAGACGGCGCCAAATGTAATGGCCTAATTCCATAAGCTCAAGATAGCTTGGAATTAGCACTTACACAAATGTTCATGTGACAAAAATTAATGTGAAGTAAGAAATGACACGGGTGATTTAGCGTGGAAAACCTCTTAATAAGTAAAAAATCACGACCTCGAGTTGAGGGTTTTAGTAACAATAACTTTCATTACTTGAGAGTGATATCTTATTACAAGTGAACTCTCGAACTGAAAATACTCAATCTTGTAAATAAGAATTTTGGTGTTTGAGAATCTAGAAAATATGGTTTTCTTGGTGATTTCTCATATATTTTTCTGGTCATTGTCTCTTTTGGAACTTTTTCTTTATATAGGCATCGTCTGCAGTTCTTTATCGTGATGAAGCACATTCTCCGAATAATGTGGGAAGTGGCGGTTGACTAAGTAACTGTTGAGCTCATGAGAGACAGGTGTCTTTGACTTGTTCATGCTTTTCTGTTGTGCTCGACCCACATTTTTTATCAGTTCATGGCGTAGGTGTCAATGCAGACTGTTTATGTCACATGAAAAATACGTGAGTCTAAGACGGAGGTTATTTGAAATGGAAATAGTTCAAATTGGGTTAGATCGAGGGATAGGTCCCTACAATATTTGTAGATCAAGAATAAGAACGGTCGACAACAAAGCTGTAAATTATTATAGTTCAGAATCAAATGTATCAAACAAAGGGTCGACCTCAGAGTAGGAAGATGATGCTTTAACAACGGTACCTACTACTACTGACGAACCCAATGCCACTAATAATTTGTATGATTCATTTTGGGAGAAGTTTAAGCGCAAATAGAATTATGCACATAATATTTATATCTTTGATGCAAGAATGTTTAAAAATATATTATCTATTCTTCTAAACTATGTTTAGTTTAATGGTTTTTTTTTTTTGCTAGTTACGTTTAAACAAATATTTTATACTACTTCAAGATAAACAATTCCATTATAAGCATTCAAGTTTTCAAGTAAAGAAGGAAAATCATGACAACATACGGTACTGAAATTTGTATAATACGTCCTCGATACTAAGGTGCGGTACCATAAAAGGGTATCATTTGAGTCATGCGCTTTTCTTTTCGTCCAAACTACGGTAACGTAAAGTATCAGATATCTCATTATGGTGCCTTAACACTTGTACCATGAATAAAGTTTGAGGCCGTTCAATACGGCAGGTTTAAATACCGTAATGTATCTTTCGTTAAACCCCGACTTCATTTCCAACATGTTAGAACCCTGTGCTATAGAGATGCTAGTGAGTTATGGTAGAGAGATCATAGAGAAGAGAGAGAGATAGATCGGATTCTGGCGACGATGATATAAGAGATGATAATAGAGAAAAGCAAGAGAAAAGCCACATATGAGAAAAGTGTAATGGCCTAATTTTGTAGTAGCTCAAAATTAGCTCTTAAACCAAATGTACCTGTGACAAGAATTAAAAAAACCCAATAAAATTGACACAGGTAATTAGCGTGTAAACCTTTGAATAGGTGAAAACCACGACCACTATTTGAAGATTTAGTAAATATAACTTTATTGCTTGAGGCTGATATTTGATTACAAGTTTCGATCTCTTGAGTCATAAATACTTGATCTCGTAATGTAAATTATTTTTATCTTTCCTCCTCTGGAACTCATCATTTTTATAGACCTCAGTCTCAGTTCGATATCGTATAGAGGCAAGTTAACCTAAAAATGGGGCAGGTGGTAGTTGAATGTGTAACTGCTAGGTCGTGGGAGACATGTGTATTTGACTTGTTCATATTTTTTGTAGTGCTCGATCCACGTTTTTTATCAGTTCGTACTCCGGGTGTCATTACTGATTGTATATGTCATGTGTATAATACATGAGTCTGGTATTGAGGTAGTTCAAGTTTGGAATAGGTCGAGGGACATATCCCTATAATCAGTTCGAGCTTGGAATAGGACGAGAGACAAGTCCCTACAATCGCCCCCTCGCAATTGAAGGAACGGGTGATATTAATTGAGAAACGTCTATTTAAATTTTGGTGTTAGAATTTGGAAAGGTATAGTGTGGAGTTTGACCAGTTTGGGATTTGTCACTGCTCTGTTGAAGATTGTATTTGGCATTGAAGGTGTTGGAAAGGGATGATGTATTTAGCTTTTAGGGTTCCCAGTAAGTGCTGGCTTGAATGAGGACTGCCATGGTACTCCTTGTTTATATTGAATGTTGTTCTTCTATAAATATAGTTGTTACGATATCATTGGTTATTCCTGTGCAAGTACTCTACACTTGAAATATTGTGAGGTTCTTCTTGTCTTGAGAATGGTGACTACCAGACGCCAAGTATATAAAGAAAGGTTTCTGGCTTAAGTTAAGAAGCTCTATCTACAATATTTTGGCAACCAACCTTTAGATTTACCCACTCCCATAACTGTTCTGCCGACGTTTCACAGGATAACGAATGAGGAAACAGCGAAGGTTGAGAATGACTACTATTAAATGTGGCGGTTCCACCATCTGATTGTGTTAGGTGAGCAACATCGGGTATGTCTTCGTCTTCTTGTAGAGGATGTCATTAATGAGGCGGATAAGGAAGCGGATGTACGTATCATAAAGTACTGCCGTTATCCTACAAGGGATTGGGCTTTGTAGAAGAGGAGTCATTCTTCTTTCTCTGCCTTTCTGAGGTGGTGGAGGTTGCGGAGGAAGACACGGTGGTAGTGGTTACAAATTAGAAATATGCTTCTAGTCTTCAGATTGGAAATATGCCTTTGTTACAACCATCTTTCTTTTCTTGAAGAAGTGTTTCATACCAGAGAAGTGGATGTGCTTGATTACGAAGTACAAATAAAATCTGATATGCATTGTAACCTGTAGATCAATCTATAGGAAGTTACTAAAATATTGTTCCTTATGTAAAGTATGTCGGATGGAATTGTCGAGCGAATAAAAAATATTTTTTTTGCAGTAATGCACTTTTAATATTGAACTAGAAATTAGTATGGAAATTAAAAGTTTGATACGTCGATCTATGTGTGATGGGAATTATTATATATATATATCTTGAACGTAATAGGTACTTGTGTCTAACTGTAAGAAATATATTTGATCGAGCTACAATATAACACCTTGTAGTAAAAGGTAATGTAGTAAAACGATAGAATCGATCTGTGTAATGTAAAGGTAAAACAAGTGTACTAGAGTTCGAGAGTAGCATTGTTAAATAGAAATTACGATAGATCGAATTGTGTGTGATGGAAAGTATAGAGAGATAAAATTTTACTGAAAGAAATTTGATAGGTCGAGCTTGGTACAATGCAATGCCTTGTAAGGTAGAATTAAAACTGGTGGATATATTTTGTGATACAGGTAAAATAGTTGATAGTGTTAAATTTAGTTTGGAAAATATATGGTCGAATAAGACATACGAGTTTGCTCGAAAAAGATATAATCAAATAAATATCTAACATGATTTAAGGGTTGTTAGTTATGGATAAGACGATTGATACTTACCATTCTATATGTTGAATATGGGATTGTGTGCGATCTTAATCTGTATGTATAAATAATGTTGGAATGTTGAGGCTTGAGTGGAGGAAAAATGTTGATGACTCATTCTCAGAGAGCTCGACATGCGTTGGAGGGGCATTTAGCGATAAAGGTTGCTAAAGTTAGGGAGAGGATATTTGGGCGGTTAGAATATGATGTGAATTTGCCTGAATCTTTAATACAGTTTGATGGGCTGACTCGAGGGCGAGGAAGAATGAAATTAGGCGTTATTTGTGGTGTGAGATATTTCGCGAATTAATCATGGAGCCTGAAGCTTGAAAAACTTTGGTAAAGGAAATTATCCTGAAAGAAATAGCTGAGGATGACGAGAGGATTGATGGGAATGCACTAATTAGGTGTGGCGCTCCAGGGCATCTTGGGTGTTTTATGTGTAACTATGCTTGAGAGGGCGAACTGCTGTTAGTTTAAATAAATGTAAGTAAAATAAAGTTGAATATTTATGTGTTGAATTTGCTCCTTGTTTGTGGTGAATGTTGTTGTAAATAAATATTTGAATTTTGAAGTGGTGTAGCATTGGGAATGGCGTTATATGTGGTATATGTAATAGTAGTAGAAGAATAGGGATTAGAGTAGGATTTTTTTTTTCTTGCTGGAGACAAAATTCGATTGTGTGTAATTGGAGTGTGTTATCATGAGTGTGGGAAGATATGAGAGTGATTTAAGTAAAAGAGAGAGAGAGAGAGAGATATTGAAATATAGGACCTGGGGTAATGAAGGAAATGTATTTTTGCCCAAAAGGTACAAAGCGCCTGACATGAATAGTAAAAGGGATGCCTCGGTTCAAAAATTGAGGGCGGCTTGTGTGAGCCCCAATAACTGCCAACGGTTGGAGAGAAAAGTATAAATAACCCTTCCTCTTCTTTGTTCAAATGTTTGCAAAGCACAGAGAGACGAAATACTAGAGAAAAAAATAAATTAAGTTGCAGAGATTATAGAAAGAGCGTAAACGAAAGCAACCATCAGAATCAGAGGAAAAAGGGGGTCACTATTGTAGAGTTTGATCAGAAACCCTTGTTACGAAGTTTCATTGTGAAAGAGGAGGCATGTGATTCTGGAACTGAAGTCACGAGTGGCTTTGGTTGATTTGTGTTGTTGTGATCTTAGAAGAATCGAATGATGAAGGGTATAGAGTTTACTATTTTGGGTGTGTATTTTAAATTTGAAAATTTTGCTATGCTTAGTAAATTGGTTAAAATTGGTATTGTTTCTCTGTAAGTTGTATTTTGCATGGAAAAGCATATATGTTGTTGTATACCTGCATGTACGTATAAACGTGAGAAGGTTCTGTTGAAGAAATAAGTCTCACTTTCAAATATACTCTTAGTATGGAGACTTCTACCTATGGTCGTTTGATTGAGGTTGTACCTGTAGAAATTGGTAATTTATATTCTGTGGTGGGCGAGCTGAGAACGAAGAGCTCAGAAGAAGTAGTTAGAGGTGGAGGGGAAGAAGGATGAAGTATAGTTTCCAGATTTCACTTGTAACTTCGTATCATATCCTGCAGATTCAAATGTATTCAAGGAGTTTTGTAAAATTAAAGGTAGTTTAGGTGGTGTATGGAGTGAGGTGATAGAACATGCTGGAAAGTCATTTAGGGGGTGTAAGGTTGAAAATGGTGATGAATACTTTTTCTTATTGCCTGATTTAAAGCATAAGAAATCTGAGAGGGGAGTGGATAAGTCTATCTCCTTTGAATACTTCAATCGGGATGTCAGCAGTGATCTGGACCAGGGATTCCTATGTTATATGTCCTAGTTAGATGGTACCTTTAAGCAATCTTGTTAAAGGTCTTTTGAATGCCATTGAGGCCTACCCTGCCCAATAGAATGGGAATATGTAGGAATTGATAAATGTGTGCGATAATCTGAATATAAGGTAGGCTTTTAAGAGGATTGAAAGGAGAATAACTCTTTTAGATGTTTTGCAGTATTATACTGTGAAAAACTATGCGGCTACTGGGGGTGTGTACTTCTCTTCAAGTTCATCTCAACCTCAGTTCTTCACCCTGAATTCGGTAGGACGAGTATGGAATGATAACTTGATATGGGTAAAGGGCGATTGTCTCCAAAGAGTGGATGAGGAACCCATGGATTTTATAAATTAAACTGTGAAGAAAAGAAAGTAATTGTTTGTGATATTAAACTGTTGTTTTTGTGTTAGCGTTCATTCTGTATATAACTGAGTGTTGTGTTCGTACAGATCCTCGATCCCAAGTAGCGAGAATGGAATCGCTGATTGATACCGTAGCTCGAGATTGTATTGGGAGAGCTCAAAATAAGCAGATTTAAAAGGGCTAACAGTAGGTCGGAAAAAGTTCATAAGTATCAAGCTAAGAGACAAATGACAAGAACTAGCACAACCGCGGGAGATGGAGGGAAGGCAGCATCGGACGTTGAAGGGTGTCCAATACTAGTAAAGGCTGCACCTATTTCTCTGAAGTCAAAGCCTTTGGGGGCTACATCGAGCAAATTAATTTAAAGGCACCCAAAAAGGAGAATGTGAAAGTTGATGGGTCAAACTCGACGACCATAGAGAGTGGAGAGGTCGGAATGAGTTCAAAAAAGAGAAAGGTAGACGCTCTTGCTCCAGTGAGCGAGATAAAGGAGTCTGGAAGTAGTCCCATTATGGAGGATAAGCTGCTGGCTGTGAAGAATAGGCTTAGGGTAGCATCTCGAGACGGTTCAGAGGATTTGGACATATTGTGAGAGTAGTCCCATTATGGAGGACGAGTTCCTGACTGTGGAGAACAGGATCGGGGTGGCATTTCCGATGGTTCAGAGGATTTGGACATGTTGTGAAGCTGGAGCTTTGTAGGGTAAGTAAAATGCTTCATTTTGTTTGATTCTTATACTATTTCTAAACTGAAAGATGTCCTTTTTGCTGTTGGTTTCTCGTGTGCTGAAAGGAATCCATCTCGGATTCGAGGATGGAAGGATTGAGCTCGTGAAGAGAGTTTCTAAGCTCGAGAAGAGGGTTACTCAACTCGAGGCCAATTTAGCACAAGAGAAGGAACGTTCGAGCTCTGCGGTATCCAACTTGAAGGCTTCGTTCTGGGTCATGATGTTTGAACTCGCGGAAGAGTCAAAGAAGATTGTAAAGGACGCTTCAGTTGCTTGCGACAACCACGGTCAGAAACTCCTCAAAGTTGGATACTTTGTGCCCGATATTGAAACTATTATAGAGGGGCAGTTTGTCAAAGTAGAGAAGGCCGATGCTGAAGAGAAGCCTGATGTTGAAGGCGGCTCTCCTCGGGAGACCATAAAAGGGTTGAATGCGGTCTCAGCGAAGACAAATTTAGAGAACCGTGAAGGCGACGAGGAGAAGGTAGAGTAAAAATTTGAAGTTTGTTTTTCTGAGTAGAAAACTATTATTGTATGGAATATATATGGAGGATAATTTTCGAATAGTCTAAGAGATGTTGTATATATTGATTTGTAGGAACTTAAAGGTTTGCGCCTCAGAATTAAAGATTTAGAAAAGGAACTTGCTAAGGAGCAAAAGTCTGTAGCAACTCTGTTGACTTCGCACACAGAGTTAAAAAAAAGCTCAAAATTTTTGACTTACTAGTGTGTAGCTCTAGAGTTGGGATAATATGATAGGGAAAAGTAATATAAGAGATCAGATAAAAAATCAAGTTAACGAAAGTAAACCAAAAAGTATAATCAGACATTTTTTTTGTAATGTTAAAGAGTGAGAACATAGAGAATGTGTACCTTGAAATATTTAGAAAATCAACGGTATCATCTGATTCTGAGAGGCAGATTGTATGGCCATTTGGTTAAGAAAACTCTGAAGCTTGAGGGCTAAGTAGCATCTTGCTTTGTAGGTTCATGATAGAAAGAACTCTGTTAGATATGTGTATAGAGAACTGTAGTTTATTGACCGTATATGTGGAGTACCGTTTAATCGAGCTATTTGTACAGGCCGAGTTAGAAGCTGCTCGAGCTAGTGAGGAATATGCTATGGAATGCAATTATGAGTGAAGCTCAATTTTGAAAGGATGAAAGAGGCAAGTGAAGATAGCACGAATTAGTATGTCTAAGTGAAGGTCAAACTTGCTAAGGCGGAGAAGACTGTGAATGACTTGACCAAGCAGGTCAAGAGTAAAGATGCCAAAAAGGAAAAATTGCAAGGGGAGCTCATTAGTGTGCAGAATGAAGTGGCAAAGTTGAATAGTCTGGTAGAATTATTGGGGCTGAAAAGTAAAGATTCGGATATCGCACAATATCACATCAGAATGTTTGAGGTGGAAGCTAAAGAGCTGCGAGACTATGTTGCCAGGTTGGAGGGTCAAGTGGATAGGAAGGAAAATAAACTTATGAAGGCGCGAGCTGATTTAGCGAGTACCGTAAGTGAAGTGGAAAAGCTGAGTGAGGCCGTGCAAGGAAAAGATATTAATCTTCGGGTCACCCAAAATCAATGTGACAAACTGAATGAGCGAGTTGAAAGTTAAAGGCGGACTTGGCTAGTTCACACGGTAAGAAGGCCGAGGTTGGAGAGAGGCCGAAGAAGAGACAAAATGATGCCAAAATTGCGACTACCAATGGTGATGGGTTTAATGCCCTAGCTCGAATTAAAGAGTTGGAGGCAGATTTAGTCTTCGTTCGAGCTGCCGAAAGGAAAGCTAATGAACAAACTAAAGAGAGTGGTGAGAAGTTAGAAGGTGTTCTCCGTAAAGATAAAGAGTTAAAGAAGTTATTAAGAGGAAGGATGAGATGTTTGAAGAAAGCTAGTACCGGAGGACGTGATGTAAATGAGATGGAGTTGGGGACACTATATGGTGAATTAGAGGAGTTAAAAAAGAAGAATCGAGCTGAGCAAGAGAAGTCAATGGGATTGATATCGGAATTGACAGGGGGTATATCGGACTTAGAGTGACGCTTAGAGCGATCCATTACCCACTACGCACATCTGGATAACCATCATAAGAAATCAAAGGCAAATTTTGTTGAGCTGGCCATGCCGAACCAGTACAGGATTTCCATGGATAAGGTGCACTTGAGGGAGATAATGGCAGTAATCGCATATTTTGGAGAAGAAGTAAAGAGGTTGGAGTTCGAAAGGGATACCTTGAATGATTATTTGGCATTGAAAGGTTGTATCTGTAATGCTGAAATAGATCAAGGGAATTGCCTGAACTCTATAGAGACCGATATAAGCCCCATTACTGCAGAACGAGTGGAGCAAGGAAGAGATATTGTAGTTGCTCGAGCATCAGACTTTATGGCTTCACGACCTCCTACGGTAGGGCATTTCTAAAGATCGTTATGGAGGATGATGAACACTAAGTTGAAGAGAAGTACCGCGTTTCATCCGTAATCAATCGCACTTTGGTTCATTTATTACAGAGATTCCATTCCAAGAATCCTAAGACTTGGGATAAGAGTTTACCGTATCTTCAATTTTCTTTTAACTGGGCGATTCATAGTTCCACTTTGAAGTGTCTATTTAAATTTTGTCTCGGGTACTTTCTTCAAAGCCCCTTTGATATGGCTTTTAGTCTTAGAGATAAGACGGTCTCATAGAATGAGGAAGAGGAGCAAGTTCAAGCTCAGCGTTTCATTGAGAAGATAAGTAAGGTTTATGAGGCGGTTGAAGTACAATTAAAAAAGACTCAAGCGAAGTAGATGGCTCGAAGCATCGGGTTGAATAAACTTTTCAAGAGGGCGATCTAGTTTAGTTGCATTTGGGTAAGGAACGACTAAAGGGAGAAGGTAAGAAGCTCAAGCCTATCCATTACGGTCCATTTACTATACTCAAAAAGATTAGAGACAACGCCTTCCAATTGGATTTGCCACCATTTATGAAAATGTATTCGGTAATTAATGCCGAACATTTGAAACTCTTTGAGCCGTCTCTCCTAGATGAAGATTCTACAATCGACACTCACCTACTGTCAGTTGATGACTTGTGGATGGAAAGAGAAGATCCGTTGTAGAAAAATAGTATTATAGAGAGAAAAGTTACTGCTACAAGACGGGGAAGTGTCGAGTCCTTTAGATTTATGAAGAAAGGTCAACTACCCAGCAAGTCGAAGTGGTACAACAAGAAAATCTGCGCAGCCACTTTCTTTCATCTCCTGTTCTAGCTTGAGCAGGAGCTCAAAGCTCCTAAAAGGGGGAGCCATGATCCAGGAGGATCTAAACACTAAACCCCTCTAAAGGACACCAAGTCGTTCGAACTAGCCTTGAAGCCGTTCGAACAAGTCGAAGATCAGAAGAAGGATTCTAGCCTTGTAAGCATGATATGGCCGTCCTCCCTCACTAAAATATTTTCTGGCTTCAAATCCCTATAAACTACCCCCATCATGTGTAAGTATTCAAGGGTCTGAAGCATAGAATCTGCATAAACAAGGAAGAATGATTATCAACTACAAATAGGTGGGGCTTACTGAAACAAAGGTTGAAGATAGTAACTTTGAGAAGGTAAAAAAGAATATAGCTGCAGCTTGGGATTGTTTAAACAACTTGGATAGTGCACCTAATGGAAGGATTATATTTCCCTGGAATGAGAAGGTTTTTGAAGCAAATCTTATAGAGAAGGACAAACAGTTTATTCATTGCAGAGTTACAATCAAAGAGACCTGAACTGTCTTTCTGTTTACTCTCATCTATGCATTTAACTGTTCTGCTGAGAGGTTTCATCTTTGGGAGCATCAAACACAATTATCTAATGGGATTGACACTCCATGGTAGGGATGACACTCTCATCTATGCATTTAACTGTTCTGCTGAGAGGTTTCATCTTTGGGAGCATCAAGCACAATTATCTAATGGGATTGACACTCCATGGTAGGGATGTACTCGGGTCGGGTCGGCCCGGGTCCAGGCATTTTAGTGATCCAACCCGAACTCACCAGGTTATCAAATTATGGATCTGGACCCGAACCGACCAGGTGCATAACCCGAACCGGAACCGAACCAGGTTGGTCGGGTCGGGCCGGGTCCTGAGTTCGGTTTGTTAATTTTTTCAGATGCAAACTCAACCCACATTGAACCAAATAGATAGCCCACCCAGATGCAAACCCAGTAAGACCAAATAGATAGCCCATATGCAAACCATTACAGTCTGTGTTACCATACATTCAACATTACCCCCAAATCAAATATAATAACAACTATAACAACAACCCCCAAATCAAGTTGCTGCGGTATGTGGTAATGTAACAACTATAACAACAACCAAATATTATAACATATACCCCCAAATCTTCAAATTCAACTCTTAATGTTTTATTCATCTCCATACCCCCAAATATTACAACACATTTAGGTTTGCCTAAATTCTAAAATTGGGTATGTTTTTGGTGTTGCAGTGTTTCGATTCGAGGGGAATGTTGTACTTAAGAGGGAGATCGATGACGATGCTGTACTTAAGAGGGAGATTGGTGACGATGCTGTACTTAAGAGGGAACTGATGACGATGCTTGATGATGATGTTGTACTTAAGAGGGGAACCGAAGACTTGAACAATGCTTGATGACAATGCTTGATGCCGTTGTTTGTAAATTTAGAGAAAGATAGAAGATGATTTTAAGAGGGAGAGAGGGGATTAATGTTTGATGAATAATGAGGGAGAGAGGAGACTGTTTGTCTAGGTTAGAATATATATACTCTAAATCCGGTTCGGGTTTTGAACCGGTAGCCCGAAGCTTAAAACAAACCCGAACCGGCAATAACCGGGTTACCAAACTCAAATCTGAAACCAAACCGGGTATTCTTGAGAACCGGACCGAACTAGCCGGGTCGGGTCGGTCCGGATCGGGTTCACGGGTTCACCGATTTTGTGTACAGCCCTACTCCATGGCTTCTTTCTGGTGACTTCAACTCAATGGCATATTTGAAGAGAAAAAAGGTGGGAAGCCATTACTTGAAGCAAATATTGCTTCTCTTAAAGATTGTATGAAGCTGCTATTCATATGATATGAAATGGTATGGGCTTCAATTTTCCTGGACTAATTACCAGAAACCTGCTTCCAGAATCTATTCTTAATTGGATAGGACTCTTACAAATGACTTATGGCTTGATGCTTTTCTTGTGACAGAGGTAAATTTTAATTTTTTTGAAATTTCAGACCATTCTCCAATGTGCATTACTATAATGGAACCAAAGAGAAGAAAAAAGGCCCCATTCAGATTTACAAATGCTTGGACCTTGCATCCTGAATTCAAAATATTTGTGAAATCAGTGTGAGAACAACATATACAAGGGAACCCCAATGTACGTTATTGTTCAAACGTTGAAAATTCTGAGAAATGCAATTAAAACATGGTCTAGAGAAGTTTATGGTGAGACTAGCAGAAAGATTGATGATACTAGAATGAAATTAGAAAACATCCAAGACAGAATGGAGAATGAGGATAGCAATAGTGATGAGCTACTCAATCAAGAGAAGTTCCAATGGGATTCTTAAAACAATCTGTCCTTTCAAGAAGAAATGACATTAAAACAGAGATCGAGGAGGTCTGGCTTTCACTTGGTGATTTAAATTATAAATGTTTCACAGTGCTGTTAAGAAAAGGTTGCAATAAATCAAACCAATCAAGTTCTATGTCATGATGGCAGGTGATAGTCCTGAGCCGATATTGAAAGAAGATGTTTATTCTACTCTAAACTACTAAGAGGACACAATTACAACTCTAGTACTTTTACAGTATTAAATCAAATCACAGATGAACAAGCTGAAGAGTGATAGGCATGAAAAATACGTATTTTTGTCCTTAAATTTACATGATCTAGAACCCTATTTAAAATTTTATTGGGCCTAATTGAAATATATTTTTACTATTGCATGTAATAAAACATTTGTGACGAAACCCTTCCTAAAGCCTGACTTTTACATGTTAAAGACAACTACTGGAGATGACCTAGTGAAGATAAATTCAAGACCAACAAAGAAGAGACATGTGGCAAGAGTTGTTGGCAAGTGAAGAATTGGGATGTGCTGTGTAGTCAAGATTTTTACTAAAATATCTCCGAGAATTGGGAGTGCTTTGTTAGCTTATAAAGATAGAGGTAGAGAAGTAGAGGATTCATCTCTTCACTGTAGTTTTCTTCTTCTTTTACTTTACTTTTGAAGAGAGAAAAGAAAACATGTTATGTTTTGGATTTCATTTTTCTTTTATGAAATTGCAATTTTGTTTTTCAATTTGATAAGAGATTCGACAATTTAATCGATGCATTCTTGCAAACAACAAACCTCATAATAGTACAACGCCTGATTTGATACGGATTGGTGTTTGGGGAGAAGGAAGAAAAGGCTCCAGGAGTTGATGGTTTCAATGTTCGTTTCTACAAAGTCTGTTGGGATGTAGTGGGCAGTGATGTTATAAAGGCTACTCAAAACTTCTTTAGACAACAAAAGTTGTTGGGAGAGGTAAATATTACTATATTGAAGTTGTTACCTAAAGTTCCTAATCCTCAAAGTTTTGTAGATGTTATGCCCATGCCACTTTGCAATGCCCTCAATAAATTTATCACCAAACTGATGGCCTTGAGAATGAAAAATATTTATACAAACTGATTGATCCATGTCAGTCAGCTTTCATTAAAAGGAGGTTCATTGAAGAGAATATTCTTCTAGCTCATTAACATGATAGAGGTTTTGAGAGAAAAGTGGGAACAAACAAGATGATTCTGAAAGTGGATATTCACAAAGCATTCGATTCAGATAAATGGAATTATCTTTCTGAGGTGATGATAAATATGGGCTTCCCTTCCAAGTTTGTAGAATGGATGAAGATTTGTGTTACTCCTGCCAAGTTTAAAATTAATGTAAATGGAGAGATAATAGGGATTTTCTCTAATGTAGCTTGGTGTGAAGTTTGTATCCCTAAAACAGATGGTGGGTCAGGGCTTAAGAATCCTAAAGATTTTTCAATGGCTATCATTTCAAGAACAATATGGCATCTTGTTACTGTAAAACCATTGGGCAATGTGGATTAACGAAAAGACATTGCCATTTTAAGAATCCTAAAGTATATTGTTCTTGAAATGGTTTAGCGCAAGACATAAAGTACCTTGTGATGAACAAAACCTCGACCAAAGAAATTTGGAAGGTTCTGGCGGAGAAATATTTGGTAAAAAGTATTCAAAATCGTCTCCATCTAAAAAGGAAGCTCTATCGCTTCAAGATGAGACAAGGTATTTCTATGTCTGAATATCAGAATTATTTTACCAAGTTACTTGCCGACTTGGCTAATTTGGATGAAGTTGTCGGAGATGAGGACAAAGCATTGTTGTTCTTAAACTCACTTCCCAAAGAACACAAGCATTTTGTGACGACTATAATTTATGGGGAAAATTTATTGAACTCTTCTGATGTGACGACGACGTTAGTTAACAATGAATACAGAAGGAAAGACAAGCGTGAGTCTGATAGGTCAACGTCTAAAGTACTAATGGCAAGAGAAAGGTCAACTGAACAGATGAAGGGTGATGGTAAAAACTCTCGATCCAAGTCGAGAGTCACAGTTTGGCTAGGAATGAATGTGCGTTCTATCATGAGGCAGGACATTGGAAAAACAAATGTCCTAAGCTTCAAAGTAAGAATAAAAATGGGAAGGAAGGCTCTGTGGTCAACGTAGTAAGAATAAAAATGTGAAGGAAGGCTCGGTGGTCAACATTGCTCAAAACAATGATCAAGGTGGTGATTCTGATTTCCCTCTATCTATATCATCTGGTGTTTATGATGTTGATTCAAAAGAATTGATATTCGATTCGGGTGTTACCTATCATATTTGTCCCGAAAAGGATTGGTCTTCTAGCTTTAAAAGGCTAAAAAGTGTAAATATGTTAATTGGAACTGATCAATCCTATCGCACAATGGGGATAGATACTATTCATCTCAAACTGTATGATGGGATGATTAGAAAGTTGACTGATGTTCGATATGTTCCTGATTTGTGTACGAATATCATCTCAACTGGTACTTTAGGAGCCAAAGGCTTCAAAGTTGTAGCTGAAGGTGGAGTTAAAAAGATCTTCCATGGAGTTTTGTTGATCATGAAGGGTAAGAGAAGAAGCAATAACCTGTACTATTTAAATGGTACTATTGTTACAGGAGACTACCGTTGAAACTTCAGAAACAGTTGTTAAAGATACGACAAGACTTCGGCATATGCGTTTAGCGCATACGGGAGAAAAGTCCCTAAATCTTTTGGTAAAACAGGGGTTATTGAAAGGTGTTAAGGCGTGTAAGTTGAATTTTAGTAAACATTGTGCAATGGGTTTGGCATGGCTGTCCATTGCGTTTATGGAACCCTCGATTATGTTTACTCAGATGTATGAGGACCTTCCAGGACTACATCATTGGGAGATAAGCACTATTTTGTGTCTTTTGTTGATGATTTGTCTAGGTGTGTATGGGTATATACCATAAGACATAAGGATGAAGTCCTAGAGATTTTCTTGAGGTGGAAAAAGATGATGGAAACTCAAACTAGGAAAAAGATTAAGCTTATCCAATCAGATAATGGTGGAGAGTACAAAAGTGATCCGTTCTTGCAAGTGTATCAGGATGAGGGGATAGTTAGACATTCCACTGTCAGAGAGACTGCAACAAAATGGGGTGGCAGAGTGCATGAATCGTACTTAGCTGGATAAAATTCGATGTATATTGTCCAATGCTGAGTTTGGCAAGGCGTTTTGGGGTGAGGCTTTAACATATGCATATCACCTTGTAAATAGGTTGCCTTCAGCTGCAATTGAAGGTAAAACACCTATGATGGCTTAGTCCAGAGAACCTGCTACAGATTATGATACTCTTCGTATTTTTTGGTGCCCAGGATACTATCATGTCAAAGATGGTAAGCTGGATCCGCGAGCAAAGAAAGTTATTTTTATGGGTAAGAAAAAGGGAGTTAAAGGCTATAAGTTATGGGATCCGAAAGGCAGAAAAATTGTTCTAAGCAGGGATGTCACATTTGATGAGGCTTCTATATCGATGTCTAATAACTCTGTGCACGTAAATAGAAGGGCCAACAAGATTTTGCAGCCGGTGGAGACTACTATATCTCCACATGAACCAGTAAGTTGTGTATCATTGAGAACGACAACAACCGACATGACACCGGTTGATGATCAATCATTTGATGTTCCAATGGGTGAAGAAGACACATGTAATACTACAGATGATGAGGAATACGATGATACATAAAATTTGACTCCGGTCAAGGAGTCTATTGCAACAAGAAAACCACAGAGGAACACAAGTAAGCCAGGATAACTTACAAAGGGGATATTCTCTCTTCTTAAGAATGAAACATGGGAACTTTCTAAGTTACCAAAGGAGAAGAAGACGATAGGTTGTAAGTGGGTTTATACAAAAAAATAAGGATCTCAAAGTGTGGATATTCGCTTCAAGGCAAGACTGGTAGCCAAAGGTTATGCTCAAAAGGAGGGGATAGATTATAATGAAGTTTTTTCTCCAGTTGTTAAACACTATTTCATACGCATCCTTTTGGCCTTGGTAGCGCAATTTGATATGTAGTTATAACAACTTAATGTAAAAACTGTTTTTTTACATGGTGATTTAGAGGAGATCTATATGACTCAGCCGAGTTGATTTAAAGTTACAAGAAAGGAAGAATAAGTTTGTAAACTGAACAGATCGTTGTATGGGCTAAATAAGTCTCCAAGACAATGGTACATGCAGTTTGATCGGTTTATGATTGAGCAGAGGTACAAGCGGAGTCATTACGACCATTGCATCTATTTTCATAAGCTAAGCAACGGGTCCTTTATTTATTTACTTCTGTACGTAGATGACATGCTTATAGCTTCCAAGCATAAGAATGTGATGGACGAGTTGAAGAAACAAATGAATTCAAAGTTTGAAATAAAGGACCTTGGTGATGCAAAGAAGATTCTTGGCATGGAGATTTGCAGAGACAGAATGAATGGCACAATATGTTTGTCACAACGAACATGTTTGATGAAGGTACTACAGAAATTCGGTATTGATGGGAACACAAAGTCTGTTAAAACTCCTCTTGCTCCTCATTTCAAGCATAGTGCTTCCATGTTTCCAAAACAAATGAGGAACGCGAGTACATGGATAAAGTTCCTTATGCTAGCGCAGTTGGTAGCTTGATGTACGCGATGGTGACTAAGCCTGACATTTTACAAGCAGTGAGCATGTTAGTAGATATATGCATGATCCAGGTAGGATTCATTGGCACGCTGTGAAATGGATTTTGCAGTACATCAAAGGTACTGTAGATGTTGATTTGCAGTTTCAAAAGGAGGATTTGGATGGTCAATTTTGTAAGGGATATGTAGATTCTGACTATATGGGTGATTTGGATAAGCAATGGTCTACCACAGGTTATGTTTTAACTTTGGGTAAAGGGCCAATTAGTTGGAGCTTTACGTTACAGTCTACTGTGGCTTTGTCGACTACTGAAGCAGAGTATATGGCTATGACTGAAGCGACCATAGAGGCTATTTGGTTGAAGGGTTTAATATGGGACTTGGGAGTAAAGATGAAGCATATTCCGGTATATTGTGATAGTATGAGCGCCATTTACTTGGCGAAGAACCAAGTTCATCATGCCCGCACGAAGCACATTGATGTACATTACCATTTTGTTAGAGAAATATTTGAAGGTGAAATTATTTTAAAGAAGATTATACAAAAGATAGCCCAGCTGACATGTTGACCAAGGTTGTTTCTGGGGTCAAGTTTGAACTTGACCCATATCCTTCACTTGGATTGAATTGTCCCCTTCATGAGGATTGGTAGAACTACGAAAGGCTTGATCCTGAGAGGGTACGTAGGCAACCACTTTGTGGTGCAGCTGGTTTGGTCCACCGGGACATTTGGAGCAGAAGATGAGTTTTGTTGCTGGAGTACAAGTAACGAATATCGGCTCAGATTTGAAAAAATCTTTATCGAGGTAGAGAATTGTTGATTACAGTCCTAGTTACTTTGTTATTTCTAATTTGATGTCTTTGAATGACTCAGTTGTTGAGTTATATTAGGATTGTGAATTCTATCCTATTATGGATTCATGTTGTAATAGAACTCTAACTCTTCTTGTGGTCTATAAAAGTAGAGTTAGTCCCTTTGGTATAATTAATCTATGAAGTTGAATACAATCTCTCTTCTGCGAATTTGTCTCTTTTGCATAGTTTTCTCTCTTGTTTCAATACTTACACAGATCCGATTAGTCTTGTGCTTCCGCTGGCACAACAAAAACTTCATTTTGGCATGATCTTTGGTTAGGGGGTAAGCCTTTTGTTAAAGAAGCTGATGATCCATCTGCAGAGCGAGAGGATGCTGTCATATGGACTGCTAGTAGAAATGGAAGATTCTAAACTAAGTCAGCATGGGATAAATTGAGGTCCTCTAGAAATGTGGTCACTTGGCATAAACAAATCTGGAACAAGCTTACAACACCTAGAATCTCCTTTATTTCTTGATTGGCAGTCAAAAATAAAATCAAGACCAGGGATTTTCTAGTTCAAATGAAGTGCTTCAGGAATCATATTACTCCTTTTGTGAAGATTAAAAAGATAACAGGTCTAATTTTTTTTCAAATGCCAGTTTTCTAATTTCATATGGGCCAATATTCTACAAGTACTTGGCATGACAAAGCAGGTAAGTGGTTGGGATGAAGAGCTTACCTATGTGATTAATATCTCTTTGGATCCTGGTCTTAAAGAAATCCTGAGAGCCTCTTTTATGTTTCTCTTTACTACACTTGGGAAGAAAAAGAGAAGACATTTCAGGCAAAAGATCGAAAAGCTCAGAGTTCAATTTTCACATTCTGGAGTACTGCTCAGAATCATAACATTCTTCGTAAATGGGGTTTAACACCTAGAATAAAGAAGCCTAAAGAGCCAACTATAACTGAATGGAAATCTCAGTCAAAAAGTCTTATCATTCGTGATACTGCATGTGACTCACAGCATGGTGCAAATGGAGGCATTGTTAGACTGCAAAATAGAATTCGTATACTTGCATATAGATCTATTGCACAACAGGGAGATGCAACTGATCAATTGATTATTTCAACAATTATATATGGTTTGGATCTTGCTTGTAATTTGGGATGGGAAGGCATTGAGATCAGATCTGAGTGTTTAAAGATTACCAGCTTCCTTAAGTCAAAATGGACCTCAAACTGGAGGATAGAGAGATTAATAAGAAGAACAAGATGAAGAAACTTACATTCAGAAATAGAGTTAAAGCTTCAAACAAAGCTGCTAGTTATATAGTTTCAAACTGTACATTTTCTAATTTCATTTTTCCGTGTTCTTTCTGTTTGGAATTGGGTGATATTTGTAAAGCTAATTCCAATGGAGTCTTTTCCTTCTTGTAAATATTTTTGTAGTGTAAAAAATTTCCTGGTTGGGGTCTTGCGTTAACCCCAGCTTCCTTCCTTAAAAAAACTAATAATAGGTCTCGTAATCAACATGATTCCAAGGACACTAAAGTTTCTGCAAAGCATGTAACACCCAATAAAAGAATACTCTCCCCTTTGTTACCCTATTTCTTCTACCTTTTCACGATAAAAGAATACTATGTATATGGAGTCCCCAACATTTACCATTGTTAACCTATTTCTTCTACACAGTAACAAAATACTGTTTATAGTTAATTCCCAACACACCCGAGCTCCAAAATACCTGGCAAACTTGAAATAGAGTCCAGCATTTTACTAAATTCACTAGATACTAATTCTACCAAAGTAAGACAATCGCTAGTGATATGGTATAAGTCACTGAAAAATGAAAAGGAAAATCTAAGCAAAACATTTACTATTACCATGAGAAAACCCCTGAATAAATCATTATTTCTAATATCAAAACTTTCAACTTTTATAGTTACATTCTTCTCGTCTAAAGTTTCTTTTTAGAAGATTTCCTATGGTGTTGGAGAGACCTGACAGTTTGAGCAAAACACCCTCCAATGGCGTACTAAAAATTCAAAAAGAGAAGCAGGGGTGGAGGGTTTGCCAGGGCTGTAGCCCAGGGTAAAACTTTAGCAGTTAGTTTGAATACTAATGAATTTGTATTCTTTTTGTTGACTACATTAGACATGGCAAACTAGAAGCCACGCCTCTCTCCCTCCTTTGAAATCTCTCTCCTCAAGCACGTCTCTCTCCCTTTTTGCTCCTCCCTGAACTTTCCAATCTCTACTCCTGAAATTCAAAATTCTTTGAATTGGGGAAATAACGATTGGCCTTTGCAGCGCACACTTTCGACTCCTATTTGTTTTGATGGGCATTATAATCTTTCTCTGGAATTTTTTTGATTGGTAATGGTGAGTTATAATTTCTCAATTTGCATCTTGTACATTCGTAACCTTATTATTCCAGCTTTAGAGACTAATCATTGAAGGGACTTAATTTTCACAAACTTAATGTTGTAATTCCACCTTATTAATGTTGTAATTTCTCAAATTTCACAAACTTTATTTTATTTTATTTTTGCAACTTAGGTGAGAAAAACAAGGGGATCCTCTCATATGCAATTTCAATGAACTAAAAGGCTTCATACAAGCTGCTTAAGTAGAAAGAACCTGAATAACAGAAGAAAAAAAAAAAAAAAAAAAAAAAAAAAGGTTAACAAAGTATAACTAAGAAGTACATAAAGCTAACCGTGAAGCTTGCTCCGAGAAATGTTTCCCCAGCTGCCTTTGCCTGAGTGTATGTAAATCCCCACCACTGCAAAACTCCATAAGCAAACAAGAAAACTTCTCGGTCTCCAAATGTGAATAAAGGGTAGGAAGAAAGGGGTGATCCAATAACCCCAGAATCTCCTTTTCGGTTCGTACCCTCGTTAACTTTCTCCGCTCCTCTAACAACTCCTTATCCATCACTTTCATTGCAAACAAACTCCCAAAGTCTCTCAGCTCAGCTAAATACACACTCCCAATATCTCCACTCCCAAGTTTCTTCAAAAGCCTAAAATTCCCTAAACCCAAAACCCCATCTTTCGATATTGCACATTGTATCGCCTCCCATCGATGATCATTACCCTTATGAGGCTTACTCGGGCAAAAAGAACTTCCCCCATTACCAACATTCCGCTTGTCAACATCATCCCTCACTGGGTCTTCCCCAAACCCCTCAATTGCAATACCATCTTCTCCATTTAAGCCACATTGCTCCCCAGAGCAACAATCACCATCACTAGTCTTACTACTTACACTACCACTAGAATCCGAATGAACCGAAACAGTACAACTACTATGACTAAAACCTCTAAACTAAACCCCTCACTTGAAGATTGCATCAAAGGTCCACTCTTTTCAACAGAGATCGATTCAGACTCACTAATAGAAAGGTTTTCGACCATTTTTGACGAAATTTTAGAGATGTCTACAAAGTGTTTGATAAAAGGTCTAAAAAAGGGAAGCTTTGTTTAAAAAAAAAGGGAAGAAAGTTGCCCAGATGGTCAAAGATTAAAGACTCAAAATTTTAATGGAGAGTGAGAGACCCAATTGTTAATGGACGAGTCCGGGTGCAGTGTTCTGTCTCTCTAGTCTCTGTGTTGTGTCGTAAGAGAAACATTTGACACTTTTAGGACAAAGGGACAAGGGTGTTGAGAAGTGAGAGAAAGACAGCTTTTCCGAGTTGCCCAAATGTTGTAATTTTTTAAGGGTAGACATAATAACCACCCACACAAACGGCACCCCAAATTTGAGTCAAAGCTGGTCCAAGTGGGTTATAGTTTGACAAGTTTTGGCACCCTCTCTCTTCTCATTCATCTCTCTACGGTATCTCTTCCGAGCTTCTCTAGCATCTCTCTACCCTACCTCGCATCATCTCTGCCTTAGCTTTCGTTTTGTCAATGGAGTAACGAGACCGTTGTCAGGAGCAGATTTATAAGCTTTGAGCCCTTGATTTTTGCCAAAAAATGGTTTATATTATATAACAATTAAAAACAAAAAAACACTATACATAAACCCAACCCACAACCCTACGGAGCCATCCCTATCCCTCCTGGTCTTTCTTTTTCTCTATCAAAGCAAATATTTTCCATTTTGACTATTTGTAAGTATGATATGCATTAGTACATGCAATGGGTATTTGATTTATATAAAACTTAACAAAAAAAAATACATGAATTACTTAAACAGCTTTAAACACCAAAAAGATAAATTTCGGGGCATCTGCCCCCGAACCCCCGATATAATCCAAAACATTTTATTTACTACAACCCCCCCCCCCCCCTAAAACGATAGGTCCTCCCCTGACGGTTGTTATCCCAATTCCTCCACTCTCATTGACAGTTAATGACTTTGCACCAAAAATAATTCTTTTACACATTGCCTGAGCACATCCTCAACTCAGATTCCGTTGTTGAAGAAATGTAGCATACAAAGATCTTGCATGACTTTTGTCGTTGGAGTAGGTCTTTACTCTGACCAGATAGGGTTTTAACATGTAAGCTATCACATCATAATCAAAATAGCTTTGTTACGGTAGTTTACATCACGTATTTCATTTATGCCGGTACCACTTTTATTTTATACACTAGCCATTTTGACCCATGCTTAGCACGGGCTCTAGCTAAAAGACTTAGACAGAAATGAAAAATACTTTACCTAAGATTGTATTTTCTTCTTGATTATTTTAGCCAAAGGGTAGAAAATAAAGATTTATATAGAGTTCTTCGAATCAGATGATGAAGTTTAATGAATTTTTGTTAAAAGTACCTGATGAAATTCAACTTATGATATGCTAACATATTCCTTTTATATATGAAAAATAACCTCATCTACAAATCGAATAGTGGCCAAAGCTACGCATTCTTAACCAATGTACTACACTCCATTTCATTCCCTGAATTTTAGACTATACTTATAAATGAAATTGTAATTTGTTAAAGAATTCATAGGAGGACTTGTGAGATGCCTCATACCTCATACAAGCAAAGTTTTTCAACTACTTGAAGGTACATCTCTATAAGAGAAAGGTGCTCAAAGATTCATGTCTTTGCTTGTTTGTATGTTAGGACAAAATGAAAAATATAGATGGACCTCTAACCTATATCAATTTGATTATCGAGTTTTCTTTCAAACGTCGTAAATTTAATAACTTTGAAGATTGAATTTCAGCGGAGAATGATGAAGTCCCGAACTTTGTCTTTTGAATCATCAACAACTTATATGAAATCTCTTCTTCATATGTCATTTTAAAAGAGAAAGTTTCATGAAGATATATTTCACTAATTAGGTCAATTTTAACATAGGTATGCAATAGATATATTTGCAATCCATTTGAAATGAGATATATCTAGACTCTACTTTTTGTTGCGGTTTAAAATAAATTTCTTCTCTAAAGAGATAAGATAATCTCTTTATGATAGAGAATCAAGTGATGTGAGTTTGATTTGAGACACAAAAGAGAGTCCCAAAAGGTGTACAGAAAACTCAAACTGCCAAACAATACCCTTTCCTAAAACCTTTTGGCTTTGGAAAAAGAAATGACATGTGGACACTCTTATATTACGAGAAAAGTTTATGCTTTTAACTAGTAGGTATAGATTGCACGGTCTCAAACTTATTAACACATAAATCTTACTATGTAAAGGTACGTTAAAAAATATATGGGAGTTACCGCAGTGTAATGGTAAATCTTGAAGCGAATTTGTACGCTCAAACGACTAAACAAGAAACTGAGTTTGTGTCTAGCATATTTTCCTTAAGACAGATTCACCCCTACCACAATGTTGTGCAGTATATGAAGCATCTATCTCCCATGATACAACAGTCTGACGTAGGTCGAAGGAAGAACACCAATTAACCCACCAAACAACTTTTATCTTTGATAAAATGACTCAAAAGAAAATTGTAAAACATATAATTTAAAAAGACACATGAGACGGCTTTAAATAAGACATTGGTGACTCCTCACCAAGAGTCATGTCATAAGATACACCACTTCACAAATGGTCACGACTTAAGGCACTTTTATAGTCGTGTCTCTTGGAGCCAAAAGTCACACCTTAAGACACACAAATAGTCATGTCTCATGGAGCTCAAAACCAACTCACAACCCAAAAACCCAAACAATAATAAACTAAATGTTATTTAGGAATCCCCATGTACCTTAGGCTCAAAGGCCAAATCATAGACCTATAAAATATATGAGGGTTCCTACATTGGGTAGCTCATGCACCAAGAGAGCTAGCTCATAGGTCATCCCACATGTGTGTGTAACAAAACAACTCCAACACACTTTAATAATCTACTATAGATTGTTACTTATATATTAGAGTTTAATTTTACTCACACCCAATGTGGGACTACACACTTCATCATTCAAAACTACGAAATAGATCATGGTTTTCCAATAATCCTCCATATTTGAATGGTAACGCAAGAAAACTCAGACAAGAAATAGATAATATAAGGGAATGGTCCTGCATTGAGATAGGTGTTTTGTGGACTCGGGCCTTCCCTAGTGAATGAACTATCATATTTACGTTGATTAGTGAACATATGTCTTGAACTGTCAGCTTTAATCTAAACTTATAAAATAATCTTCACACAGTACCGTTCCAAACGTTGTTGGTTCCCACAGTTGTGTTTAATTCAGCCCTGAACAAATCTCAGATTCATAAGTGTTATTAGAAAATTCGGCCCTATAAAATTCTTATGGAAGCGGCCACACTTCTTATTCTCATAGGTGATATTCTTTAAGAGTATCATGCAATACCCTACTTGTAAAAATAAGTCATAAAATTCATTAAAAGCTTGTATAGCTAGCTTACCCTGAAATTCGCTATAGGTTACACTATTTACATCATAGAATGAGTGTTTATGTTGTGTAACTCACAACTAGTTTCCTTATTAAATCCAAATCTTGGAATTTCCAGTCAACTACCCTTCGATGTATAAATCACTTATGCTTTCAACAATAAATGAATCCACTAAGTTGTCACTTGACTTCACAAAGTCAATGGATATTATTCCACTCGTAAGTAATTTTTTCACAGTATTATTTCTACAACATATGTGTCGTAATTTACCAATATATATTATTTTTAGCCCTTGTAATAGCTGATTGATTATCACAATGGATACATAAGGCAGGTAGAAGCTTTGGCCCGATAGGAATATCTTCTAAAAATTGTCGAAGGCACTTTCTTTGTCCCCTGCTAAATCCAATCAACAAATTTTGATTCTATAGTTAATCGGGTTATGTAGCTGAACAAAAAACTGAAAAAAAAAAAAAAAAAAAAACTGAGAAACCGATACTAACTGAACTGAGCCGATCGAAATGGGTAAGTTTCTAGCAGCTCGGTTTTGGTTTCAAAATTAAGGAACCAAACCAATTCAGTTTTAGTTCCTATACAAGTGAAACTAATTAAAACCGACCCAAACCGACAAAACACTTACAAGTTAAGCCCAAACAAAACTGTACCCTAATACCATTTTTTATTTTCACTTAGAGTCTTCTCCTCTCTCTCTCTTCTCTTTCTTTGCATCTCTCTCATGATGAATAAAATCCTAGAAATTAGTAATTCTTATTTAATCCCTAATTAGTGAATTACTTGCAATGGTCCCAATAAAGATTCTAGTGTGGCATTAAAGAATGACTTAAAATTTTGGTCATTCATGCTTCATTATCGTATCTTTTATACTTTGGTACTTGTTAATTATTATTATAGTTTATGTTTGAATAGAAATTCATAACTCTACTATGGGTACTTAACTTTGTTGTTTATTAATGGCATCTAATTGACCTAATTCATACCATTGTTTTGTTTCCCATGTGTCAGAAATCTCTCACTTTCTATGGTGCCTATAGATAAATGACAATATACTAAGGTGGCGGGAGCTAGTATCCAACTAATCCAAGACCAGGTATTGTCATATACTCCTTAATTCCTAACCTTGGAGATTTATTTTAGGCGACATTTATGAAAAAAAAAATTGTTTCTTATTGTTATTTTGTATATAGATCAAGCACATACCCAACAAGGAGTACAAACCACTCAAGCTGAATCTCAAGGCAAAAATCCTAAACCTAATGTTTTGTTATCACCGAAATAAAAAAACGTAAGTCTATTACGCGAAACCACTTTACTATTATAGAAGGTGATTAAAAGAAACCCGTTAGGGCGGAATGCAATTAATGCCACGCTAGCATTGGATGCGCTTCTAAAAGTAATGGATGAAGTTCTATGTTGGGGCATTTAAACCATATTTGTAGGAAGTATCCTTAAGGGAAATATGGGAGTATTACTGTAAATCAACAAATACTATCTTTTAAGACTAAAGGAGATGGACAAAATGAGGTTGTGGGGGTTACTTGGAGCGTTGAGGCATGTAGACTAGCGTTGGCTAAAATGATAATTATAGACAAATTGTCATATTGATTTGTCAAAGGACTTGGGTTTAAACACTTTTGCAATGTTGCTATTCCAAAATTTCCAGTCCCATCTCGTTTTATCATAACTCGGGATTGTTTCAATCTGTATAAGGATGAGAAGCAAAAGTTAAAGTTGTACCGCAAGGATCAAAAAAATTGTCTTACAACAGACACATGGACAACGATTCAAAACTTATATTATATGTGTCTTACTACGCATTGGATTGATAATGAGTAGAAATTACAAAAAAAATCATAAATTTTTATCAAGGGTGAAACTATTGGGAAAGTGGTTGAAAAGTGCTTGATTGATTGGGGGGTCGATAATATTTTTTTGTATCACATTTGATAATGCTAGATTGAATAGCACTGTCATTGATAACTTGAGGAGGCGTACAAAAAGTTAGAAGAAAACTATTTTGAATCATAAATTCTTGCACATGAGATGTTCTGCACATATCCTTATCTTAATTGTTTCCGATGAATTAAAAAAGTAACTTTATTCAATTATAAGGATAAGAAGTGTGGTGAGATTTGTGAGATCATCTCCACATAGGTTGGAATGCTTTAAATTATGTGTTAGAGATGCAAAGTTGGTAGATAAGAGTTTGGTGTTAGAGGTAGCTGAGAAGTTTGAAATAGCCTTCGAGAGGCTATATGATAGAGAGTCGTCGTATCGTGCATATTTGTGGGATGGAGGGGGGGGGGGGGGAGGACAATTTGGGACCTCCGACTCATTCGAATTGGGAAGACGTTAGAAGGCTTGTGAAGTTTCTTAAAATTTTCTATAATGTAACATTGAAGTTTTTAGGATCTTTATATGTTACTTCCAATGCGTTCTTTCAAGAGCTTCTCACTATTCAAACGAAGTTGCTTTCATTTAAGCAAAACCATGATCTTGACTTATTATTGATTATGGGGCGCATGCAAGAGAAGTTTGATAAGTGCTAGGATGTTGAGAATATCAACTTATTGTTGTATGTTGCATTAGTAATTGATCCCCGTTTCAAAATGAAATATGAACAGTTTTGGTTTAGTTCAAAATTTTCATTTGAATCATCGAAGTGGATCTTTTAGTATCAAGGGTAATGGATGCATTAATGAAGACATGATTGGCATCTAACAAATTACTATTCTTCATCGCAATACCAAAATATGGGTGAATCATCCTAAAGGTTAAGGAGTGAGGATGGATATTCAGATGGTAACGATGGTGATATATCTTTAGTTGATGAGTTTGGAAAATATTTAGAGGAAGAAGATAATTAGGTGAATATGTCAGAAGTTGAAAGATACTTGGCAGAAGTATGTGAACTACCAAAAAGTGGTAACTTTGATATATTAGATTTGTAGAACACTTATTCCTCAAGGTATCATATTCTTTCTCTTGTTGCACGAGATGCATTGGCAATTCTTGTTTCTTTGATGACATCGGAATTTACCTTTAGTACTGGAGGTCGTATACTCGATTGTTTTCGTAGTTCATTGGCTCCTGTCACATTTGAAGCTCTTATATGTGCACAAGATTGACTCTGACCATCAATGACCCCAATTAATCTCCGAGAGTTAATGAATGAAGTCGAAAAACTTGATAAACTTGATTAAGGTAATAATATCTTCACATATATTTTTTATATTGTGCTCTGCTCTTTGTTTGAAACTAAATGCAACATGCTTTTTCTTGTTCTTGTTATTTAGAGTTGCATGGAGGGTCAATTTTACATCCCTCTTTTGTAGAGGATTTATTGTTATTCACTATATGGTAATCTTCTATTTATTATGATCTCCATTGAAATTGTGTTAATTGAAATTATTATTGACTTGCATCTTTTCATGAGTACAATTGATATCCTGTTGGCATTTTGATGGTGAAGAGGTATGCATCTTCTACCTCATTTTTAAAAAATTTATCTGACCTTGTAAGGACTTAATATAACGAGGAGCACAATAAACTTATTGAGTTGGGTCTGAGCACAATAAACTTGTATACTGTAACTGAATTAAGTACATATGAAGTTAAATACTATTAACATTAGTCTAAAATTCAAAATGGAAAAGAAGATCCAAGTATATTTGACTTTTTGAATGCTTTGATACTTTTTTTTTGCAATAAGTTTAGAATTTTATATAATTGGGATCATAAGTACAAGGTAATTACAAAAAAGGCCAAAACAGCCCATAAATGCGCAAAAACAGAAGCTGAATCATACCCTGTTCGAATAGACAAAAAAGTCTGCTTGAATAAGAGTGTATTCGAATCAATCTATTCAAATAAAATAGCACATGCTGAATTTTATTCGAACAGAGAAATTTTTATTCGAATAAAAATAGTCAGGTTAAAATGTATTCATACAAAGATGGTTCTATTCGAATAAAAATGATCAGTCTGAAATATATTCGAACAGAGATAGATTCTATTCGAATAAAACCATACAGTCAGAGTGTATTTGAACATAAAAACTTCTATTCGAATAAATTTACTCATGACTATTTGTATTCGATCAGGAGAAGTGCTCTTCAACTCAGAAGTCAACTTTAGCAAAAACGGAAGTACTCAGAATGAGGGTCTTTGATTTGTGTCAGAAAATCTGGTCTTCCCTCAACCCATTCCTCAAAAGGTAGGTCAACTCTGGAACCTTTCTTAGCTGAGGTGTCTACCGAGAAATTTGCTTCTCTCCATATTGAGGTGAAGCAGATTGCTTGTATAGATGCGAGAAGGTTCCTCTACTTGCTTTGGAACTTCGAGGGTATCTTACTAGAAATAAATGCTTTGATAATTACCGAGGAGTCTAACACTATCCACAAAGTTGTCCATCCTCTATGGAATGCTTTGATACTTGAACAAATACACATGAAATCAAGTGGATCTTGTAACTTTGATGACACTAGCTATGGTGATTCAGTACAAAAACTATGGTATTTCGCCGAGCTTGTGCGCATCTTGCAGGTCTTCATCTTTATATCATGAAGATATGTTGTAAAAAGAAGGTCCTCCATTCTCGCGGCGTAGTTTTGGGCCTTTTGGCTACTATAAGAACAAATAGGAAAGTACATGCCTCGCATTTTTTACTTTTTAGAGAATGCTGACTGCAATTATGGTTTAAGGTTTGTTACTTGCTGTGGAAAAGTTTGGACTTTAGAGTCATGTCTAAATTCTAAACCAAATGATATATAATATCATGTTGCCTTGTAAACACTATTGTTTGATTCTGATATGGGTGCTCTTTGCCAGACTTTGAATCTCTACGTTGAGGATGAGGATTATTGGATGGTTGAGTTATGAGATATTAACTTTTTGTTTGTAGGGATTACATGGCTTTGTGTGCCCCAAGTAATTTTTTTAATGTTTCTTGCATCTTTATTTGCTAAAGTAATACTAGAAAGTTTGTGTTAATTTTTATCTTAATCAATATAAAAGAGAACTGAACCATACTATAGGAAATGGCTTAGGTTTTGTTTTCTTTTCCGGTTTGGTTTCGGTTTCAGTTTAGTTTTTCTTTTGTTTTCGGTTCGATTTCGGGTTCGGGTTGGTATTTCCTTTTTTTCTTTGTTCGGTTTTGGTTTCGGCTTCGAGCCGAACTAACCCATGCTCAGCCTCAGGGTTATGCATCTTTGCTTTGATGATTTCCAGGACATATCTCCACCACCAAGTGTAAACACATATCTACTTGTTGAATATGACTCATTAGAGTCTGATATCCAATTTGCATCACTGTAACCTTCAAGTACTACTGAATGCCTTGTGTAGTGCAACCTATAGTTTGTATGCTTTAAATACTATAAAACCATACTCAACGTTTCCCAGTGATCTGGTCCAGGGTTTATAGTATATTGACTCAGTTTACTAATATTATAAGCAATATCTCATCTCGTTTAGTTCATAATATACATTTGACTGTCGATTATCTTTGCATACTCTATTTAAGAAATAGGTTGATCAGTATGTTTAATTAATTGACGATCTTTATCATAAGGTGTTTGAGCACTATGGCAGTCAAATTTATTAAACTTAACTACAACAAATACTGGCTACGACGTCAGCAATATCAAAATAACGTTACTTTGGAAATGACGTAATTTGTTTATAAACAACATTTACTTCATTTTTCACAAATAAGATAGTTTCCTCTAATTAAAAAACTCGAGGGAACTCGAAAGGGTGGTCGCGGGAAATAAAACTTTATTGAGAGAGCTTTTTAGGGTAAATTTTTTTGTGATTCGATGAGAACCAAACCCAATCTATGGAGAAGATTTAGGATATATAAAAATCAAAAGAGGAAGTTTAGGCATCGCAGCCACCACACTCTTCAGTGGGGAACCCTAATATGATGTCAGTCTTAATTATCAATTGGAACAAATTCTCAAATTTTAGCATATTATCAATTGAAGAATTTGTGAAGAACATAACGATTATAGATTATTACAGCAAATTTGATGAATTGACTATGTAATTTTTGATCTCCTCGATTGATGCCAGTCTTAATTTCATAAGTCTACAACCCTAATTTCTGAAGAACAGAATGATTGGCATCATGTAAATTTCTCGATTGATAATTTAACTATTTTTCTTAATGGTTTGCTAATTTTTTCATCGATCCAAAGGGGTTTAGATTCTTTTGTTAAACTCACAATTTTGTGTTCATGTTTTCTTAATTTAGTGTTCATGAGAAAAAAAAGAACTTTGAAAAAAAAACAAAGCTTATGAGCCTGAGATAGAGAACATAGTTACAGTTAGGGTTTTGAGAAATGCTGAGAAGAGGGGTGCCATTAATTATGTGAATTTGTTATATTCATAAACATAATAGGATTACCCCTTACTTATTTCTTACTAATATCATTTTACTTCTTCACAGATTTGTAGCGATATTTGAAGTGTAATTTCGGAGTCCGGATCTTTACCCTCAGCTTAAGGAGTTTGCCAAAGTACCTTTTAAAACTCGTTCTCTCTCTTGCTCTGGCGTGTTTCTGCATCGCTTATATTGTATTTTCAATTTTGCTTTGGTTTTAAGAATTTCATAATTTTGGTTTTATGTGCTTAGACTTTTCTTTGGGATTGTTTTGATATACTATATAATACCCAAGTTTTTCCTATTAATAAGGTTATATTCACTATATGGTTTAGTTCCTAGTATTATTTTTTCAGGCAGTTTTCCCCTTTTTCTGTCCTAGATGACCTAGAAATCTAATATTTTGATTGAAACAAGTTCATTGTCCTCCTATCAATATTACAGACTTAGAAGAAAGAGTTTCAAGTTTAGAGCATAAACCCCAAGTACATCTACTTAACACCACCATTATGAGAGGCAATCATTATACATGGATTAGTATGGTCCATCATATTGGTTCTTCAGTTCTTCCTTTATTTCATAGTGTTTCCTAAATTCTTTCCCATGGCTGACTTGGAAGTTTGTACTTCACCTTTGTCTAGTGGGCACCTGAGTTGCAATTATGTCTATAATGGGTATTTACAGATAATTTTGTAAATATTTCTCAGAACATGGAGTGTGAATAGTAGATAGCCTCATAAATATTTGATGAATTGACTATGTAATTTTTAATATATTAATTCCTCGAACAGGTAAATCAAGGAAATGACCAAGATGAAATTACCCTCCAAAAAGTAGTGTATTGCCTTCGGTATGTTCCCAAGTTAATAAATAATGTTGTATGCATTGTTTGCATTTAATTAACTCATTTCCTCATATGTTCTTTCCAGCAGACATGCCATACAACTTCAAAGTCAAAACCTATAAATTGCAGACTGTATTAGCTTGCTCCAAGTAACATTATTACTATAATGGCCTAATTCTGTGAGCTCGATGTGGCCTAGAATTTGTCCTTACACTAGTGTATCTATGACTATAATCTAGTAAACAGGAATTAACACAGGTATTTAGTATGGAAAACCTATGAATAGGTTAAAAAACTACGACCTCGTATTGAGGGTCTTGTAACAGTGACTTTTTTTGCTTGAGGCTGATGATATCTTATTACAAGTTATCTCTAGACTTAGAAATATTTAATCTTGTGAATAAGAAGTTTTGAATATTTGAGAATCTCATAAGATATAGTCTTCTTCGTGATTTCTCGTATATATTTCTGGTCCCTATTTCTTTTAGAACTTTTTCTTTATATAGGCCCCTTTTACAACTCTTCATCATGCTGGAGCACGTTCTCTGAACAATATGGTTAGTGGCTGTTGACTGAGTAACTGTTGAGTTTGTGAGAGACAGGTGGTTTTAATTTATTCAAGTTTTTCGGTTTTAGCTCGACCCGCGTTTATCATCAGTTCGTGGAGTATGAGCTAATGTTTGACTGGGAAGTCATGTGGAGGAAGCGTGAGCCTGATATAGAAGTAATTCGAACTGGGGACAACTCAATTTTAGGTGAGATCGATGGATAGGCCCCTCCAATCGCCTCCTCACAACCGAAGTTACAAGTAGCTTTGGTTGTGAAAGAATCCAGGTATATGGGTATTCGGGTTGGAAGTTTAAATTTCGAAAGAAGTAATGACATTTGTTGACTGCATGGAAAATGCGCATGCCAAAGGAGGATGTATGTTTATTGAATGCTGATGGGAATTGATTGATGTGACGGTTAGGGGAGTTACGTCTTATTCAATGATGACCCTTAGGAAAATATACCTGCACAATAAATGTAGGGCTATATAAAGGGTACCTGCACCGTGGATTGTGATAAAGTACGCTGTGGTCTCTTGTAAAATTCTCTGTTAGTTCTGAAGATGGTAAAAACTCGTAAGATGGCCCTTGAGGAGCGGATCGCTTCTGAAATGTAGAGGTTGAAGTTGAGATTTTTTGTGGACCACTCGCTGGAGGATCCTGTTCCTGCTGATGTCTCTCCGACCTATAGAGGTATGTCAGCAGAAGAAGCGGCTGAAGCAGAGGAGAATTTTTATTGCAGATGGAGATTTTATCACGTTGTCTTAACAAGCGAGCAACGTTGGGATTGTCTCTACATTCTTGTAGAGGACAAGGTTGGGGAGGCAGATATAGGGATAAGCGTGACTACGGTGCAGTGATACTGATCTTTTGTGTCACAATGGATTCTAAGGTCGGGCCTTCTTCATCTCTGCCAACTCTGTAGAGGTGGTGGTTTTAGAGGAGGCGGTGATGATAATGGAGGAGGGAGACAAACAGTAGAAGTCTGCTTCTGCATTTCCATCACTCTCTTACACTAAGAAGACTTTCAGTTTGAAGAGTTTGCTCCAACACTGAGTCTTCTGCTTGCATAGTTTCTATTTGAAGCTCATCAAGACTTCGACGAAACTCATGCGAGGGAAGCTTTTTGTTGTTTCCAATTTCTGCTTTGCATCAGGGTGAAAAATCACTGAAGAAGGATGAACTAAAGGATTTGATGTGTCGAAGTACCTGAATGACCTGTTACTTGCAAACGCATTGAAAAACTTGTTATATGTAAAGTACCTGAAGTTGGGTGCTGGACAGATTAGGCATCTGTAAAGTACTTGAGATCGACTACTTGAAAGACTTATTATCTATAAAAATACGTGAAATCTTTTTTGACATGAATAAAATTTGTCATCCAATTTCTTGTGTTGATATAGATATAGAATAGTTCTTAGAAATCGAGCTGAAATATTTTGAGGAATGTATGGGTGCCAAAAGTACAGTTATTGTAATATTTGAACTGAGATATATATATGCGTGAAAATTTATGTTGTGATGTGAGTATGATTCATTCTGTATGCTGAAAATATGGGAGAGAAAAATTGTAAGAAATTTGTAAAGTGAAAATTGGATTTAATAGAGGTCGATAGAAAAATAAATCTAAAAAGAATAAGCTCGACCTGGAAAGTTATGGAATGACTGAGTTTGAGGTAAGGGATAAGTTCAAATAATTTTTCTCAGGATTCTGGGTTTTCTATTAGGAGATAAAAGGTCAATATCACATTCTAAGGGGAAAGTGAGTAAAAATGTATAAATAAGGGTAGAATGAGGTTTGAATATGGGGAAGAAATAAGGATGGTACGGACTCGATCTCAGAGAATACGTCATGCTGCTGAAGGATGATTGGCCATAAAGATCGCTAAAGTGCGGGAGAGGATTTTTAGATTATTTGGTTATGATGCTGAGTTACTAGTGAGGGAGTGTCAGCTCGAAGGATTGTAGGGGCCTAACTTTGTGTAGAGGGGAAGTCGGTTCTTACATCACGAGATCAATCCTTTATTAAAGGAGTTCAAGTATATAATTTATAGCGCAATTACTCTATTGACACTATACTTGTGTGAAGGCCTAGAATGTGACGCTCCACGACCTCTAATGTGGATTTTTAAGAGTATTTATATTCCTGTCGAGTAGTCGAAGCTTCGAGTACTAGGTTTTCGCAAAGTGGTTGAAGGTAAACTGTAAGGGCTTAAAAGAGAGATTTTGTAACCCCTCCTTGGTTCCTCATCTCTTCTATTTATAGAACATAGGAAGGGTTGAGTCACCAAGGTTAGGTCACATTGCGAGGGTACCATCCGAATATTGATCGGGTATCCCGAAGTTTGTATTGATGCTAAAAATGTCGAATCTATCACTGTAACAGTTGTTGGGTCTGTCTTTGTACTCTGACTCTGTAGCAGTTGTTGGGTCTATCACTGTAGCTGTAAGGACCAACGACGCCACTATCTGGCCTAGTAAGCTGGTTGTCTGTCTTGTCACACTTCGACCATGTACGAATTTGGTCGAAGTGTTTTTGATGTTGATGAGGAGTTTGTCTTCGAGGCTTGTTCAGAGTCGAGGCTTCATCTTCAGATTATCTTGCAAGGCTTTATTTATGGATTGAATGGGCTTCGATGTATTCGAGTAGGCTTCGAGGTAGCCTTCGAGTGTTCAACTGGGGTAGAAGGCTGCGAGTAGGCTACTACATTTGCCCTCTCTCAGTAAAGGTCTCAAAAGCAGGTGTAGAAGCATTTGCTGAGAAAGACTGTTGGTTATTGGGAGTTAAAAAGTTGAGTGTTGAAAAGTTAACTGTTGCAGGGGTAATAAAAGAGGGTAATTAAGAAATATTGGTGGTTATGGAGTAAGAAATGGGTTGGATGAAGCATATAAATATGGGTATGAAGGTGGTCATGCTATAGAGTGTACTTCTGCTGTACTGTCCTCTCCTTTCTCTAAATTTCCTAAAAAAACATGATGGATACCACACCCAATATCCGCTATCGGAAAAGGATGGGTTCTCTCAAGACCGCCGTATAGGGCAGAAGACTTCTGAACTGAAGTTAAAGTTCTTCGGTCACCATGAGCTTGACTGGGACATGTCAGACCTTGTAAAGTTGGAGCCTGAAGAGCCCATCAACGGGGAATTCTATGTTTACTTCTGGGGGTAGATGAAGTTTCATTTTACTACTGCAGAAGGATGCTACCTCTACCTAACAGCTTTAGCGGAATGTCTCGTTCAAGCAGAAGAACAGTTAGAGGAACAAGGTTTGACGAGTGGAGCTGGCCCATCCAAAAATATGGTGGCTTCTTCTTAAAGTGATTGCAAGGTGGTGGTAATGGGTTTTTTGTAGGGCTGTCTATAGAAGGTTTCTATTGTTGTTTTGCTGATCTCTGTAGATTTTGTATAATTGTACTAGGAGGTCTCCTCTATTTTTTGTATCTTGAAGTAATGCAATGAGAATAAATGCTATTAAACTTGTGTTCTGGTGTCTGATGAACAACATATGCAAATAGATTGTAGGAGCAGTACCGAATATATATCTTCGAATGTTTACATGCAGAAACGGTTATCTTCGAGGTGAAATTGACTTCGAATTGGACATGTGTTGGTTGAGGAAAAGGGGTCGACATTTGATTAATAAGGTCGATGTTTTGAGGCTAGTGATGGTTTGACTGTAAGTCCTTAGGAAAGAAGGTTGAATATGCGTTCTTATGAAGCGGTTATGTCTGGGAAGTTGTAGGGGTTGGACTGTTGGGTTTTCAAAGATAAGAATTGAAGACTGTAATAAATTTAACTATGATTAAGGAGGGGTTAAATGTATCTGATTTTTGGTATAAATAGGTTGTTTCTGGGAGAATTACATACTTCTGTTCCTTTGTTTTTGAGCATATTGTCTGCCTCTTCTTTCCAAATCAAAGACGATGCTTCCAATCCCAAGAACCAGGACCAAGTGGCGGAAAAGGCTTTTTGTGTACGGGAGAAGTTATTGGAATTGAAATGGTGGTTTGTCGGAGATCAAGACATGGACTCGGAGATGCCAGACTTGTTTGAAGTGAAGCCCGGGAAGCCCATTGTTGGAATGCCCTTTGCATATTGGTGGGGGGTGCTACAGATGATGGGACCGTTTCCCGGTCACCAGTTATCCCTGCTGGAGTCATTTGTTGAGGAGATGGTGGACCAGGAAGATGCTGCTGCTGAGGCCAGGAGCAGAAGAAATGTCCTGAGGAAAAATAGGGTCTTCTTTGATTGTTGGGGGTATTTTTATAAGATGGTATGTAGGGGTATTTTGAATTTTTCTATTGATTTGTATTATTTTGATCTGTATTGAATGAAATTGGGAGTTTATAAGATAACTATCGAAGTATATTTTTGCGTTGTGTGCAAGTAAAATTCTAAACTGCTTGTACGAGACACGGTATATTTTGAAATCGAATGTGAGGTTGTCTACGGACGAATGTTTGAGACACGATATAGTCGATTACTCGTGTTCGAGAAGTGGTTGTGTCAAAGGTCTGTTGGATTTGACCGGACAGACTGACAGCCCAGACAGCTGGTCTGTCAGATCGGTACTAGTTCCTGGGGTAGTGCGCCATGTAGGTTATCATGATGTTTCCTCATTTTATAGAAAAAGGTTGATTTGATGTAGAGATTTGATTGGGAAGCTTCGAGTGATGATCAAAAGGTTCAAGTTGTTTTGTGTTTAAAGTAAAGTGAATGTGAGTGTGCGATTCGCACGTGAGATTAATGATGGGCAAAATGGTCTAAACACATGTCAGCCAAAACGCAGGGGTAGTGGGGTAGTGGCAAATGATAATGGCTTGGAAATCGAGGTGGTTTTTGGTATTTCGAGGAGGCATATATAGGGGAGATAACAAACGTACTGTTCAAAAAAAAATTAGAGGGTAAGAGGATGGGAACATACACCATTGTTTCGTGAAGCTTGAGAGAGGTTACCGGGTTATTGCTGAGGACCGATTGGCTTGCTGTTTTGATTGTACTTCTGCTAACACAGGTATGTCGATTGATCTATGTCTATTTTTGCTTAGATTTTTCTTTTGTATCTGTATGTAGAATCTTCTGGGTTTGTAGTGTTGAGGATATATTCGAGTACAGGGGAAATCAAGTATCAAGGGTTTAGCTTATTTGGGATTCTAAAGGTATTGATGGTGGAACTGGGATTGGGGTCAAGTTTTTGGCTGTGTTTGTATCTGTTGGAGAGGGTAGATGCAAATAGGTTATTGACACATAATAGTCGAATGTATCAAATTTATTATGTGTCTCTTCTTTTGTAGGCTAAGATGCGTACCCGTCGAGCTTCGAGACTGAGGCTGATAGACAGGGAGGTCAAAGAATATGAGGCTACTATGTCTGGTCATGCTCCGATGGATGAGGGTAACGACATAGAAGAACTAGTAATAACAAAAGATATTCCACTGGCAGTGGTGGTTCCTGAAACAGGGGGTTTAAGTAGTAGGCGCTGTAAGACAGTAGTGGCTGAGGGTAGTGGTGAGGAAAAGAAGGGGGGAGGATAGAGAAAGAGAGGCAAAGGTCGGGCTGAGCCTTCGGGTAGTAAAAGGGGTGAGGGGGAGCAAAGTGATCGTGATGAGGATTCGACTGAGTCGGATGAGGCTATTGGTTCTGTTCTGGATAGAGAGAAACAGAAGCTAGATCGATTTGTAGCTAAACAGGGGTTGTCAAAGGTAGGGGTTATATTGTATTCTGCAGGATCAGAGTACAACTTTAAATCAAAGCCTCGAGAAGGTATCATGGCGTATAGAGGCTAAATTCGACTGGGGATGCAATTACCCCTTCGAAGGCTGGTGAAGGAGGTGTTAAACTTCTGGGAAGTTGCCCTAGTTCAGATGAATAGGAACTTTTATGAGATGATGAAGGTAATCGAGGGTATGAATGCAAAGTTGAGGAGTGAGGGACGGGGATTAATTGAGTGGTATGATGTAGTATCATTCTATTCGAGGAAAGTGAATTAGAATGTGGGCACCTACCATATCCAGTATCATGTAGACAAGCCCTGGTTGTTTAATCTGTGCTCGACGGGTCGAGGGTGGAATAGAGATTTGGTTGTAGTACGGGGGAATTATGAGAATGTCGATGGGGAGGACCCTTATCGGTTACATCATAAAGTCTATAATTCGAGTAAGTGTTATGTCAAAGGTTTTTTGATATATTGCTCGAATAAACTATAATCATATTTTTGTTTGTTTTGTAGGTCCTCAAAGCAGGGCTTGGGTAAATCCGACGGATTATATTGACGCCCTAATTGACTCAGACGAGGAGTGGGTAGATTATGTTTTCAAGAGTCTTGGTATCAAGAGAAAAAGGCAGAAGAAGACAGATTCCCTACTTTGGAATGTACCCATTACGTCAAAGCCATCAAAGAAGAGGGGAGTAGAAGGTGTTTCAAAAGTAGTCGAAGGAATTGAGGAGGATAATTTAACAAGGAAGGTATAGTATGTTTTGAAGGTGCAACAGGCGCCGAAGCAGGCAGCGACGGTACCTGAAGTAGCTAGTGATGCTTCGAGACAGATGTTCAAGCAAGCATCGACCCTGGTTAAGAAAGGGAAGGGCAAGGTCATTCCCGAGTCTCCCAGGGTTCAACAGACGAAGATTACTCAGCGCAAAAGGCGTAGGGCACTAGGCGAAGATGATGCGGGCAAAGATATGACAGAAGCTGAGCGAGAGGATCAGGCTCTAGTTATGGCTTTTTGGATGGTAGAATTCTGTGCCAACGACCCAGATGAGGCATCAAAGTAGATAATGAAGAGTATGTACCAGGTAAGTGTCTATTTGTTTGTAAGATTCTGACATTTTTGTGAGTGCTTGATTCTTCGAGTGGTACTGACGGCTCAAATATTCTAGTAGACGGATGCTTGGGCGCAGTCTTTTAGCAATGCAGTAAAGGTATTAAAGAGGTTGCTACAGGAGGCTGCTAATAGTATGAAGCTTGCTCGAGGCACTGAAACGTCGGTGGTGTATGCGAATAAAATTTTGAAGTGAGATCTGGCGATTATTACTGACTCATTCGAGAAGAGATTGGAGGGTCAGCGTTTCAATCATGAGCAGGTGTTGAGATCGAAGTTTGCTGAGCATGAGAAGGAAAAGAAAGTACTAAAGGAGCGTTTTTAAGGGAAATTTGATTATGAAGTTTCATATAATGTTAGGATGAAGGAGTTCATAGAGGATATGAGGTTTGATCTTGAGACTCTGCAACGCTTCCTTGTTACCCAAGATCCTGTTGTTGAAGATACTTTGCAGACAAAGGGGATAGAGGTAGATGTTACTGATGGAGATGTTAGAGGTGGCGTAGAGGCTTCCATGATCGAAGGTACTGCTGCTGGTTTTGTAACTGATGTGGGCGTCGATGGTGCAGGGTTGACATCTTCTACTGGAGGTGCTGGGGGTGTTTGCACTAAAGAACCTTCTGGGGGAGAAGCTGCAGCCACTCCGATATGAGGTATTATACTGGGGTGCCATACCATTTCTTCTAATTTTTCTGTTGGGCTGTAATATTTGAACACTTTTTATCTCTCTTTGTACTTGATCTTTAAACATTTGATTGCTTAGAATTGCTGCTCTGAGATTGATTTGTACTGTACTTTTTCTGTTGGTATGTGGACTGCACTTGAAACTAATTTTTGTGAGCTTGATTTGTACTGAATTATTGTGCTAGATGTTTGATATATGCTCTGAACATGACTTAAATTGATTTGTGTGAAAACTGATTCTCTGATGATGCACTGAAGTGTCTTGTGTGTAGTAGCATTATAGATATCCCTGAATAATTATGTCTGCTTATGTTGTAGCTGTCGAATGATTGTACAGCGATCGAGCCTTGAAGAACTTTGAGATTGACTCCTGAGATTTCAAAGAATTAATCTAGACTTCGAAGGCCTAGGCCATAGTGAAGTATGACGTGTTCATCGCTAATGCATTCCCGAGGGTCCGGTCTTTCGATCATTCGTACCCCTCTAGTTTTCTTGAATGTTGGAAGTTTGAAAAATTTCAAGGTCGCCCCCAAGTATCAGTCGGGTCGAAGGGTTGACATGATACTCGGGCTTAACCAAGATATTCACTGGACTTTGAAGGTCTGAGCCACAGCGAAGTAAGACGTGTTCACCGCCAACGCATTTCTGAGGGTCCGGTCTTTTGACCATTCGTGCCCCTCGAGTTTGCTCGAATGTTTGAAGCTTGAAAAAATTCGAAGTCGCCCCCAAGTATCAGTCGGGTCGAAGGGTTAACATGATACTCAGGCTTAACCAAGAAATTCACTGGAGAATAGAAGACGAAGTGTGGATGGAGAAAAAACTGTTTATTGATTATTCTGTGTTTATATCAGGTGCACAAGGTGGAGGTTGTGGCCTATTGTATGAGACTAGCTGCATTGTATTCCATTGATTTGGCAGAGGTTCTTCAACTTCTGTCATCAGGTTATATGAACCCCTGTCAGTTTTATCGTACACGACATAAGGTCCTTCCCAGAATTTGGCTAACTTGCCAGCATTTTGAGGCTCTGAAGATTTATTGACACGTCGAAGTACAAGTTCTCCGATGTTGAAAATTTGTGGTTGAACTCGTCTGTTATATGACTTTTGGAGGGACAGATGGTAACGACCAAGATTGGCGATGGATCGGCCTCTGGTTTCGTCGATCCAAAGCATATTGCACTCGAGTTTAAACTCATTATCTTCGTCTGGGAGGTTGGGATCTTGTGTGGGTACTTCAAATTGAGTGGGGAGCACTGCTTCAGTACCATAGGCTAGAAGGAAAGAGGTATAGCCTGTAGACTTTCCTGGTATTGTTCGATAGGCCCAGAGGACATGCTGTAACTCTTGAACCCATTGACCTTTCTTCGCATCGACACATTTCTTGAGGACGTCGACTATGGTCTTGTTGATGGCTTCGACTTGACTATTACCTTGAGGGTAGTGAGATATTGAGGGTGAGAGGATGATGTTGTACTTTTTGAGAATTTTTTTGTCTTTGCTTCAAATAAACTGCGGACCGTTGTCACATCAAATCATATGAGGACATCCGAAATGTGTAATGATGTTTTCTCATAGGAATTTGATGACTTTTTCTTCTCTTGTTCGACACAAAGGTACTGCTTCGACCCACTTGGTAAAATAATTTGTTGCAACAAGGGTATTTTCTCGGCTGCCCGAAGCTTTGGGAAAAGGGCCATTGAGATCGATGGCCTAACGTTTGAATGGCCAGGAGACTTGACTGAAATGGAGGTCTTGTAAAGGGCGATGGATGTCATGGGCATGGCGCTGGCATTTGTCACAATGTTTGGCGTACTCTTTGGCTTGTTTTTTCATGTTGGGCCATAGATCGACCAGCAGTATGAGCACTGTAGGTACCTTCATGGAGTTTGGCATGAATTTTAGAGGCTTCAGTTTGAAAAATGCTTCGAAGGAGGACGCTATATGGGGATTTACGATGTAACTTGTGTTTGTGAATGGTGTATCTGCTATAGATCTCTAATAATGATCGTTTGGCTTTGCGATCATCTGGGAGGGTAGCATTGCAGAACTAATGGATAAAAGGTGTTTGCCAGTCGTCTGGATCGGGACTCTCGCCCCCACTATTGATAGCATTGACTTCCATCCGATCTGCAGTAGCCTACTTGCAGCCTTATATTCGAAGCCTACTCGCAACTTTCTACTCGAAGCCTATTTGTAGGCTTCTACCCCAGTCACACACTCGAAGGATATTTCGAAGCCCATCCTACTCGAACGTATCAAAGCCTCGAGGATGGAATATCGCGCCGTAACAGGTACCCTTCGACCATATCTGTACATGGTCAAAATACGACGGGACAGGCAGCCAGCTCACCAGACAAGCTGGCATAATGATTAGTCTTTACAGCTACATTGATAGGCCGACCACTGTGCCACAACGCCGAAGTGCAGAGCGACATCCGACAGCTGTCACAGTAACAGTACAGACATGACCGACACCTATACTCCGCCGAGATTTCCTGACAGTAATTATGCAAACCTGACCCACACTTGGTATCTCAGCTTCTTATACTTTTATAAATAGGGGAGATGGAAAACTAAGTGGAGGTTAGAAGATTTCCCCCCAACCCTCTTGTAGTTTACCTTCGATTGCTATGTAAAACCCAGTACTCGAACCTTCAATTACTCATTAGTAATATAAACTTTCTTAAAAATCCTCATCAGAGGTCGTAAAGCACCACATTCGGGCCTCTACGCAAGTATATTGTCTATTGATTTTCTTCATTCTAGGTTATATACTTGAATTCCTTTGTTTGAAGATAAAACCCCATGGTGTAAGCGCCGACTTCCCTTCTGAAAAAAGTAAGGCCCCTACATTTTACTATGTCTGTACTTCCCACCCTACCAATCTCTCTTTCTCTTTCACTTCCCTTTGTTTTCAACTACCACAGACTCTCCTCAATGGCACCCACTCTCCATTCCAGTTCTACCCGTGCCGGCAATTCTGTCGAACACAATACAGCTGGTCTTCTATAACAGGCCATATCCTCAACCTTGTACAACTAATGTAGTCCACAATAATCAATATACAGCTTTTCCACCCATACTTCGTCTCCTATTTTCATGGAATTTCTTAGTTTAACTTAGGTATCATGTCAACCTTCGACCCGACTGATACTTGGGGGCGACCTTGAGATTTTTTAAATTTCCAATTTCTAGTAAAATTGAGGGGCAAGGATGGTTGAAAGACCGGACCCTCGTGAATGCATTGGGGGTGAACAGTTATGCTTCGATGTGGCTAAGGCCTTCGAAGTCCAGTCGATTTCCTAGTTTCTTCTAAGTATCATGTCAACCTTTCGATCCGACTGATACTTGGGGGCGACCTTGAAATTTTCAAGCTTCCAATTTTGAGCAAACTCGAGGGCAAGGATAGTCAAAAGACCGGACCCTTGGGGATGCATTTAGGGCTAGCATATATGCTTCGATCAGGCTCTGAAACTGTTGAAGTCCAGTCAATTTCTTGGTTTACCCCGGGTATCATGTCTACCCTCGCCCCGACTGATACTTGGGGGTGACCTTGAAATTTTCAAGTTTCCAACATTCCAGCAAACTCGAGGGGAACGAATGGTCGAAAGACCAGACCCTCGAGAATGCGTGGGAGGCAAACACGTCTTGCTTCGCTGTTGCTTAGGCCTTCGAAGTCCAGTAAATTTTTGGGTTTCCTCTGGGTATCACGTCCCCTCGGCCCGACTGATACTCGAGGGCGGCCTTGAAATTTTTCAAACGTCTTACATCGTTGTGGCTTAGGCCTTCGATGTCTAGCAGATCCCTTGATTTCAAAAGAGCATCACAACAATCTCGAAACTCTTCAAGGTTCGACCACTCTACAATCATTCAACAAATACAGCCCATGGAGGTGCTATCATACAGGAACATCTACAATCCCACCATATGCAAGAAGTTCCACAACATCATATATCAGAGAAGTAATTTCGATACAAATTAATTTAAATCCAATTCCGTTCAGAGCATACATCATGTATCTAGCACAAACAAGTCAATTCAAACCAATTTCAAAGAGCACAAGTTCCAAGATCAGTTTCAACACAACAACTCAAAGCCAATCGAACCTTCTAATGCTCACTCGAAGCCGTCAAGTCAAATCCCAATATTAAATAACACTTTTTCACTTCACAAAGTTTAGACTTCTACTTACAAAGCTCAGACTTCTACTTTGACAGCTTCGACAAATCACACTTTTCACTCTACAAAGTTCAGACTTCTACTTTGAGTGATTAGACTTCGACAGCTTCGACAGATCACACCTTTCACTTATCAAAGTTCAGACTTCTACTTCGACAGATCATACTTCGACAGCTTCGACAGATCATACCTTTCACTTTACAAAGTTCATACTTCTACTTCGACAGATCAGACTTCGACAGCTTTGACAGATCACACCTTTCACTTCACAAAGTTCAGAATTCTACTTATAAAGCTTGGACTTCTACTTCGATAACTTCGACAGATCACACTTTTCACTTCACAAAGTTCAGACTTCTACTTCAACAGCTTAGACTTCGATAGCTTCGACAGATCACACTTCTCACTTCACAAAGTTTAGACTTCTACTTCGACAGATCAGACTTCGACAGCTTCGACAGATCACACTTTTTACTTCACAAAGTTTAGACTTCTACTTTGACAGCGCAGACTTCGACAACTTTAACAGATCATACTTCTCACTTCACAAAGTATAGACTTCTACCTTCGACAGTTCAGAATTCTACCTTCGACAGTTTACAGTTTTCATTTCACCAAGTTCAAACTTCTATCTTTGACAGTTCAGACTCCTCACTTTACCAAGTTCTATCTTCTACCTTCCACAAATCAACCTTCTACTTTGATAGATCGGACTTCTACTTCAATAGATCCAACTTCTACTTTAACTGATCAACCTTCTATTTCAATAGATCAGCCTTCTACATCGGCAGATCAGACTTTTACTTTAGCAGTTCAAACTTATACATCGAAAGATTAGACTTCTATTTCAACAGACTAGCCTTCTACGTCAACAGTTCAGACTTCTATTTCAATTGATCAGCCTTCTAATTTAACAGATCAGCCTTCTACGTCGACAGATCTGACTTCTACATCAACAGTTCAGACTTATACTTTGAAAGATCAGACTTCTATTTCAATAGACCCGCCTTCTACCTCAACAATTCAGACTTCTAATTCAACAGATCAGCCTTCTACATTGATAAATCTGACTTTTACTTTAAGAGTTCAGATTTTTACTTCAACAGTTCAGACTTATACTTCAAAAGATCAAACTTCTACTTCAACAGATAAGCCTTATACTTTAACAGTTTAGACTTATACTTTGATGTTTGATTCGAGTCGAATGAGAACTGAACTGATGGAAGTATTTGTAACAGTGAGATATAAAGAGAGTATCTCACCTTTGATAGAGGTGCTAATGATGGGAGGTTGACCAAGGTAGGTTTTGAGTTTGAGGAAGGCCTGTTCATAGTCGGGTGTCCAGTTAATCTTAGTATTGTTTTTTTTTTTTTTGTGGACTCCTTGGTCGCATAAGAGAGAAAAGAACCAAGCATAACGGTCTAAGGATTTGCAAATGAAATGGTAGAGGGCTGCTATCTTACCAGCCACTTTTTAAACATCTTTTTTGGGTCGGGGCGAAGGCATTCTGATGAGGGCTCGAATATGGGTAGGGTCAATCTCGATACCTCGTTTACTGATTAGATGGCCAAAAAATTTGCCATTCAAAACACCAAATTTGCATTTTTCTGGGTTGAGTTTCATGCTGTATGTTCAAAGTATCGAAAAGACTTCATTTAGGTCCTGGATGTGGGTATGTTTTTGGAGCCTCTTGTACAGCATGTTGTCGATGTAAGCGTCAACCAACTTGCCAAGTAAGGGTTTAAACATGGTTGTAACAAGACGTTGATAAGTGGCACCCGCATTTTTAAGGCCGAAGGGCATGACATTAAAACAGTAAAGGCCTTGTTCAGTGATAAAGGAAGTTTTGAGTTGATCTTCGGGAATGAGGGGTACCTAATTGTATCCCGAGGCCGCGTCGATCATAGATAGGCGCTCATGTTCAGCAGTGGCATCAATGAGTACTGAGATGATCGGGAAGGGGAAGCTGTCTTTTGGTGTGTGCTTGTTGAGGTCTGTGAAGTCGACGCAGATTCTAATCTTGCCGTTCTATTTGGGAACTGCAACAATATTTAATATCCAGTCAACATATTTCACTTCTCTGATGTATCCTGTGACTATAAGCTTATTGACTTTGAGGTTTACTAGTTCTCAAAGTTGCGGGGCCAAAGTACGCTTCTTCTATTTTACTACTGTGGACTGGGGGGTGAGATCAAAGTTGTGACATGCCAAACTGGGGTCGACACCAGGCATCTCCTGGAGTGTCCATATAAAGATGTCTTTGTTTGGTCGAAGGAAGTTTGTGAGTTCGAGGCGCTCGGTCTCGTTGAGAAAGGTTCCAATGAATGTACCTCAACCAAGACCGTCGACTTCGATATAGAGAGTAGGTTCGATGGGTGAGGTGGCATCTGTTGAAGGTATGGGGATAAAGAGAGATAGTGATTGCTATAGGAGTCTGACGAGCTTCCGGGTCTGATCGATCTCTGGATGCTCGTATGAACGGGCGAGGCGCTAAAAGCCTTTTAAATTCCAAGTACCCACGGGGGTAATAAAATGAAGGGTCTGATGATAAGTCAAAGGTATGGCACGCATGGCATGGAGCCAGTCGCGCCCGAGGATGCCAAGGTATTCAGGCTTCTTATCGATGGTAAAAAGCTAGTTTATAATGTGACAGGGCCGGTGGTAACTGAGAGGCTGATTCAACCAACAACAACTTATGTGGCCCTATTAAAACCTCTGAGTTTGACATTGGCAACAGTGATGAGGTGTTTTTTCTTCATGGTTTGGACAGTTTGGAGAAAAAGTACTTTGGCTGCACTTCCTGTATCGATGAGCATGGTATAAAGGATGAGGTGTTCGATGTTTATCATGATGACTAATAGATCGGAATGGGGAAAATGAATATACGATGTGTCGCAGTCGATGAAAGAGATGACTTCGGGTTGAGGGGAAAGGCCTAATTATGGAAGGAGGGTATGCAGCTTTTCCTGGTAGGTAAGTTTGTTGTATTCTTCAACACGCTTGCGTTTACTCTTGGAATTGCCGTTGTCGATATTATTGACTTCAATGAAATTTATTCGTTTGATATGTACATCGACTGGGTCGACAACAGAAGTGGGTTGAGGTTTAAGGTACGATCCGTCAAGATAATTGGGAATGTCAATAACATACTGATGTAGGTGACTTTATTTTAGGGTGATTTTGCGAGAGCGCTGTAGGGCGAAGCACTTATTGGTGTGGTGACAGTTACATTTGTGGTTAGTACAGCAAGGTTCGCCAGGTTTTAATTTGATGGGAAAAGGGATACGCCATATGGGGTCTGCCTAAATCTGTGGTAGAAAGGTGTTGTGAGGGGCAGTGAGTATGGGTAGAACCGGCTTCGGTCGCTTCCTCGGAGCTTCGACACTATTGTCATTGTGAGGGCGCTTGCGGCTCTTAATCACCTGTGAGACAGGAGCGACCAGGGGTGTAGGATTAGAATGTGGGCCTTGTCAAGGTTTATTGATGGTAGTGGTCGAATGATGCCCCTATTTTCATGATTCGTGAAGGCGCTCAAGGTCGATATAGCCATTAAATTTTGAGAGCATCTCCTCGAGGGTTCGAGGTTTATGGAGGACCAGGTAATCTTTGGCACGACTGTGGTCTTACAATGCATTTGATTACGCGAGTACAACATTCGCGCAGTCAAGGTTTTCGAATTTTTGCGACTCTTGGTGAAGGCTTCAAGGGTTTCACTGTTGGATTTTCTAAAGTTGAAGAGGGCATCGACTGTGACCTCTCTGTCTTTGTTGAAGGCAAACTGTACAATGAAAAGATAGGATAGTTGCTCAAAGCTTCGAATAAATCCATTGGGAAGGTTATGGTACCATCGTAGAGGGCTATCTGTGAGACTTGTCAGAAAAAGGTGGCACATCAGGTGGTTGGCTGTGGAGTAGAGGCTGAGGGCATTTTAGAATTTGAGGATATAGGATTGAGGGTCGGTGTTGAGGTATTCGCTGAGTTTGGGAGCGCGGAAATTTGGAGGTACCTCGATGGTGAGGAGTTTGGGTCAAAGAGGGTTATTCAGTCGACTCAAGGAGTTGGGAGGTTGGGCTTGCGCTGACGCGGATAATAGGTTAGATTTTGTAGTCGAAGTTCTGCTGTGCATAATAGGCATGATAAGGGGGTGATCGAGGGATTCGAGGATGATGAGGCCGAGTGTTTGGCATATTTTCTACGCCGCGCTCCCCGTGGCATTCTCGGGTAAGGTGGCATTTGGGGTGTCTGGAGGAGCGAATGGTGGAGTTAGAGGTGCTTTCTGTGGGGTTGATGCCAAGGTGAATGGAAGAAGTGGGTGAAACGGTGGGGGGAGCACCTACGGTACCGATGTTGATAGGGGTACTTTTTGATATGGTAGAGGTCCCAGCCGAGTGCGAGCAGACACACACGATAAGGCTGGTGCTTGGGACGGTATGGGAGCATAAAGAGGCTCCAGACACTGTAGCTCTTGGTCTGTGTTACACAGCTCATCAATGGAGCAGTTCTGTCTTTCGGCATCGTCCAGATGGCGGTGCCATTAAGCTTCAATTTCATGCCGGTGCTTTTCACATTCCTGCTGCAGTTGAGTATGGTGTCGCTCATCGGCCTGAGCGAATTGCTAGGAAAGTAGGGCGAGTTGGGCGGCCACTCCGTCGACGGAGTTGCGGGCATGGGTGAAACTGGAATGGAGGGTGGGTGTCATTGAGAATAATCTTTGGGAGCTGGAAAAGGGAGACAATAAACAAGGTAGATTTGTACGGTGGGAAGCACAGACGGCGCCAAATGTAAGGGCCTAACTTCATTTAGAGGGGAAGTAAGCTATTGCACTACGGGATTAATCCTTTATCAAAGGAGTTCAAGTATATAATCTATAGTGCATTTACTCTACTGATACTATACTTGGCGTTGAGGCCTAGAATGTGACGTACAACGACCTCTGATGAGGATTTTTAAGAGTGTTTATATTCCTATCGAGTAGTCGAAGTTTCAAGTACTGAGTTTTCTCAAGGTGGTCGATGGTAAACAGTAAGAGCTTAAGGGAAAGATTTTGTAACCCCTCATTGGTTCCCCATCTCTCCTATTTATAGAACATAGGATGGGCTGAGTCACCAAGGTTTGGTCACATTACATGGGTACCATCCGGATATCGAGCGGGTATCCCGGAGTTGGTATTGATTCCAAAAATTTTGGATCTGTCATTGTAATAGTTGGTGGGCCTGTCTCTGTACTCTGACTCTGTAGCAGTTATTCGGTCTGTCACTGTATCTGTAAGGACCAACAATGTTGCTGTCTTGTCTAGTTCGCTGGCTGTCTGTCTTGCCACACTTCGACCATGTACGGATATGGTCGAAGTGTTTCTGATGTTGATGAGGAGTTCTTCTTCGAGGCTTGTTTAAAGTCGAGGCTTCGTCTTCGAATTATCTTGCAAGGCTTTATTTATAGATTGAGTGGGCTTCGATGTATTTCAGTAGGCCTTGAGGTAGCCTTCGTGTGTTCAACTGGGGTTGAAGGCTGCGAGTAGGCTATTAGAAGGATTAGATGCAAGTGGCAGGGAACTTGAGTATGCCCGTTATTTCTATGAGGTATGTTTTCGTGAACTAGTGAGGGATCCTGCAGATCGAGAAGAGGTAGTTGGATTGATTGCTAAGGTGGAGATCAAATTTAAGGATATGAGGATTGCTGTAGGTGAATTGGTTTGATATGGTTCCCCAGGTGATCATGGCTATTTTTAATACATCTATATGTGAGGTTCATGGAATAGATGTAAAATAGGGGTGATTGAATAGGAATGTACTGAGTTTGAATAAATTTGAAAGAAATTGTTGAATAGATCCTTTATTCGTGTGAATGTTGTTTGTTACTGTTGCGTAAAAATGAATTTAAAAATATTTTAAACTCTATTATGGTAGTTTTGAAAATAACGTCATTGTTGCTATAAGAGTAGAAGAAGAAGTACGCACAAAAAAGTAGAGAGGTTCTAAATTTGTTTCTAGTGAGAAGTTGTGAAAACTCCATTGCGTGTAAAGAGTGAGTCAATATTAGTAGGGTATGGTTAGAGGGTGATTTGGAAAAAAGAGATTAAAATATAAGGGGAAAGGTAATGATGGAAAGCGTTTGTACCAAAAAGGTACAAAACGTCTAAATGGATAGTGGAAGGGACACCTTGGTTCCAAAACTGAGGATAGCTCATGCGAGGCTCAATAACTGCCAGTATTTAGAGAGAGAAAATATAAATAGCGCTTCATCTTCGTCAATCAATCATTTTTCAACATCGGAAAACTTAAAGAGAAGTGAGAATGGAAGGAAAATGAGTGGCAAAAATAGTACTGAAACTTGTGTAGATTCAAACAAGAGGGATCATCAGTCAATGCATGGGAGAGGTGCTGAATCTGAGCCGCGAAGGTAGTTGTACAGAAGCGTGGTGAGGGAAGGATAGGCGCTGCCTCGGATTCACATTCCGATATAGAAGGTTAGTAGATATATGTGTATGTGTTTTTGAAAATCAATTTTGCATTGTTAGGAAAATGATAAATTACTATTTATAGTAATCTAAAATTAGTTGTTATAAGAGATATGCAAGATATTTGAATATGGTTGACGTATATAAATAGAAGATAATAATAGATACCTTGACCAGTATGTAGGCCGATCGGGAGGAGTGTTGTGTAGGATAAAAATCCTTACTTATAGCTGAGATGAGGAACTCCCCTGTAAGTGAGGCATCGACCTCTGGTAGGGCGACTGAGTCTGAGATTAAAGCGTCTAGATGTGAGGAAGTAGGTGTTGATCAATTTCCAGAATTCCCCAGAAGATTAGTATCCTACCCTCCTCGCTCGAATGCATTTGGAGAGTTCTGTAAAGCTAAGGTTGCTACAGGAGGTAGATGGGGAAACTGTATTGAGTACACCGGTAGGCAATTTAGGGGTTGTACTGTAGCAACGGGAGATGAATACTTTTATTTACTGGCTGATTTGGGGAAGGAGAAGAGAAATAGGGGTATAGATGAATCGATCTCTTTTGAGTACTTTAATAGGGATGTTTGGAGCAAACTTTTAGAGGGTTTTCTGTGTTACCTGTCTCAGTTGGAGTATAGGTTGAGGCTTCCCCTTAGTAATCTGCCGAAATGGATTATGAATCTTATCGGTGCATGTCCTGTTCAAATGAATGGGAACATGTAAGAGGTGATAAGTGTTTGTAAAGCTTTGAACTCACGGTGGGAAGGACAGGGTAGAAAGAGAAGGATATCCTCTGAGGATGTGTTACAGTTTTATGGTGTAAAAAATTTTAGCCCAAGTGAAGGGGCTTATTTTTGCACGAAGGCAACTCGACTTCGCTTCTTCGATCTAAACTAAGTAGGTCGATCTTGGAATGATAACGTGATATGGGTGAAGGGTGGCTGCCTTCAGAGAGATGATGAAGAACCCATGAAACTTTTGTTTAGAACTTTAAAATAATGTAAGTATAACAATGCATAATGTATAAGATTGATAGTTGAAGTTGTAAGTTATTTACTGATGTTGATGTCTTGTGTATGACAGGTCCCAAATCACAGGTGGAGAGGAAAGAGTCGTTGTTAGATAAAGTCGCTCTAGAGGAGACTGAGCTCGAGGCTGTATTAAAAGATTTTGGTATCAGCAGGAAGAAATGTGTTAACAGCCGAGTTGAAAAGGTTTTAAAGTCCCATTCATCAAGGCTAATGACGAGTGTTGATAGCAACAAAAAGAGAAGGGGACTGATGGGGAAAGGCAAACGAGCTTGCCGAAGACCTCTGGAATGGACAAGGTATTATCCGAGTCCATTACATCGAGCAAGTTAGCTCGAATATTCTTGAAAAGGCAACAACTGAAGCGTCCTGCGGATGCTGGGGCTTCGAGAAATAGTGCTGCCGCCAAGAAGGCAAATAAGAGAAGGGCTAATCCTTTTGACGTATCTAGCGGGAAGGTCATTGATGATCGATCTGATATGGAGGAGGGCTAGAAAGGGGTAAAAGAGAGGGACAGGTTGGCAGCTCTCCGTGGAGAGGTGGAATTGGGCAAAATGGTAGGCTCATATCCTCGATTATGTATTTGTGATAGATTATGTACAATGACACAAGGTAATCAATAAGGTCGATTTGCTATTTTACTGGCTGCTTGATTGATGAAGGGAATCTGCCTGGGGGCTAAGGAGGAGAGAGCCGTGCTGAGGAGGTAAAATGTTGAGCTCGAAAGGAATATAGCTCAGCTAAAAAATTATCTGAGCCAGGAGGGGAAACGGCTGGAGGTGTTGAAGGCTTCCCAAGTTGTTGAGGTGAACAGGCTGTAATCGAAGGCGAGAGTGGACCTGGAGGAGGTGGGGGCTGAGCATGACTGCCTTAGGTGTCACCTTATGTCCAAAGGATACTTAGAAGAGGAGGTGGATGCCATTAGGGTTGACACCTATGTAGAGGAAGAGGATAAAAAAGTTTAAAGATGATGTCATTGGGGTGGTTGAAGGGCTGGATGATGTGTTTCCTCAGACGGTGAGGAATAGCCAAGGGGATGATAACGAGTGCCCGAAAACTAAAATTATGATGTTAGGATAGTATGATTGTACTGTAATTGTATGAATATGTGGGATATTGTAGACTGGTTAGACATATTTGGGATAGAACTCTGTAGGCTAAGTTACTTTCCTTAAACCTTGTTGTAGAAACCTAAGGACATACGCCTCAGAATAAAAAGTTAGAGGTTGAGCTTGCTAAGGAGAGAGAGATTTCAACGTCTCTGCTGCCTATACAAGCGAAGCTACTGGTTGGAATCGAGAAAGAAATTTTGATTCGTATGCTGCATTAGTATAGAGTTAGAAGCAATGAATAGCATGTAGAGACAAATCAATAACTCGTTACCGATTTTGGGGTAAACGGCATTGGAATGGTGCTGGACATAAAATAATTTAGATTATTGGCATACTCAAGTATAGAGAATGCGTACCTTAGACTTGTGAATATATGTTATAGAGCATTCACCCGAGATTATATTTCGACCTTAAGTTCAGAAGTTGTTGTACACAGTGAATGTTAAAAAATAGATATCTTATTAGATATGAGGGATGTAGATTTGGATGTTCTAAATTGAACTGATATAATATATTTGTAGTGTTTAGGTCGAATTGGAGTCAGTTCACTTTCCCAAAGATTAAGCTCTCCAATGTAACCAGGAATTTGTAGAAGAGCTTGATAGGATGAGAGAGGCAAATGAATATCGAGAAGATTAACACGTGAAGGTGCATTTTAAATATGTTGAGGCGACGCAAACAGTTTTTGACCTATCTTGGCAGATCGATGAGAAGGATGCCGAAATAGAGAAAGGACGAAAAGAGATCGGGGAATTAAGAGAATGTGCAGCGACACTCAAAAACTAGAATGATGCATTGTTGGCAAAGAGCAAGGAAGCAGACATGGCCCGTTACCGCGTACAGGCTTTAGAAAGATCAGAGGGTGATCTGAATTGATTGGTGGGTTGCTTGAGATGGGACCTAGCCAGGAAAATACATGACTAGGAGCAAATTCAATCTAATTTGGCGAATAGCAAAAGCGAGCTGGGGAGATTTAAAAAGAAATTAGTCGATAAAGATAACGACATAAGGAGAGCTCGAGAAGATCTAACTACATCTGAATTGGTAGCTGAGCAATTGACTATAGCTTTTTCTGTGAAGGATTTGGAATTATGGTCAGTTCAGCGGAGTTGCATTGAGTTGAATGAAAGGGTGGCAAACCTGAAGGCCGAATTGGGCCAGGTCAACTTGCGTACTAGGAATACTGAGGCTGGGGGGCGTCCGACGGGAATAAAAAATTATGGTAGAAACTCTCTTGTTTAAGGCAATATTGTTAGCCTATCAACTTGAATATAGAGGCTGGAGGGGGATGTCGCTCGGATTCAAGGGAATGCGCACAGAAGGGTGAAACAATTACTGACGTATGTAGGTAAACTGGATGCTGTTCTTACCAGGGATAGAGAGTTAAATGGTGTTATCTGATCGAAGGAGATCGTGATAAGGGACAAAGATGAATTATTAAAGAAAGTTCCTGATGTGAACGAACTGAAGGAGGTTGAGACACTTCGTGTTCAAGTAATTGAATTGGAGGCGATTAGTCAAGCTGAGCCAGCAAAAGCTAATAAAAAATCTGTAGAGATCATAGCATTTACAGATTGGGTAGACAGAGAACTGGAGAGTCACAAAGCTAAGTACAAAAGGTTAGGAGATCGCCTTTAGAGGGCGATGACGTCTTGGTCTCACTTAGTTGTAACTCAAGCCTTGTATTCAGACTTGTTGAGATCTGTGATTGCTTATTTCATAGAAGAGGTTAAATGAATTGAGTTTGAGAGAGATACCTTGTTTGACTGTATTTCAAGAAGGATATATATCTGCAGGGTTGACATAGATCAAGGAGATTGCACTAGCTCCATGGGAACAGATCAGGGCCCTCGAACTACTGAATTGATAGAGGAGGGTAGGACTGTTGTCATTGCTCAAGCTCGAAAATTTATGGCTAGTCGACCTCCTGTTGTGGGGGTAAGCAAAGCTGACATCCCAACAACAGAAAGAATGCCATTGTAGTGGTTGTATATAAACCTAAAAAAATAAAAATATTTGCTGCAGACATGTTGAGAGATTAAAGTTAGTTTTACCTTTGCTTTATCTTAGGTCTTGTTAAGCTCTTCGAATAAAAACTAGTATTACCTTTGTTTTAATCTAGGAGTTGAATAGATGCAGTCAACACAAGCATAACCTTGATCAAACCAATTGAATGTAGCAGATATAGTAAAAAAGAAGAAAACTAGTATGACCTTTGCTTTATCTTATGTCTGGCTGAGTCCTTTGATTGGAAACAAGTTCTACATTGTTCTAACGGCGGGAGATCTAGTTGAGTCAACCAAACCAAGTGTATTCTTGATTGAACTAGTATGATGTTGTAGACATATGGAAAGAGATGAAAACTAGTATTATCTTTTCTTTATCTTTTGTCTAGTAGAGTCCATTGATTGAAAACAAGTGCTACCTTACTCTAATCGCAGAATATTTAGCAGAATCAGCCAAACCAAGTGTATTCTTGATTTAACTGATATGATGTCGCAGACATATTGAAAGAGATGAAAGCTAGTATTACCTTTGCTTTATCTTATGTCTAGTAAAGTCCATTGATTGAAAACAAGTGCTACCTTACTCTAATAGCAGGAGATTTAGTAGAGTAAGCCAAACCAAGTGTATTCTTGATTTAACTGATATAAAGTCGATTGAAAGCTAGTATTATCTATACTTTAATCTATGTATTGTCTACAAAGTAGAGATATGTATGAAGAAAACTTGTAAGTTTCATTGATTTCAGAAAAAGGATGTACATTGGATGGAGATAAAAATCTCACTTCTAAATTAAAGAAAGAGAAACTGAAATGGAGTAGTGAGGGACCTAACGCTAATATTGCTTAAGTCGCCTAGTATTCCAACGACTTGAGATGTGGGCGCCCTCTTCTGTCATGAGATAATATAATCCCTGGCCTGAGAGACCTCTGATAAGGAATGGACCCTCACAATTGTCTGCTAGTTTTCTAGCATGAGACTTTTTATAGTATTAGGGTATTTCTCTGAGGAAGAGATCATCGATTTGAAAAGTAGAGCTTCTGACTCGTTTGTTGTATGAACTGGCTAATATATGGTGATATCGACCTAGGTTAGCGATGGCGCGTTCCCTGGTTTTATCGATCCAATTAAGGTTGCATGCCAATTCAAACTCATTTTCTTCGTCAGTTAGCCCGTGATCTTTGATTGGATGATGGTATTCAGGAGGAATGATGGCCTCAGTGCCATAGGAAATGAGGAATAGAGTGCAGCCGGTTGACTTTCGTGGAGTGGTATGATATGCCCATAAAGAATGAGGGAGTTTCCGAATGCAATTCCCTTTGTTATGAGAGTGTAGCCTTTTCTTGAGCCCATCTGCGATGGTTTAATTGGTAATTTCGGCTTGTCCATTGCCTTGAGGATAGTAGGGGTTAGATGGCGAGTGAATAATGTTGTGCTGGTTGAGGAAAGCTACAACCTTTTTTCTAACAAATTGGGGCCCGTTATTGATCCGAATTAGGTGGGGGCACCCAAACCGAGTGATGATGCGTTCCTAGATAAAAGAGATAACCTGTTCTTCTCTGGTTTGATAGAGTAGAATTGTTTCTGCCCATTTTGTATAATAATCAGTAGCTATTAGGAGGTGGCGGCGGTTACCTGGTGAGCTAGGAAATTTGCCGACCAAATCGAGTGCCCATCTTTTGAATGGCCAGAACACCTTGCTTGCATGGAGTTTGAGCGCAGGAGCGCGTATCATATTTCCATGTTGTTGACATGTATTACATTTGCGTGAGTACTCTTTTGCTTGCTTGCGCATGCCAGCCAGAATACTCCTTGTATTATGGCTTTGTTTACTATTGATTGACCTGCGGCAAGAGAGCCACAAGTTCCTTCATGTAAATCGCGGAGCATCTCATCTACTTTCTGTTTGGAGAGGCACTTAAGGTAAGGTCCCGTTACTGATCAGCGGTATAAGGTACAGTTTTGATTCGTGTAGCGCTTTGAGTTGTCTATCAGCTGTCGGTGCTCCAACAGATCTGTTGGAAATGGTCCTTCACATTTGTTGTCGATACCGAGATAAACTAAGAAAGGCTTTCACCAATCGTCGTATCCCCCTTTATCGCCCCCAGTATTGATCGTGCATACAAAAATATGATCAATACTGGGGGTTGAAATCACTTTGATATCGAAATATTGAGCTTCTGTGCCCAAAACCCTGGCTAGATATGCTAAAGAATCAACGTGTCTGTTTTCACCTCAAAGAAGATAATCGAGAGTTACTTGCATAAACTTTCTCATCCTATCTGCGACGAGGGCTGCATATTCGATCATCTTGTTATTTTCCTTGTATTTCTCATAGTAATGGTGGAAGATGAGTAGTGAATCTGTGTAAACAGAGAGTTCAAGGATGCCAAGCTCGAGGGCGAGGTCGAGTCCGTGAATGAGAGCTTCTTACTCGGCGACATTATTTGAGGCCTCAAAATCTAAGCGGATTGATTTCTCAATTCTGTCATTGGAAAGGGTAATCAGTACGATTCCAATTCCTGACCCTGCAGGTCCTGCTGATCCATCTGATGAAAGTCTCCACCCCTTCTTTGTAATCTGTTCATCTCGCTTGTAAAATGTTTTTGGGGGTGGATCTTCTGTAGGTTTCTCTAAAAGGTCAGGATCATGCTATTCCCACTCAGGATCTTCCACTAGAAAATCTGTGAGGAAATCGGCCACTACCTGCCCTTTTTCAGAATGACGCAGTTCGAACTTGATATCATGTTCTCCCAAACTGACTGACCATTGCTGCACTCTTCTTGATTATTTTTTTTGGATAGAACTTCCTGAAGGGGGTAGTTCGTCATGATTTTGACTGAATAAAATTGAAAATAGTGCTTGAGCTCCTGTGAAGTATAAACAAGAGTGAGAAGAAGCTTTTCGATTTTAGAGTACCTTATTTATGCAAGAGTGAGGGCTTTTCTAATGATGTAGACTGGCTTCTTGATTTTGCCTGTAAGTTGAATGAGAACTGAGCTAAGTAAAGTATTTGTAATTGTGAGATAGATAATCAGTTCCTCATTATCTATTGTGGTGTTCATGATGGAAGACTTCCCCAAATAGGGTTTGAGATCTTGAAAAGCTGCCTCGCATTCTGATGTCTATTGAATCTTTGCATTTGGCTAAACTTTTCCTTGTATGGTAAAACTGCAGAGTAATAAGAATAGCCAACGACTGTGGTCTAAAGATTTTGAAATGAAACAGTTGATTGCGACAACCTTGCCGGTAAGTTTCTGAACGTTTTTTATTATTTTTTGAGATGGCATGTCGGGGAAAGCTTGAATCTGATCTGGATCGGCCATAATCCCCTTCTTGCTAATGAAGTGGCCTAGAAATTGACTTGAATGTACTCTGAATTGATACTTATCAGGATTGAGACGCACCCTATAAGATCGAAGTATGTTGAATATTGTGTTGAGATCTGAAATTGGATTGATGGACTATAAGCTCTTACACTAGAGATCGTCAATGTAGACTCCCACGACTTTCCTGAGATGTACTTTGAACATAGTAGTCATCAATCGTTGATATGTTGCATCTGCATTCTTGGGTCCGAAGGGCATGACTTTGTAGCAATAAAGTCCTCTTTCAGTGATGAAAGTGGTATTTTCTTGATCTTTATCCAAGAGTGGAATCTGATTATATCCTGAAGGAGTGTCCATCATTAATAGGAGTTCATGACCTGCCATGGAATCAATGATTTGATAAATGTTGGGAAGAGGAAAGCAGTTCTTTGGAGTATGTTTGTTGAGATCGGTGAAATCTATACAAACGTAGACCTTTCCATTCTTTTTTGGGATAATGACAATGTTGGATATCCAGTCTGTTTGACTGCGGTGGTGTTGATGTTGATTGCCAATTTATGACATGCCTTTGTCTGATCGAACCCAGCCATTTCTTCGAAAGATCACGCAAAAATGTCTTGATTTAGTCGTAAGAACTGAATGAGAGTGTCTTTCTCGTGTTGAACCAGCTTAGTACCGATGAAAGTACCTCTGCATGGTCCATCAATATGAATATATTCGGTGGGCTCCTCTATGGATGGCTGATCATCTAGGCAATCAGCTTGTTGTAATTACAATGCAACATATTTATCATAGGTATCTAGAATTGCAGAGACGGTATTTTTGCAAGCTCAAGAAAGCTTTTGACTACTCCTGATTTCATAAATACCATTGTCGTGCTTGAAGCGGAGTGCTTGATGATAGGTGGAAGCGATTGCTTCCATATTATGAATCCAACAACAACCCATAATTCCGAGATAATGAGATTTGGCGTTGATCACTTAGAAAATAACGTTGATGGTGGCTGGTTCAGCGGTAATAGGTAAGGTGATCTTCCCTACTCGCTCTTCTTTAGAACTATTAAATCCGCTGCTATCGATATTGCTAAGAATAACCTGATTGGTTAATCCCATTTGGTCGATAGTGCTCTGAAAGAGGATCTCAATACCGCTGCCAGTATCGATCATCATTGTGTGCATGATAAACTTTTTCATCTTGAGAATTATGACTAACACATCATGATGTGGAAATTTGACATGGCTAGTATCACAATCTTCAAAGGATATTCCGAGTCGGCGATTGCTCGACTCAGGCAAAAGTTTGGCTTCTTTATCTTGAGGTATGAGATCACAGTATTCTGAGAATCTCATGCGCTTGAATCTGTTATTGTTGGTAATCTGATTCATCTCGATCATGTAGCTGTGGTGCATATGGTAAACAATTTCAAGCTGCTTCTTATAGCTGCCATCCTTGTTTGATTCCAGGTCAATAATATATTCGGGTATCCATCCCACCTTGAAAATGAATTCGAGAAACCTTAGTAAAGCATATTAATTATCAGTAGAGTAATTTTTTACCTTTTGGTACATGCAGTACGGTCGGCTCTCGATTGGTTCCAATGGTTGGAAGAGGCGGTAAAGCTTATCTTTCATGAGAATTGGAAAAATTACAGAGATTCGAGCATTCATCTTCTGGAGGATAGGTTTGACTTGTGGCCCACCTTTATGAGGGTTGCCAGTGTTTCCCTTAGCGCGCTTCTGGTCACCCTGGTTCTCCTTAGGTTATTTGTTTCGATCTATAGAGGAACTTTTTGTGGTAAGGATGGATTTAGTAGATTTAAGTCTTTCAGACATCATCCTTTCCAGGTCGACGTAACCATTGACCTTAGTGATCATATCTTCTAAGGTCACATGTTTATTGAGAAAGTGGTACTCTTTGGCTTTACAGTCCAGTTGGAATGCATTGGTGAAAGCAATAACAACAGTCTTCTGATCAAGATTGTCTACTTTATGCGCGAGTTCCAAGAACTTCTTTGCAAATGCTTCGAGCTTCTCTCCGTTAAATCATTTGAGACTAATAAGAGAATACATATTTTCTTCTTTGTCTCTGTTGTGAGCGTGTCTTGATGAATATTTTCTGCAGCTAGTCGACTGTGCATATGAAGTCTTCAGGTAGAGAATGGAACCATCAGTATGGTTCCTCCTGCAGATTTTTGGTGAACAGACGGTAGATAATGTGGCTAAGATTAGAGTACCCTTGTATTTGCAAATTTTTGGAGTATGGAAACCTTTTAGAATAGCCATATCGAATAGTTCTTTTGCAAGTGGACATCCTTGTAACTTGGTAAGGTCGTCGGTTGTACCCAGAACTTGTGTTTTGATCAACTCCTTAACCCGCTGGTTCATATGCTCTTGTGTGTCGTAGTGACGGATCGGTTGAGGGGCTTGATGAGGAGGTTATGGATTGTGAGTACCAGCATCTTCATTTAAATGATCTCTAGCTAGAACTTGAGGCGAAGGTCTCTGTTCTTCCTCTTGACGGATGAAACATTGTTAACCTCAACTGATTTTAGATTGAATCTCCCCTCCTAAATGAATGGAAGGTTGTGGTTCATTCTAAATTGGTCTAGAAATAGCCTTGCTAGTGCCTCCTTTATGTCCCAATCTTTCCAGCATAGAAATTTGGGAGGCTTCTAGCACCTGATCACGATCTCGTTGTGAAGGAGGCTGCTAAATGTTCTGCAGAGCTTGCAAGGCAGTTTGCATTGTTGTCATTTGATCTTCATGTCATTTGAGTACTGTCAAACGAGCTTATCGCTCGACATCGAGCTCTTTCTCATAGAGCTTCCGGCCGTGAGTTAATAGGTGTTTGATCTCGTTGCGCTTCTCTGCTTCCGTGTTGAGATTTTCTTGGAGCTCTAAAAGTTGTTCTGGCTCAATTGAGAGATCGAGCTGGACTCTGGGAGTTGGTCGCCACCATGATTGAAATATTGCAGTAGTGTGATTCAATGTTTTAGAATACCGTAGAAAGAATTTCTTTCCCATAGACAGTGCCAAATGTAATGGTCTAATTCTATGAGCTCGATGTGGCCTGGAATTAGTCCTTACACTAGTGTACCTATGACTACAATCTAGTAAATAGGAAATAACACAGGTATTTAGCGTGGAAAACCTATAAATAGGTTAAAAACTATGACCTCGTGTTGAGGGTTTTGTAACAGTGACTTTTATTGCTTAAGGCTGACAATATGTTATTACAAGTTATCTCTAGACTTAGAAATATTTGATCTTGTGAATAAGAAGTCTTTGGTTTTTGAGAATCTCAGAAGATAGTCTTCTTCATGATTTCTCGTATATATTTTTGGTCCCTGTTTCTTCAAGAACTTTTCCTTTATATAGGCCCCTTTTGTAGCTCTTCATCGTACTGGAGCACGTTCTCCAAATAATGTGGTTAGTGGCTGTTAACTGAGTAACTGCTGAGTTCGAGAGAGACATGTGGTTTTGACTTGTTCATTTTCTTCAGTTGAAGTTCAACCCCACGTTTATCATCAGTTTATGGAGTATGTGGCAATGTTTGACTGAGAAGTCATGTGGTGGATGCGTGAGCCTGATACGGAGGTAATTTGAACTAGGGACAACTCAATTTTAGGTGAGATTGAGGGATAGGCCCCTACAGTTACAACTAGTTTTTGGTATGCTGATGACTCTTAATGTACACTGCATGGTGTGCCTTTGGGAGATGGATTGTCAAAGGTTAATATTATAACAATTGTGAAAGAAAACATGTCACTTAGTGTGGAGAACATGAAATCATCGGAGATGTAATCGGATCATTTATGTCTTGGCCAACCTCATTTATTATCAAGGATTAAGCTTTGACATTGCTCAATGTGGATATTATTTTATCTTTTCTGTTAGACCTTTTGCGGTATGTCAAGTTAAAATCTTGAACTATATTATTTGTTGATGATGGAATTTCAGTATCTTATTGGATCTTATCTCATTCTTGATTTTTGAGGAGTAAAATGTTGCACCTATTTTTTATTAATAACTTCTTTCTTTCTTTTTTGTAGATAATTTTTTTTTTAACTCCGCCAATGGAACCATATGGTTTCATTGCCGGTCCCAAGCCCGGATAAAGGAGGAGGGAGAAGGATTACAGTATTGGCATTCTATAGGCAATTGGCATTCTTCACTGGAATTACAAGTCATTTTTCTTTGTGTCTTTGTTATTTTATTTTCTTAGCTTTAGCCTTTTTGTGAGGTATATAATTGCTTAAAAATGTTGTGGGTGACTTCTTAAATGTTATTTTTGGAAATGCAACAGAATTGGTCATATTAGATATGATGGAGTAAGTGTATTTAATATGAAGGAGCAAGTGTTTATCAAGGTAACTAAATATACTGCTCACGCGAATGTTCTATTTTTTGTGTCTTTACTGTTAAATACTACATGCCACAGTTGATGCAATTTTTAATTGTACAGGCAGGTACTACATTATGATTATTGTTGATGAATGGGACAAAAGTTCGTTCGTTTACTTCGTAGTTCGGTGTTGGAACAAGTATATTCTTTATGCTAGATTGGGTTATGACTTAAGTTATACATGAATAAACAAAGAATATACGACAAAATTTGATGCTTATGTATATTTACAGGTTTGAAAATCTTATGGATAATAAAATCAAAGTATCGCGGAACTGAGATTGGTACAGGTTAGTTTAATTTAAGGCCATGCAATTCTTATTTTCTTTGAACATTATACACTAATTAGGTGGATATTTCTAGTTTACACGCCTTGAAGATGCTTGAGCTACTTAGAGTTTAAATGGATAGCTAGACATTGTTGGGTATGTATATAAGGTATCGATTATTTCTTAACAAGTTGGGATGCAAGATATTTAGGTGAATGCAAGCAATTTTGATGATGGATTATAGAAAAGGCTTGGTAAGTAACATAAATTTCACTATTTTTTTCTTGACAGGTGACTTTTAGATTCTCTTGTCCTTGTACTTTTGTGTTTTACTGTAATATTGTCAGAAAAAATGGATGCTTATTTCAAGTTTGTTGTTTCTATTTGTTAGGAAAGCAAGTAGAAAATTTTGGAGTTTTTAATGGTTCTCTTCGATTAAGAAGTGACTCTTTGGGATTGCACATTCCCCATGTTTCTTTTAATAGGGTTGCTGTTGCGTATGCCTGGAAATGTTAACTTGTTGGTCAGGCTTATGCATCTGATGCTGTTATAACTAGGTAGGTAGAAGTTAAATACAATGGTAAACAAGAAGAAGTTTGATCTGGAGCTAAATGTTTACACTTAGGAAACCAATATTTTTGTATTTGTTAGGCATACCGACCATATTCATGACATTTACCCATATATGTAAGGGAATAATTTCAAAGATAAAGCAAATGAACTGATACTATATAAGAGAGAAATTTCAAAGGGAACTGATAAGAGTTTTTTTTTCTCTCATTTTTATTTTTTATTTTGATAGTCCTTGAATGCTCATTCTAGAGCTATTCTCATGGAGAAATTTGACTACAGTGGAGGTGCATCAAGGCATGTACTACCAAACTGCATTCTTTATATTTGGTTTTATAATCACGTTTAAAGTTTGACATGTACTTTGTACATGCAGCATAATTATCTCACTTACGACTCCTGTTGTCAATGGTAGTGGTTTGACTCTGCCAACTATGCCAATTCTTGGTCTTGCCCCACTTGGACAGGCTTCAAATCCTTCACTTGCAGGATTGCTGGGTACTTGCCTATCTATTCCTGCATTAAATGTACCTAGTAAGTGTTTGTTACTAAAGAAGATGTTCAAGAGGTGTGCACAAAGTTGTGTGTTGGACAATGAAGTCGAACAAGAAGCACCCCATATACTAATAATTTCTTGATAGTAGCAACTTATTTCTTGGTGGTTGATTATTTTACTATATGTTTATTGTTTAGTAGTGATAATTTTTTGCATCCTTTGACAGGTTTACATATTTGTCCAGATTACTAGAAACTCGTAATGGCTTTATACATGCTGGCATGAGTCATCAAGATCCTTCATTATATTAGTTTTTTCTGTAAACGGGTTAATTTAGATTTCTTATGTACCAATTATATTGTTATGTAATATATATTGAAATGAGTGTATGTACTGTGCTTTAGTCAAACAATTTCTTTGTGGAATATGGTAGTAGTCGAAGAGGCAGGGGCAGAGATGGCTGGGCAATAATAATTTTGTAATTTTTTTTATATTACATGAGGAAATGACGTCATTTTAATAATGACATTGTTGATCCTGGGAAACACTACCACGCCATTTTCTATATGACGTTATAGAATTTAATTACGTCATTTCAACTGGCAAGTCATCGGAATTATGTATTTACAACATCAGTTATAAATCTTCTTTAATATCATTTTTACAAATGGCGTAGATAAACCTATACTTTTTACATCATTGCCTTTCATCTCACATGGAAAAATGATGTTAAAACCCTTTGACGTCATTAGTTTAATGACGTCAAAACCCTTATTTGTTGTAGTAAGCACAATGTTTATATAATGTGCTCGAGATCAACACAAGTTCATGTGGTGTTCGGCTAATCTTTATACCAAGAATAATATCTCCAACACCTAAGTCCTTCATATCAAAGTTCTTGGATAACATTTTCTTCATGAACATGATAATATTGACATTAGTCCTTATTATGAGCATGTTGTCTACATATATACACACAATTAGATGTTTACTGTTAATACTTTTAATGTAGACTTACATATATCTCATTCATTTATTTTGATGCCATCCTTCATCGTGACTCCATCTATTTTGTCATACCATTGTAAAGGTTCATGTTTCAATCCATAAAGGGATTTAAATAGTCGATACACTTTATTTTCTTGTTCTTCGACTATGAACCCCTCAGGTTGGTTAATATATATTTCTTCATTTAATTCACCATTTAAGAGCGCCGCTTTAGCATCCAATATTTGATGCATTATTGATGCTCATGCACTATTGAAATGGCTATCAATATTCTGTTAGAAGTTATTCTTGTAACTGGTGAATATACATCAAAATAGTCCAAGCCTTCTTTTTTGCTATACCCTTAGGCAACAAGTCTGGCCTTGCACTTATCAATGGAACCATCAAGTTTCATTTTCCTCTTGAATATCCACTTGCAACCAATATGTTTGTTATCAGGAGGAAAATATACTAATTCCCAAGTGTGGTTGTGCATAATAGAGTTAATCTCACTCTACACAGTCTTTTTCCAACTTGGAGCTTCAAGAGTAGATGGCCTCCTTGAAAGTCCGAGGCTCATTTTCTATCACGAATGATAAAAAGTCTTTGCTATAAAATTTAGCAATCTTAACTATTTTCCCACGTCCTGATTCTACATTATAATCAAAACTTTCATGAGTGGTACATTGATCACTACTAGAGGCAACCTATGTTGCTCTCTTAAGAAGATTTACAATATTACTCTTTTTGTTTGGAAATATATTTTCAAAAAATATAGCATCACAAGATTTAATGATGGTATTATCATGTACATCATTGATTACAGATTTATACACAAGAAATCTGAAAAAACTAAAAGCTTTGAAGCATTAGAGAAAATTAAAGACTATTTCTCATTATTCAATCTCAATTTACACTAGTGTATAATATAGTTGTACACAGTTACACAGTTGTAACTAATACTAATAGTATAATAGAAATACTAGAATACCAAACTGTTAGTTAACAGTTATAATAAACAGTTGATTTAATTAACTTGTAACTAACTTCTGTTGGTTATTACACCCCCTCACGCTGAAGGGAGAAAATAAGAGAGAAAGCTTGGACTGTAACTGTGTAAATCATTGGCTAAATAGTTCTTTTGTGAAGATATTTGCTACTTGATCCTGAGTACATAGAAATTTGATTTGAAGTAACTTGACAAGAACTAACTCTTTGATGTAGTGGTAGTCAACCTCAATATGTTTTGTTCTAGCATGAAACACTGGATTTAAGGTAAGAGCAATGACACTCATATTGGCACACCACAGACTAGGGGGCAGAGAGAGGAAACTGTAAATCCTTATATTATAAGGAGCATAACCAAGTAATTTCTTCTACTGTATTGGCTAGTGATCTATATTCAAACTCAGTTGATGATCTTGCAACCGTAGGTTGCTTCTTTACACTCCAGAATATAAGATTATTGCCAATGAAAACACAAAAGTCACTTGTTGATCTTCTATCATTGGGGCAACCAGCCCAATCTGCATCAAAATAAACTGTAACTAAAGTGGATCCTTTTGTGAAATATATCCCATGATGAAGGGTACCTTTAAGAAATTAGAGGATTCTTTTAGCTGCTATCATATGAGATGTTCTAGGATTACTCATATGCTGACAGACTTGATTGACAACAAATGATAGATCTGGTTTGGCCCAAGTTAAATATTTCAAAGCCCCAACAATAGATTTGTATTATGTAGCATTGTATAGCGTTTCTCCACTGTATGTATCCAATTTGAAGCTAGAAGAGGCCGGAGTACTGCATGGTTTAGCTCCATCCATTGATATCTTTTCTAGTAAATCCAAAGAATATTTTGATTAATACATGAAAAGACCTTTGGAGGTTATGGTGACTTTTAGCTCCAAAAAATAGTGTAAGGGGCCTAAATCCTTAATATTAAATGACCAAGTTGGGAGATCACATAGTTACAATAAGGAGATGAATTCCCAGTAATGATGATATCATCAGTATAAACTAGGATAAAGGTAATTGTGGTCCCTTCATGTCTTGTAAAAAGAGATGAATCAGTTGATGAAGTATGAAATCCAATGGTAAGTAAACAATTGAATAGTTCTTCATACCATACCCTAGAAGCCTGCTTTAATCCATAAAGGGATTTATTGAGTTTGCAAACATAAGAAGATATGTTAGGGTTGATGAAGCCTGGAGGTTGAACCATGTAAAATTCTTTATTTAAGTGGAAAGGCATTGGTTACATCCAATTGCTTTATATCCAAGTCTTATTGTAGAAGGCTTGACTATTAGAGAAAAGGTGTATGTAAAGTCAATACCTTAAAGTTGATGATATCCCTTGGCACCAATCTGGCCTTATACCTTTTTATGGTCCCGTTAGATTTCTCTTTTACTTTGAAAGCCTATTTACATCCTACAACATGTTGGTTATTATCTGGTGGAACTAAGGTCCATGTACCTATTTTTTTATAAAGCATTACATTTTATTTTAATAGCTTGTCTCCAATTATTCTCTTTGACTGCTTGATAAAAAAAAGTAGGATCAAACACATTAGGTTTGGTTTCTTAAAGAAGGACTTGGGAAATAGGATGTATGGCCTGTACCCTTTGTGGTTAAGTCTATAGCCAGGAAAAGCACATTCTTTACTTTTAGATTGTAATTTGTTGGTGGTATAAGGTTTAAGCCATATAAAACTTGCACATCCGTATACTGTTAAAAAAAATAGTCTGGTGTTTGGTGAAATATTTTTTGAAAGGGTGAGACATAGTCTAGATATTTGGATGGTAATATCTTAATTAGATAAACTGCTGTGTCAAACACCTTTACCCAATATTTAAGGGGAATGTTGCTTTAAGCAATCTGTATTCTACTTAGATCAATAATGTGTTTGTGTTTTATCTCAGTTATTCCATTTGTTTTGGGGTATGTGGACGTGACATTTGGTGAATGATACCATGTTGTGATAAATTTTTTTTTGAATATGGTGCTCAAAAACTCATGCCCTCCATCTGATATGAGTATCTTGATTTTAGAATTGAGAAGATTTTTTGCTTGGTTTTTAAAAGTAATGAAAATAGAAAATATTTCATATTTTGTATATAAGGGGTAAATCCAACAGTATTTTAACAAATCATCTAAGAAACTAATATAGTATTTAAATTTTGAAATATAGGTTATAGGAGAAGGACACCATAGGTTGATCTGTGTGTACAAGTTGCATAGGTGTTCTAAATTGAGACTTACAAAGATTAAAATTAGTCTTGAACTTTTACCATACTGACAAGGGTTACAAAAGGAAATAGACTTCATAGTAGATGTGAGTGGCAATTATTGAGAAGATGCAATCTTTTGAAGAATACAGAAGGAAGGATGACCCAATCTTTAATGTTAAATGGTGGATGATGAGCTAACTCCAATGAATGTTATATGAGGTTGATTTGATCTTTGTGTTATTGAGATTGATATGAGAGGAAAGGGGTAGAGCCCATTTTCATGTTTCCCTTGGAAAACAATCTTCCCCAAATTGTTATCCTTTACAAAGAAGGAGTTGTGAACAAATGTCAAAGCACAATTATTATCATTGACAAATTTATGAACTGAAAGTAAATTTTGCTTTATTTTAGGATATTTTTAAGATGAAAATGTGAGTATGTATTGGATATAGTAAAGATAGAAGATCCTGTATTAGAGATTTGCAAATCATTGGCAACTAACACTGTGTCTTCTCTATCATATGTAGAGTGATTGCCCAAATTTGTAGGATTTATAGCAATATGATTAGTAGTTCCTGTGTCTCCGTACCAATTTATAATTGAAGCTGTCCCAAAAAACCAGCTCTACTTGCTACCATGGTTGTGAGTCTTGGAGGAGCAATTCTACCCTGGTAGTCATAATTCATCTGGATGTGACAATCAATTGCAATGTGTCCCATTTTGTTGTATATTGGGCAGATTGGTCTGTTTATAGTGGCTGAACTATACTCTCCATGTGAGTAATTTGAGGGAGCTTTACTGTACTTGGAATCTCCATTGTAGTTAGAAGAGGAGGTCCTTGTGTAGCTTGATTCTCCATGAGAGTAAGTTGATGGGGATCTGGATGTATTATAGTATCTGTTTGAATCATTGTAAGAAGATTGCTTGTAGGAATGACTGCTTTGATTGTCGTTTCTTACATAACCTCTTCCAAAGTGTCCATCTCTACCTCTGTATGTGTTAAAACCACTGTCTTGACCATTTTGTTGCATACTTGGTGCTCTAGTTACAGAGAAGGCATGATTTGCTAAATTTTGTTGTTGAAATCTTTTGTTCCTAGCTTCGATTGAGATTTTTTCACTGAGAAGTATACATTGTAATTCATTACTGCTAATAGGCGTAGATATAACTCGAATTGAGGTTGAGAAAGAGTCGTATTCTGGTGGAAGACCATTGAGGATGCGAAATACAACATCATTAACATCAATGCGAGAATCAGATGCAGTAAGATTGTTGATGATCTGCTTCATCTTTTGCAGATATTCTATAATTTTGTCACTGTTCTTCTTCAAGCTTTGAATTCTGCAATTAAATTGTATTATATGAGATCACGAAATTGAAGAAAACCTCGATTCTTTCTAGAGTTCTTCATAAGATTTCTGATGTTGGTAAACCAAAAACATAAGGAAGATGATCTTCGGATAGAGTTGCATTCATCCAAATCAACAAGGTCTGATCTTGCTTCATCCAATCGTTTATATTAGGATTTGGAGATAGATCTTGAGTACTTGATTGAGAGGTTTTGGTGACAAATTCAGCGAAACAAGGTTTGGATCCATCGATGAACCCAAACAAATCACAACTTTACGTAATGGAAAGAAGTAGTAATTTCTAGAGGATGTAATTATCCATAGTTAGCTTGATCGGGATGAGATTAGCTATGCTATGAATCGCCATCAGAGAGCTTGAGTGAATTTATGGAACCATTGATGAGATTAGATAGATAAAATTGGGTAAAAATTTAGTGATTTGAGAGTGAAATTATGGAAAATGAGGGATTTGGGGATCATTAGATCGGTGGATTTTGTCGCTCTGATACCATGAAAGCTTTGAAGCTTAAAAGAAAATTAAAGACTATTTATCATTATTCAATCTTAGTTTGCACATGGGTATTTATAGTTGTAGACAATTATACAGTTGTAACTAATACTAACTGTATAGCAGAAATACCATAATACCAGACTGTTAGTTAACAGTTATAATGGACTATTTTTTTTTTGCAAAATGTTTAGTAATATATATCCCATAAATAAAGTACAAGGGGAGGGAGAGCTAACCTTGCTACACACTAGTACATGTCACTAGTGCATATGCAGATGGGGCTCTCTACGCAAAGTAAATAATTTAAAAACAAAAAAAAACTGAAACCCCTAAAATTGGGAAGGGGCATGCCTCCACGCCATTTCGTTCGAACAGTGCTAGTCTCGTTCGAACGACTAGTTAATAATAGCCTACGACGTGCCTCAGCTAGAATTGGCCTCCTGGAGCTCTAATCTATTTAAACGACCTACATTGTCGTTCGAACAATGTGTTGGAAATAGCCTTCAAAATGCCTAAGCTCGAATTGGCCTTCTAGATTGCTAGTATGTTCGAACGACATCCAATGTCATTTGAACGACTTGTGGAAAGTTGCCTACAATTTGTTTGAAAGACGTTCAAAGTTGCTTGAATGACCTCTTGAAAATAGCCTGTGAAATTCTTCTACTTGAATTAGTCTTTTGGAGCGCTTGTCCGTTCGAACGACCTCAAATGTCGTTCGAAAGACTTGCTATAATTTTCCGTTAAGTACTATTTGGGGAGTCTAATGTATTATATTTATGGGTTTTCTATGCGTGTATGAAAATCTGGCATCCCACTAAACAATTCTTCAATGGGTTCTGCATTTGCGGACCCTCGTTTGGCTGTTGTATCTACTGAAAAATTTGACTTTCTCCATATATAAGTAATTTTGAATGAGTCGAGTTTCCGCTTGGTTTGCTTCCATTAAGTGACCATAGTCTATAGAAGTGTGTCTGTCGTGAACGCTTGAACCGTGGCTTAGGAATCTGAGACCATCCACAATTTTTTCCATCCTTTCTCTACTGCTTGCTTACCGCCTTGGATGATGGCTTGAATATTTACAGCATAGTTATTGGTATTGCCTAGTATTTTGCAAAAAGTACCCAGTACCTCCCCTTTTGTATTCCTGTATACTATCCCAATGCTTGCTGGTCTGGGGTTTCCCAAAGTTGACCATCACAACAGGCCTTGATCTCCCCTGGTTTCGATAGTTCCCACGAGCAACCCTTTATCGTTGTTGTGTGTCTTTGTCGGCACTGGACGCTCAAGGCTTTGATAATTTGTAAGTCGGTTCCATTATTGTACATGCTATTTTTAGATAGTTGGGATGTATCCATGATGTCTCGCAGGATGCCTTGTTGCAACTGTTGGTTGGTTGTTCTCCGTTCATCGTATCTGAGGTTGTTACACTTATTCTAAAGACCATTGCAAGTTGCGAATGCTACCGAGACCCACAGATCCTTAACATAATAGCTTGTGTAACTGTTTCTAGTAAGGACTGTTTGCCAAGTGTCTTCTTCATTTACCTCAACTGGGCCTACTATTATTAAGAAGGCCCACATCAACAGTATGAGGAAGTACTTGTACTGCTTCCCGAAAGTAGAAAAGCCCTTAGTTGAGGGGAAGATTAATGATGTTGTTAATGATTGAAATTATGGTTTAGGGTTGTTTCTCGCTTTCTATTCAATAATCAACATAAATGGACATTGGTAAAGAAGATGTAGAATATGAGATTTATATGCTTATGCAAGATTTTTACTATGTTTACTATTCATATAACATATCGAGGTTTATGTACGAGTAAACATCAATTATGATATGATACTTCGAGGGACTTCCTCTATGTGAAATGGATGGTTTGCCTACTCATGGTCAGATTATTGTGAATATCTTTTGTTTATCTCGCAGCATGATTGTTATACGATCGTGCCAAGAAGACTCCATACAATAGCAAATGATATTATTATTAAAGAACAACATTGAAGAAAATATGCATAGGTTGGGTAAGCAACATTCATTTTGTCATGATTGACCTTGGAAACAATGGGCCCATACCTCATATCGGTCTCAATCCCTTTGAAGATAAGTTTACACATTTGTATGGCTTAAGGATATGTCGATAGAATCAAATGATGGGAAGTGGCGACATTAACACCGCTTTGTGTACAGTATGGGCCAACCCCGAGCACATTAGCGATCATTAAAACATGTTTGATGATTTTATATGCAATTTTTTGTAAACACTCGATCAGTGTGGGATGGATGTATCCAACTTCTTATAAACACTACAAAAGTTTGATTTGGTTATACCAACTTCTGTAATATTTTTATATAAAGTGTTGTACTCACATTTGTACAATAATAATATATGACGTGATGACAACGAACGTGGAAGCGTGATTTGTAAGAAAACTACGTTATTTGTAAGATTTAGAGAAATCTACTACTTTCTACAAAAAGAGCTCAACTTCATTAACAACTGAATAATAAGATTGCACCACCCTTTCCCTTTATAACCTTGGATTCCCTAAGTTCACTCCTACTATAACTCCCCTGACCTATCCAATTAAGAAATTAACCTAGAAAAGTAAAACTCCTAATAACCAACATGGTTTTTTCTAATAGTGCATTAAGCTAAAAATAAAAGTAAAGATAATTCAAATGGGTAGTAAACGACCCATAGGCACGTGCCACGTCAAACCCTTTATCTTCGAAAGATTTTGACCACGAAATCTATACGGTTGAACTCTTTAGAAAATATTGAAGTCTTTCACAGAATTTTCCATACCGTGTCATTATACCCGAGAGTAGGGTTACGATGTTTTCACTGACATCCCTATGTCCATTGGCGTCCAAAACTGGAGAATAAATTAAGATTTGCTTCTCAAAATTTGCTAAAATGTCATCCTAAAACGGATTAACAAATAGTGGCTTTTCTTTTGTACAAGACTAAAAACTTTTAAACTTATTGTAACCCATCATCTGGAAAGTTCTTTGAGTAACAAAACTATTGGGGATGCTCTTGAAATGCATGGGTATCGGCGTCCTTAGAGGCTCATGGAGTTATTGGTTCTTGGTTTGGGCTGGGTTCGCGAATAACACATGTGGTTTACATGTGGAGTAGTCTGGGTCAGTGGATCATGAGTTGTGGTATCCACGTGCTTCCCCCCAAAATCAGAGTTTTGGGAAAGTAAGTGGTGGGCCTGGGTAAAAAGAAAAGGAGGACTTTGGAGATGGGTTGGGTTTAAATTTAAATTGCAACTGGCATGCCACATAGTATGCCCCAAGGCATGCTCATGCATGCCACAAAGTCGTCATAACTTGGCATGCTCTGATAATTTTATAACAAATGCACCCGGTACCACTGAATTGGTACCCCTTCTTTCTCTTCCATTCACGTCTCCTCTATCCCACGAGTCTGTACTGACTAGGGTTTCTTTTGCAGCTGCGGTTCTAACCAAATTTTTAACTAAGGGCATCGACTGGACTTTGTAGTAAACTCTATTACCTCCTTTATGGTGAATCCTTCGATATCACAAATTATAGCGGTGCATTTTATCACAGATACGGTGCAGGATTTGATGTCGTTTGGCTATGTCTACACTTCCGAAGTTGTTGTTGGAGATGGTAGGTCCTTGACCGGACCTTCCAAGATGGTCGGCATCTCTTTGCTTGTCGTGTCGTTGATCAGTTTTCTTGATCTTGCGTCTCCATCGACATGAAGATGTGCAAACAGGTTGTCAAGTTTGTCGCTCCTTGCGGCGATGCTTCTCTCAAGAGAGTTGTTTTCTGTTAGAATTGTTTTATCCCACATTGGAAATAAAAAGTAATTTCTAATAGTTTTTATACTCTATTGCTTAGTTGGATTTTAAAATCTACTCTTGGAGTGTGTGCATTCTAGCGAGATGCTTCGCATTGAGCACGACTCGCACTCGCGTGGACGCATGGGCGAACGGGCGTTTGAGGCACATTTAGGCATTTTTTGGCATTATATTAGATGCATTTAGCACTTTGTACTCTTTCCGTGGTCGTGGGGCGTGGGCTTACTGGGCTTGGGTCTGAAACAGACAACCTCATGGACTTTTATGTATGTTAGAGTTTGTAACTGGTTATATCATTATTGGGGATTAAGTGTGACTTAATTTGATATTAATACTTATCTATTAATTAAGCAGTTTTTGAACTGGACAATTTTTAGACTCTTATTTATAGAGTTCTCTTATGTGAGTAAGAAACACAGAGAAAACAAACAAGTTTTTTTTTTTTTTCCGAATTTCCTTTCTTTTTGTTTTTTTGAACATTAAGGAAAAGTGAAGCAAACTTGATTACTCTGTGCAGTGCAAGCACATAGCGATAGAATGGGTCTAGCTTGGTTGAATCCCAGAGATAGTGCTGCTGAGTTCTCTTGTACCTTTGGAAAGGCTTCGACTATCTTCAAGAAGCGCTTGCGCGCCTCCTTGCTTGGTTCAGTAATTGTTTTCTTTTGGTGAAGATTAGTTCTTTAATTTTGAATTTTCCCAACAATTTGAAGATATGTCAAACAATTTGGCCTCTAAATTTAACTCCTTAGCTATTGTACCAACAAATTCGATGGGATTATTTTTAAATGACTCGACCCGTTTTTATGGAAATAATTTTTATCGTTGGTAGGATAAGATGGTGCTTTTTCTGAAACAACTCAAAACTTATTATGTTCTTTCTGATATTTGTCCCACTACACCTGCTAAAACTATGTCCGATGCTGCTAAAAATGTGCTAGAGAAAATTTAGAAATGGAAAGATGATGACTATTTGTGTGTCACCATATTCTGAATTCTCTTACTGATGCTCTATATAATCAGTTTATGAAAAAAACCAATAATGCAAAAGACTTATGGGAAGGTATTAGAACTGTGTATGTTGCTGATGAAACTAGCACCAAAAAGTTTCAAGTCAGTAGCTACATAGACTATGTTATGGTTGATTCTAAACCGATTCTGGAGCAGGTACAAGAATTTCAATTTTTTGGTGACTCAATTGTTTCGGCAGGGATGAAAATTGATGCAAAATTTCATGTGAGTGTTATTATTTCAAAGTTGCCTCTTGCTTAGAAAGATTAGAAAATGGAAATGATGCACAAGAAAGAGGACATTACTCTGGATGATCTTCTTTATCATCTACGGGTTGAAGAAGAATCTCATAATCATGAAAAGGTAACTGAAAAGACTAATGATGGTGCTGTAAAAGCACATGTTATTGAATCTACAGGTCCAAAGAATGCTGAAGGGTAAAAGAAATATTCAAAGAATAATTTCAATCCGATAAAGAAAGACTTCAAGAAGAAGCCAGGAACCAAACAAAATGGAGACAAAAATAAATCTTATTGCTATGTATGTGGCAAGCCTGGCCATTTTGCAAGAGATTGCCATTTCAGAAAGGGCAAACAACATGAAGAAGACAAATTAATTGCGATGGTTTCTGAAGTGAATATGGTTGTAGGTGAAGTGGATTGGTGGATCGATTCGGGTGAAACAAAGCATATTTGTTGTGACAAGAATATGTTCGCGACTTATGAACCTGTGGGTGATGGGATGCACGTCTACATGGGTAATTCTTCAACTTCCTAGATCATTGGTAAGGGTTCAGTGGATCTCAAATTCACATCTGGGAAGACCGTCACCTTAACTGAAGTTTATCACGTTCAAGAGATTCCTAAGAACTTAGTTTCAGCCAGCCTCTTTAGTTCTCATGGTTTTAAAATTGTGTTTGAATCTGACAAAATGATCCTTACAAAAAATGGCAATTTTGTGGGTAATGGCTATTCTATTTCTGGAATGTTTAAATTAAATGTAATGAATGAATCCGTTTTTGTGTATATTCTTAAGTCCTCTGAATTGTGGCATGCTAGATTGGGCCATGTAAACTATAAATTGATTCAATCAATGGCAAGTAATGGACTAATTCCAAAACTCAATCGGACCGATGAAAAATACATAATATGCAACAAATGTAAAGTTACTAGAACCTCTTTAAGATATGTTGAGAGATCATTAAAGATTTTAGATCTTGTACATTCAGACATCTGTGAGATGACGGATGTTCAATCCAAAAATGGAAAGAGATATTTCTTTACATTTATTGACGACGCTTTGAGATACACTTATATTTTTTTTTTAAAGACTAAAGATGAAGCCTTTGACAAGTTTAAAACGTACAAAGCTGAAGTCGAGAACTTTCACAATTGCAAGATAAAGACTCTTAGGACCGATAGAGGGGGAGAATACACATTCACGGGTTTACAAGAATTTTATGAAGCTGAAGGGGTGTACCATCAAATGTCTGCTCCAAGGACACTAGAATAGAACGACATTGTGGAATGGAAGAATGGAACTATTACAGAAATGGTTAGTTCCATGCATATCAGTTCGGGTGCTCCATCTAATCTATGGGGCGAAGCTCTTCTTTCATCGTGTCATATTTTTAATCGGGTTCCTCGTAAAGTAATTGGAAAGACTCTTTATGAAGTATGGAAAGGGAGAATGCCTAACTTGAATTATCTCAAAGTCTAGGGATGCTTAGCTCAGGTCAAGTTACCACACGTCCAGTTTCTAAAAGTTGGACTGCGAGGGTTGAATGACGTCTTTGTTGGTTATTCTGTGAGTAGCAAGGCTTACAAATTTCTGAATTTGGAATCTCCAGTTCCTTATTCTATTATTGAGTCAACAAATGCTGATTTCTTTGAGAACATCTTTCCGCTTAAGAAGGATAAGGAAACTGTGGGGGTTGAGTCTTCGAGCTCACACAAGATAAGCAATGCGACTGTTAAACTGGTGGAACCTCGTAGAACTGTTAGACCTCGTATACCTAAAAAAATTGGTCCTGATTATGCTCTCATCGCGGAAAAGGATCCCAGCACTTATTCTGAGGAATGAGTTTGAATGATGCAATATTCTGGAAGGAGGCAGTTGATGATGAGAATCACTCTATAATGTCCAGCAATACATGGACATTAGTGGATCCACCTCAGCAAAGCAAACCGATTGGATGTTAGTGGATATTCAAGAGGAAAATTTGACCCAAAAGGTTCAATTGATAAGTACAAGGCTCGTTTGGTGGCAAAAGGATACAAGCAATGAGAGGGTTATGATTTCTTCGATACGTATGCACCTGTGGCAAGAATCTTCATAATAAGACTAATGATAGCTATTGCATCATTGAATAATCTGGTCATACATCAGATGGATGTAAAGTCTGCTTTTCTTAATGGAGATCTTAACGATGAAACTTATATGGTTCAGCCAGAGGGGTTTGCTCTGGATAATAATAAGAAAAAGGTATGTATGCCGATCAAATCTCTTTATGGACTAAAACAGGCTCCTAAGAGGTGGCATGACAAGTTCATAATAGTGTTGATTGTTGATGGTTTTCATGTTAATGGTGGTGATATCTATGTCTATAGCAAGTTTAATGGCAACAGTGGAGTCATTATATGTCTTTATGTCGATGACATGCTTATCATTGGAACCGACAATGACCAAGTCATAAATGAGAAGAATTTCTTCTCTTCAAAGTTTGATATGAAGGATCTTGGTGAGGCAGATGTAATTCTAGGAACTGAAATTATCAAGAGCAATAATGGAATAGCTCTTGCGCAATCCAAATACATCGAGAAGGTTCTGCAAAGATTTAATCAATATGAGTCTAAACCTTCTCCTACTCTATTTGATTAAAGCATAAAGTTGCAAAAGAATGCATGTAAACCTATAGCTTAACTTGAGTGTTCCCAAATCATTGGTAGTTTAATGTATGTTATGCTTGTACATGACCCGATCATGCATATGCAGCTGGCAAATTAAGCAGGTACACAAGTAACCTAGGTAAAGAACATTAGGATGCACTATCTATAGTTTTAAGGTACTTTAAGGGTACAATGGGCTTTGGGATACATTATGGGAGACATCCAGCTATACTTGAAGGGTACTGTGATGCAACTTGGAACTCGGATCCAGACGAGTCAAAATCGATTACTGCATGAATTTTTTCCTTAGCAGATGGTGCGATCTCTTGGAGATCCAAAAAGTAAACATGCATAACTTATTCTTCTATGGAATTGGAGTTCATTAGTCTATCTTTTGTGGGAGATGAGGTCGAGTGGCTGAAATTAGTATTGTTTGATATTCCCATTTGGAAAAGCCTATGCCGGCAATCACAATTTATTATCATAATCAGGCTACATTGCTGTGAGCATACAACAAGACTTAAAATGGGAAATCAAGACAGATTCATCTGAAACATAATCATGTCAGGGGGATTATTAAGAATAGAGTCATGGCCATTCAATATGTGAAGTCTAAAGAAAATTTGGCAGATCCTTTATCGAAAGGCCTTGGAAGAGACATGATTAGTTCGAGATCTAGGGGAATGGGATTGAAAGTCTGTACATAGTTTCTCAGAGTGGAAACCAAACCTGTAGGGGCTCAATGGGAAAACTAACTCATGAGTTAACAATTTGTAGTAAGCACTTCTCTTTATTAAAAGTCTTATTCATATGGTTATAGTGTTTTTATTTTGTAAAACGTGTAAGGCTGGGATTGTTCTCTTAATGAGTTTAAAAGGTCCATTTGGATTGGAGTGTTTACAGATCACTCTTGGTAAACTCACCTCTCAAAGTATGGAATCTAGTCAGTTCCTATGAGATGACAGACTATCTCTAAAGCACTTAGTAGAAAGGGATTAAGCACGAACTTTAAAGTGCTGAGCTCAAAAGTTATTTGTTTCTCTAAAAATTATGTATGCATGACATGTCATGTTTATCAAATAGGATTATTAGTTCAAGGCTTAAATCCACTAATATTTTCTTTTAATTTTAGTTCAAGGGTACTCCACTAATTTTTGACATGATAAACTTTGACATGTTTTACAATGTATAGGTTTCAGTCCACAAGGCACCTAAACATATGCACATGATTTACCTTTATGCCTAATTTTTTATTTATTTATTTTTGTTTTATTTAAAATTGTGAGGGAATTATGTTTGTTATATTTAAATTAAAACAAGTGGGGGATTGTTGGAATTGTTTTAACTTCAGAATATGGTTTTAAATGTTTTATCCCACATTGGAAATAAAAAGTAATTTCTAATAGTTTTTATATCTCTATTACTTAGTTAGATTTAAAAATCTACTCTAGGAGTGTTTACACTCTAGCGAGATACTTCACATCGAGCATGACTCGCGCACGTGCGAACACGTGGGCGAATGGGTGTTTGAGGCCCATTTAGGCATTTTTTGGTGTTTTATTAGGCGTACTTAGCACTTTGCATGCTTGCTGTAGTCGTGGGGCGTGGGCTTAGTGGGATTGGGTATGAAGCAGACAACCTCTTGGACTTTAATATCTGTTAGAGTCTGTAACTGGTTATATCATTATTAGGGATTAAGTGTAACTTATTTTGATATTAATACCTATGTATTAATTAAGTAGTTTTAGAACTGGCCAATTTTTAGACTCTTATTTATAGAGTTCTCTTATGTGAGTAAGAAACACAAAGAAAACAAACAAGTTCTTTTATTTATCAATTTCCTTTCTTTTCGTTTTTTTGGGCATTAAGGAAAAGTAAAATAAACTTGATCACTCTGTGCAGTGCAAGCACATAGCGATAGAACGGGTCTAGCTTGGTTGAATACCAGAGATAGTGCTGTTGAGTTCTCTTACACCTTTGGAGAGGCTTTGACTATTTTCAAGAAGCGCTTGCGCGCCTCCTTGTTTGGTTCGGTAATTGTTTTTTATTGGTGAAGATTAGTTCTCTAATTTTGAATTTTCCCAACATTTTCTAGTATGCCCAACGGAGGTGGTTGGGGGGATGGGATAAAGGCTCCCTTTCCAAAAGCCTCGATAAGCTTCTCAAGCCTATCCGATATCTTCGTCACATCTTGAGCAAGTGTGAGTTTCCTCATCGCGGGTCTTCCACGAGGCATCTTGCCCTTGAAACTTACTACACTGAGATCTTAACCCAGCTCTGGTACCAATTGAAGTAATGACTACGAACACAAAAGTGAGATTCGTAAGAAGACCACGTTGTTTGTAAGATTTAGAGAAAACCACTACATTCTACTAAAATAACTCAGCTTCATTAACAACTGAATAATTAAATTACACGAAAAAAAATTAGCTCTCTCCTTAGCCATCATATTTTGACCTCTCACCCTAAATAGTTCAACACGTAGCAGAGAGAATAATGATAACTAGCGACGGGTTAAGAGGAAAGTTATGAAGAGAGAGATAATCCTTATCTCACATCTCCCTGAACTCTTAACTTTATATATCTCTCTCTCTCTTCAAAGTTAAGTCCCTACATATATTTCTTCTTAAAATTTATGAATTAATTCTTAAAAAGCATCTTTGAAAATAGGATAGTTGAGTGTAAACTATAAAAACAAATTACAAGCTCCATTATATATTAGATTAGAGTCGCAATCAAAATATTGCTAGAACAAATCGGTAAGTTCTTCTTTCAGGGTTTGTAATTTTGTTTTTTTCAAAAGGAAACCTTAATTTGACATGAATATGCATTGAAGAAATATAAAGGGAGTATGCATTAAGATTTACAATTCGTGTTTCAGATCTCTTAGCCAGCTTAGATTTTATAGAGATACCTTAATCAATTATGGTGTAAAAGAGAGACAAAGGAGAACAAAAGTACATAACTCTGGAATAATTGTTTAATGGAGACATTATAAATACAAAATCACATACAAAAATATCTAAATTTTTCCTTTCTGCAAGTAATAATCTCTGAATGTCTCTTTAGAATTAACATGTTTTTTTAGATTGGATTTCAGAGTTTCAACTCACAAACAGTCTAATATATTAATTTATCTCATTTCAATGATGTCTTAATGGGGCTTCTTCCTCACAGTAGTATATCTCCATTTAGTGATGATTGAATGAGCATTACTTGGACATTGAGAACTACTTAAGTTATCTCTCAAATCATGTATCGAGACCTTTTATGTTGAGGAATAAAGATTATTAGAGAAATAAAAATAAAGATGATTTTGATAAAGGAAGATTGAGATTGAAAAATTGAAGCCAGAGAAGAAATGAGAGAATTATTTTGTGGAGGAAGAGAAAGAAATTAGAATTATTGGGAATAAAGTCTCAAATCCTTGGGAGGATTTTCTCTCAGCTCTAACGTATGATTTTGTTTAAACCTTGAGTTAGTTATCCATCTCTTCCATGATACATGTCAAACTCTTAAGGGTGAGAGATCTTATTATTGATGGCTCAGGAGAGGGCTAAAATTTTGCCAGATTACGCCACCCTCTTATTTTATAACCTCAGTTTCCCTAAGTTCACTCTTACTATAACTTCCCTAACTTATCCAGTTATAAAACTAACTTGGAAAAAGAAAACAACTAATAACCAATATTGTTTTCTCCAATAGTACATTAAGCTAAAAATAAAAGTAAAGATAATTCAAATGGGTGGTAAACGACCCATAGGCACGTGCCATGTCTATATATATCAATTTTGGTTTCCTTTTCGTAAATGCTATAAGAGTAATATTTGCCTAACTTAAATTACGGTACATCATATATAGTACCGCATAAAAGAGAAGATTTACAAATTATTGGGCAGTAAGGACATGAATGTTTTCACATCATACGGTACTGTAAGAAACTAATTAAGTTCTCTTGAATCCTAGTGCCATGGTAACTCATAGTATTGTATCTAATAGAAGATTTACAAAGTTATAGGCAATAGGACATGTAGGATCCTATATTATATGGTACAGTAAGTAATAGTCTAAGTTGTATGTTCTTAGGTTAATATTTCCCGCCTTTGAACCAATTAACTGTATGCATTCCCCAACTTTCCTGTATTCTTGTGTTAATGTTGAGTTGGAATATATCTAGATCTAGTTGGATGATAACCATAGTAACAGTTTGGTCAGGGAAGCTGCTTCTAAACATACTACTCTTAATAATCTCTTAGATTTGGAAGATTATATTTGGAAGCAAAAAACTAAAGCTAATTGGCAGATTTGTGGGGAGATAAATATAAGCTACTTTCATGCCCTCCATAAGATCAAGATTAAAAAAAGGGCTATATGTTAGGAGTTGGGTCCAAGCCCAAGCTAGGAACCCAACAAGGTTAGGGTGTCCTATACGGACTCTTAACAAGCCCATAGGCCCGATAGGGTTATGGGGAAAGTTTGAGTAGATTAAGTAACTTATGTTGTAGAGTTACCTATATATATATATCTCTATTATATCTATAGAGAACAAAATGATGAATCAATAAGAAATCTCTTTTTCTCTCTCTCCTTTTGTTCACTATTATATTACTCTTGATTGATTATCTTTCAACACATTATCAGCATACAAGCTCTAGGAATGAGGAGAACAGAAGTTACCTTATAATTAGAGTTTTAACGAAAACTAAGCGATTAAGAGAAGAAATATTTTACAATTTTTTTGAATACATATTTGACCTCTTTCTGATCTATACTATATGATAGATTATCATGATTCAAAAACATATTTTCCCTATTTTTTCGGATTAAAAATTAGGGTTTTGGTGATTTTGACCCATAATAAAGGGTTGTATTCAAACTTGTATATTTTTCATGTAGACATCAGATAGAGGCGAGAGCACTTCCATTGGATAGCCTACTTCGAGAGCTTTCCAACGATATATGGCACGTCTCTAAGAGATGTCCCAATCGCCAGAAATGCCATGTTGGTAGTTTCACGGCCAAAAATAACATTTTTTGGTCGATGACGTCAGCAAGATAATAAAATATTTTTATTTTTGATAATTATCTAATATGTTGTCATCATTATCCACTGTGACATCAGCAGTGATATGTCTCGAGGACACGTGGTATGCTGACGTGGCATGGTACGTGCGTGGCACGTGTGGCATGCCTAGCACGTCAGAAGCTCGTCAGAATTTTCACTGGAATATGCGTCGGACGGTTACCAAAATATTCCCTGGCGGTCACCAAAGCAGTGATGTGGCAGACACATAAGTGGCACGTGTATTGTCCGTGTGTGTGACACATGTGCGTGGTACGTGTACATCTCGTACATGTGGCACGTATGAACTTTGCATGCATAGCACGTAGCAGACCGGGTCAGACCACTCAACCCGGTCCAGGCCTTGACCCAGACCGATTAATACACTAAAATGGCTATAACTAGCCTAATTTTTGGTCAAATTGAGCATAATGTTTTTTGTTAAATTCTTATTGACTGGACCTACCCCGTAGGGACCCATTTTGAATTTTTTTATGCAAAATATTTTTAATTTTTTTTTGGGACGAGGTGCCTTGTATAAGAACATTGGCTCACTTATATGTTATAAGTAAATGGTATAATACCTATTTAAGTATCTTACGATAGCTAATAAAATATTATTTGTATGCCCCTGGGATACTAATTATAATGATCAAGGATCAGTTATAATATGAAACCAAGACTAATTTAGATATGATTGTGAGTCATATCTAAATCACAGTTAATTGTCACGGATAAATAACTAGAGCTAAATTGGGAATTGACTTAGTTTTATTTCTAAAAATTTGGTGCTTGAGGAACCAATTTTTCGCATCTATGTGCAATTCAATGTTACATAATAACATTTAGTGGTATATATGCATTAATAACAACCTATAATACTCTATAATGTTAGTTCAAAAACAGGCATAATCAACCTATCTTGTGAACCCAACTGACTTCGGGATGGGACCACTTCTCAGCTAGACATCTAATACCTCTCATATTCATAGTAAATGGATCATTTGGCTAGAATATACACACATTTATAAAACTAGAGGGTTTAGAACACCCTCGTTCTCAGAATAAGAATAGTACACATCTAGTAGTTTTAAATAATAATTTTGGCTAAGATTCTATTAAAACGCACACCTACAATTAAGATCGTCATTTTTACCAGGTAAAATTTAGGATTTAATTATTATAATAGAATTTCATCAATTTTAGAATATGAATAGGGTTCACCTATAATATGATTAAGAATTATTTTTTAGCTTTATTATAAGTACTATAATCAGTCTTTAATACAATTGACATGTTTATCAAGAAATGTCTCTAATTATAATTTATATCTTGCATTACAGATGTCTGTGAAACTTAAAAATGTTATTTCCACCATTGCTGCTCACTGGAGCCAATTACCTCACTTGGTGCATTGACGTTAACCTATTCTTAAAGTCACTTGGTCTGCAGAAGACCGTCGTCATTTGCAGCAAGGAAGATCCCATGGACAAAGTAAGGGCTTTATTTATCCTCTATCCTCATATTTAGGATGGCCTGAAGACTGAATACCTCAACAAGGTTGAGCCAGCTGAATTATGGGTGAGCTTAAAGGGACGTTATGGTCAACAAAAGACCATTGTACTCCCAAAAGTGATGCACCAATAGAATACCCTTAGGTTCCAAGATTTTAGGACGATCGCTAATTATAACTCAGCAGTCCATGAAATCACTTCTACACTTAAGCTGTATGAGAGGAAAGTCACTGATATTAAAATGATAAAGAAGACTTAATTAATCTTCCATGCTAGTAATATTGCAATTTAGAGGCAATATCGACAAGTGAACATAAAGACTCATGACGTCTTGATTCAGGTACTGCTCCTCTCTTAGCATAACGATGACCTTCTGATGAAGAATCATGCTATGCAGCCTTTTGGGAGTACGTCGTTTCCTGCATCAAACAATGTTCAGTTTCGGGGAAACAACTCTGTACGTCAGGGATAAAGATATGGAAGGTGTAGGGGAGGATACCAGGGACACAAGGGTCAGAAACAGAAACCCTTTGGCCCTTGGTGAGGTAAAAGATTTAAGAAATCTTGGACACTAGGCTATGTGGAGAAAGAAAAGAAGATTAATCAAGAATCTACTTGCTTTAACTGAGTTGACGCACAATACTGGGCTCAGGAATGCCATACACCACAGATGGCTACAGGTAATAGAGTCTACACCTGCCAGGCAGTTGTTGACACTAACTCCACCCCTCTAGAGTTTGCAGCATCAGACTTCTTCGACGATACAAATGCCGTCATGGATCAACATACGGAGTAATCCGTAATGATATCTCAGTAGACATGTGATGTCACATTAGAGAGAGCAATAGTACTTTCTTTTCTAAACAGATTTGATTTACTTTTTGTTGTCAGCATTTTTTATTTTATTGGGAACATTTCATTTATATTTTTGATTTTGTTGGGAACATATCATTTATATTTCAATAAAGTGCTCGTGACATACATGAGATTTATTTTGTTATAATAAATTGTGATTATTCAAATTTATTGTTTGGGAAGTAGTTAAATTCTATGTATGATAGTTGCTCTACTACATGCAACCTGCCTATGGATCTATCTGCTCATTGACCATGACCAATAATCGGATGAGTGGCGGCATATGTTTAAGAGATATTAGTATTACGCACTCAATCTTTTTGAGATATGCATATATTTCTTATCTAACCTTGTGCATCAGGGATGGTACAAATATCATTAGCACGGCCAACATGATAGAACACACTAAGCGTGTTACGTAATTACTCTCTAACGGTACGATACTAGGTACCTAGTCCACTTTATAAACTAGTAAATCCAGTCGAATTTTACTAAGTTTAGGGAGATACATGATAATGCTTATCACGTAATGACTATCGGAGAAATTGACAGACAAGGTTCTGTGCATTTACTCCATGTCTAATGGCTAGAATACGATATTAGAATAGTTTTCAATACCTTCCTCAGGGCTCGGATAGTGAGGAGGATTATCGGGATTACATCTTAATTTCCTTAAACGGAGAGAAGATCTAGAGAGTGTACGTGTAACGATTGCTTTTAAGGAAATTCTAGTATTTTATCCTAGTATGACCAAGGTGGAGTGGGATCTCCAGCCTTTGCTCCAAACATATCTATGGAGACACATGTCGACCTTTCCATTTACATAGTGGCCCACTTAAATATTTATGGTTATAAAAGATGCATCTAGGAGATGGTCTTACGTTTGCCTACTCATAAAATCTAGGAATGCAACGTTAGCATTACTTCTTACTTAGATCATTCGATCACAGGCTCAGTTCCTGGATTACTCGATTATAGTCTATCTATGCGACTTGGCAGGGGCTTGGGAGTTGGACTCACAGGCTTTTGATGATTATTTTATTGCTAAATGGGATAGATGATGGAGCATCGTGAGTACCCCATACCATACCCAACTTGTGATTGGCGAAGAACCTAATCAAGAGATTAAGGATAATTGTTAGGCCATTGTTATTGTGATTACAGCTTCCGGCTAGTGTGTGGGATATGCATTCTTGCTCCCACATCACTGATTAGGGTTCGTCCCTTAGTAAATCATCAAATTATATTTTCCCAATAGCGACTAGTAACTGGTTCGGAGCCCGGTATCGCCCATCGACAAACATTTGGATGTTCCGTATAGGTGTCAATCACTTTATAATGTATGAAGATGGGATCCTCAACGTCAGTTTGGTATTATGTGGGCTATGATTCACATTTATTACTAGATATTTGGACCCACTGGCGACGTATATTTTGTAGGGCAAATAATTATCACTTTGATGAGACGATATTCCCTGTATTAGGGGGAGATATGACAGTCAATGATAAGTATGTTTCCAAGAGGTCTTGGAAAATACTATCGTTGTCTCATCTAGATCTCTATACATAAGTTAGGTGACAATAAGGCTCGACGGATTAGAAACCTCCAATAAATTGCAAATGATTTGCTAGACGCATTCATAGGCACTATTAAAGTACCGTATGTATATGTACCTGCAAGTAATACACCTACATAGTAGAATCTTTCGGGGAAACTAGTATCGCAGCAGAACATTCCAGAGGAATTAGTACCGCGAACAAATCTGAGGCTTGCGCTTAGTGTAGAGAACCATTGGAAAAAAGTATTATGAGCTGAGGAACTGCAGAATAAGGGACAAATATGACTAATAGTGTAGTCAATTCATCAAGAAAAGAACCACCCATTGACGAGGCAATAGTAGCTACGTGACCAGTTGATACATTACGAGACTAGCCCGGTGTGGCACATACGTGTAAGATAATAAGATCTTAATCTATTTAAAGTCTGTAATTAGCACAACGTAAGATCGTTCAGTAGAGATTTATCGATAAGGTATTCATATTCGATGTTGTGCTCGCCATAAAGGATGAGGATTCAGAGCCAAAGTTGGCATCTTGAATCCAAGCGGAGCTCAGCTTGCTAGCATAATGCAAAGTGATATAGTTGAGCTTATCGGTTATAAATGGGAAAGACACGGAAACATAATTACTCAGAGAGATAATTTGGTCAAGGCAAGACTAGTTACCCAGGAAATCTATAAGTGATCTGCCATCGATTGCAGTGGGACCTATTACCTGGTTATGGACACTATGACATTTTGATACTGATCAGTCTGTCAAGTTTTCAGGGACAAGTTAGACATGCGTCTAATGTAAATACCGCATATCAATATGGGAAACTAGATACGAATATCTACATGAAGCCACCTGGGAAGGTATAAGCTTCTAGGAGCAATTAAGCATAACACGCGATGTGTGTACGTTATAAAACTGGAAACGTTATTGCCGACTTGAAGCAATCAGGGCCCATGAGACATAGTATGTTGACTTAGTATTTAAAGGTCGAGGACTTTGCAAATATCTTTATCTGTCCATGCATTCTTATTTATAATACAGATATTAGCTTCACTCATCATAACAATATACTAAATGTTTGAATATCATTAGACCTCCGAGGGAGATTTCAAGAGCCGCCGAATACCTTGAGATAGAATTCAAAATACAAGACCTTAGGAAATCAATAGTGTTTAAATTTGCAAATCGAACATCTTGATAGTGGTACTTATATACCAAGCAATATATATCAAAAGAGTTATCTAATACTTCGATATGGATGTAGTACACAGTGCTAAGTCATTTATTGCGCGTCCAACACTTTAATGTGGACAACGACATCTTCCACCATCCTAATGAGGGGTAAAAAATTCTATGGCTATGACATCATAGCTAGGAGGTGCTTTGATATAGTTAGATGGGTATATTAGACCCAATGACTCATTCATAGTGTACTATTTGGCTTGCCATAGTTTGGTTCCTACCTAAAGTTACTGGAATGGGATCAGGCATATTTTGAGGTATTTGATTGGTATAAAAGACTGGGGTCTATTCTACTTGAAATGGTAAATGTAAAATTATAGAGTATACTGATACAGAATACTTCCCAGACCCACATAAAGGCCATTATCAAATGGATTATATGTTTATGTACAGGGATACATAACGATTCTTTGAGATCGATAAAGCAGATGGCGGTAGCTACACCTTGAACCATGAAGATTCTTACACTTCATGAAGCCGGCATAGAATGCTTCTAGTTGCGGTCTATGATCAGCCACATTAATGGAAGTTACAGTCTGAGTTCTATCCAAGATAAATCGACGATACTTTATAAAGACAACGCAGCTTGTATCGTTCAAGTCAAGGGAAGATTTATTAAAGGTCACAAAATAAAGCATATTTTACAAAAGTTCTTCTATATACACGAGGTGTAGAAGGCGAATGAGATCCGCGTTGTTCAAGTCCATTCAGAAAACAACCTGGTTGATCTATTCACGAAGGCTCTTGCATATCCTACATTCAAGAGATTAGTTCATGGAATCGACATGCGAAGTTTTCAAGATTTATTATCTTAGGGAGATAGATGTTAGGGAGATCAACGTCATGGGGACTAGTCCCAGCCTGACGTAGACACATGCGTGTTGTACTCTTTTTTCTGACAGTGTAGTTTTTATCCTAGGAGGTTTTATTGGCTAGAGGTTTTGATGAGGTAACGTATACACGTACACAATCCATGCAGGGCATATGATTGTACTCTTTTTCTACACAACTTTTTGACTATGGTTTGCTAGGCAGAGGTTTTAATAAGGTAAGTTGTCCTAGTTTGGAACACCCCAAGGGGAGGTGTTAGGAGTTGGGTCCAAGCCCAAGCTAGGAACCCAACAGGGTTGGGGTGTCCTATACGGACTCCTAACAAGCCCATAGGCTCGATAGGGTTATGGGGAGAGTTTAAGTAGATTAGGTAACTTATATTGTAGGGTTACCTATATATATATACATTATGTACAGAAAACAAAATGATGAATCAATAAGAAATCTCTCCTTCTCTCTCTCTTTTTATTCAGTTTTATATTGCTCTAGATTGATTATCTTTCAACACTATCTCTGAAATCACTATGGATGATGGCTCTTTTTTAAAGTTAGAACCTGAGATAAATGATCATATTGCTAACTACTACTCTACTAAATTCAAGCATGTTCCTTCTATTATCAATGATGATCTAACTGGCTTGATTTAACTCACTATTTCAAATGAGAAGCTTTTGATTTTGGATGGGTTGCGTGCTCCAAAAGTAAAGATGGCTAACGGGTCGGGTTTGGGTTACACGGGTCGGGTCATAACGGGTTCATGGGTCAAATAGGCAAACCCAAACCTGACCTATTTAACTAAACGGGCCAGATATGCAAACCCTAACCCAACCCTGATTTAAATGGGTCAACTCGACCCGACTTGTTTAGCTAAACGGGTCGGGTTTGAGTCGACCTATTTAAAAGCTAGTAAAATAGTAGTTGAGTAAAACTGACAGACACCAGTTTAGATTATGAGCAGTAAAATAGACAAATACCAGTTCAGATTCAAAGCAATTTAGTATTCTGAATGTAAAGCACAACAAATTCAGTTTTGTATTCAGAGCAGTATTCATATATAACGGCCCTCATCTTTTAGGATTTATATAAACCCAATAATTTTTATGTCCATTATCACATTTGAATTATGGGTTCACTGCAATACAACTTAATGTAGATGAAATAGTATGGTACAGCATGATGCAGAAGAATACACCAACAAGATCAAATCCAAGAACTCAAAAGAAATATCACAAGGATATTATGTGACTTAAAGCAAGACCAGATGCCATATTTTTTGCCTTATAAAGATCCACTAAATAACCACCATCATAAACTAACATTGAGAACAAATGTACATTACACTCATTTAGTCTTCATCCAATCTCAGAAAACTAATTGGTAGAGTAAGAAAATGATTCAAGATACCTGCAGCCCATACACATAAATAATGTGCTAGAAGAAAATTCCATTGCTAACTAAATAATAGCAGTACTCTTTCTTCGTTACAAGGCGGTACCCAATTTTGACTTGATTAAACTTGCACTTCTGCTGCTATACACAATGTGTATAATTGTTCTAGATAATGTTTTATGGTTGTCTACTGCCACTATCTCCTCATACTCCAAAGGAAAATCCCCTGCTACTATTGTATATGCTTGCGAATCTACGAGAACATTTAAGGGATAAGATGGATACAATGCTGAAGCGATAGTAGAGCAGAGTAGAGAGGAAAGGGGATAGATGAGAGCGAGCTAGGAGGACAAGATGGTGCCTGGAATTAGAATCAATAAGTCTCCATTTCTTACAAATGAGGGATGAGGCATTACGATCGTGGCAACCGAGTTTAGCAAAAACGATAGCTACGCATTCATCTCGCAAATGAAGGGTTAGGTCCTCATGCCAATGCCACTTGCTACTCCATAAGATGACTTGTTGCTGCGTCTTTTTATTTCTTAGGATTGGATATGGAGGTGGATGTGGATGCGTGAAGGAGGAGAGGAGACCTCACCGAGTAGTGGCAGGAAGAGTGGACAGGAGGCTGAGTGAGGAGGAGTAAGGACTTGTTGTTATTGTTAGTTGTTGTTACCCTAAAGTTAACTGGTAAAAGACTTAAAAGGGTAGTTCAATATATACAATTATATTTAGACCAAATTACTTAAATAGGTCACGGGTCGACCCGTTCAACTTAGGATAAACCTTAACCCGACCTATTTATTAAATGGGCTAGACAGGTTCGGGTCAAATGACCCACGACCTATTAAGGCCAAACCCTAACCCACCAAAAATAGGGTTTGGTCAGGTCGGGTTGGCGGGTCGTGGGTCACTTTGCCAGCTCTATCCAGAAAAAGTTAAAAGTGCAGTGCTTTATCTTAATGTAGATAGCTCTCCAGGTTCTTATGGATAAAGTGGAGCTTCTTCAGCATTTTTGGGATGTCATTAGCATTAATTTGTGTAAAGCTGTGATTTCTTCTTTTGTTATCTATGTAGGGACCTATCCCTCGACCTAGTGCAAACTCGAACTACCTCAATATTAGACTCACGCATTATACACATGATATATTCAATCAATATTGATACCTAAACCACAAACTGATAAGGATTGTGGCTCGAGCATTGTAGAAAATATGAATAAATAAAAGACACCTGTCTCCCACGAACTAACAGTTGCACATTCAACTACCACTTACCTCATTTTCAGGGGAACGCATTTCTACACAATAATGAACTACATGTAATGTTTATATAAAGGATGAGTTTCAAAGGAGATAGGACCAAAAAATTTATATTCTAAGAATGGAAGAATTTTTATCTTTCAAGATCAAGTATTTCTGGCCCAAGAGATCACTTGTAAGAAGATATCAGCCTCAAGCAATAAAAGTTTCAGTTATTAGATCCTCAACTAGAGGTCGTGGTTTTTTTACCTATTCAAATAATTTCCATGGTAAATCACCTGTGTTATTTATTGAATTACATTAATTCTTGTCACAGGTATATTTGGTGTAAGTTCTAATTTCGAGCTATTTTAAGCTACGGAATTATGCCATTACATTTGGCGCTATCTATGGGAAAGAAGACAATTCCGCGATATCATATGGCGTACATTTACTTCACTATCCATCTCTAATCATGGTCACTTCCAAACGACCAGCAACAGGATTCCAGCTCGATCTTTTAGTTGAACTAGAACAACTTGTTGAACTAAGGGAAAATCTCCATGTCGAGATAGAAAAGCGTAATGAGCTCAAGCGGCAGTTAGTTCTTGACGGTGATCTCCACGTCAAAGAGCTCAAAAGCTAACGTCAAGCTCATCTAACTACATTCAAGAGAGATGAAAAATAGATGATAACCATGCAGACCACTTTGCAAGTTTTGTAAGATATTCAACAAGTTCCCCTTACCAGATATTGAGATTAAGTATCAGCGAACTCCTGAGTTTCTGTACGAGAAAGATTACGACATTGAGGAGCAGTCAACAAAGCTATTTCCAAAAATCTTTAGAATGAACCAAAAGCTTTAATTTATTTAGGAAGAGAAGCTCAATCCAATATAAATAGAGGTCCCCAGCCTTCCAAACACCAAGAGGAGGAGCAATACCTCAACCCGAAATACTAACACGTGAATGCTTGAGCGAGGGTACCGGTACTCATTAGCCATGACCATCTCACCAAGCCACTCAGGCACCACGTCAGTACATCACACACGAATTCATGGATCAACGTATTAAGGAGTTGATTAAAGCTCAAACACTAAGCAATAAGGACAATTTCATCAAGTTGCAAGGTAGTCCGATTGCCAAAAAGTTATTTGATATGGAAGTACCAGCAGGTTTCCGTACTCTAAAGATATGTAAATACAAGGGTACTAATCTGAAGGAATACATTAAGAAATTTCATGATTCACTGGGATTGTACTCAAATCCCAACCATATTCTATGTCGTTTATTTGCCACAAGTCTACAGGGAGAACCACTATGGTGGTTCCATTCCCTACCTGAAGACTCCATCCTTACATTCGGCAAACTACATAAGATCATTGTCAAGACATATGCTCACAATAAAGATAAGGATGAGAATTTATATTATCTTATTAGTCTCAAACAGTCACAAGGAGAAAAACTCGAGGTCTTTACAAAGAAGTTTCTGGAGCTCGCATAAAAAGTTGACAATCTTGATCAGAAAATAGTTGTTAATGCATTTACAAATGCACTACAACTCGATTACAAAGCAAAGGAGCATCTCTTTTAAAAGAACCCACAATCTTGGAAGACATGATTTCCAAAATTAATAGGTATGTCAACCTGGAAAGGATGATGACCGAAAGGCATAAATTTTCTAAATCTGTCCTAACCACTAAAGGTCAAAACACAAAACATAACAGTATACCAAAGGAGGATCAGGGTGATAAAAACCATTTCAAGGCAAGCACAGGAAGACTAGGAAAGGCTATTACCCAAACTGGTCCTCCCCAGCATGAATGTCTGGATCTCATTAATTTTTTCCGTACTGCCGAGTGACAAATTCTACCGTGAATCTCAACCACTGGAACCGATTGAAGGCAAACCTTACTACATGAATTACATGGTAAATCATCATGAAACTGACAACTGTTATGCTTTATAGAGGTTGCTGGAATATATTTTCAAAGACGGAAGAATGCACGATTACATTATCGATATGGAAGGATACAAGAATAGTAGCTACAAGACGCCGGTCGAAGTTGTTTAAATCGAATATCACGCCGAGGAAAAGTACTTATACCATATGTACCATTACAACATGATCGAGATCTATTAGAGTAACAACTCTTTCAGATTCAAACGACGAAGGTTATCAGAGTGCTGCAATCTCACCGCTCAAGATAAAGAAGCTAAGCTCCTTCCTGAATCAAGCAATTGACAGCTTGGGATTTCATTCGAGGATTGTGATATAAGTCACATCAAGTTTCCTCATTATGACGCTCTTGTTATCATGTTGAAAATGAATAAATTCATAATGCATACCATGATGATTGATACTGATAGCGGTATCAAAATTCTTTTTTAAAGTAAGATCGAATAAATGGGATTGGTCGATCAAGTTATTCCAAGCGACGCCAATATCGGTGGCTTTAATGGCTCAAAGGAGGAGCGAGTAGGCAAGATCATCCCACCAATCACTGTTGGACCTACCGCAATTAACATAGTATTGAACATCATCAACACCAAATCCCATTACTTAGGAATTATAGGTTGATGTTGGATTCACAACATGGAAGCACACGCTTCTACATACCATCAACCACTTCATTTCAAGTATAATGGAAACATCTATGAAATCAAAGGCAGTCAAAAGCTTTCACGAGCTTGCAAAGATACAATTTTTGCTATGCTCGATTCATCAGATAGATTTACTGCATAGCAATTACTGAAAGCTAGTCACGTCGATGACCAGCCATAAATAGAAGATCGTACAAAATATATAGACATTGATGGACCTAGTAGAGGTACTTATATTGGTACCAAGCTAGTCTAGAACAAAAATGAGGTCCTCATTCACTTCTTATGAATAAGCAAAGACGTCTTTGCTTAGACTTTTGATATAAATACCAGGAGTCGACCCAGCCAAGGCCTTTTACAGATTAAGCATCAACAACAACGCCACGGCAGTTAAACAGAAATAGAGAAGACTATCACCTCATCTTCGGGATGAAGTCAACAATAAAATCGATAAATTGATCAAAGTCAGGTTCATTCGAGAAGCCAAATACCCAGATTAAATCTTTAACATAGTTGCAGTTCCAAAGAAGAATGGGAATGTCCGAGATTTCATGGATTTCACGGATCTAAACAAACACACTCCAAAAGATAATTTCCCTCCTCCAATTATTCATCAAATTCTTAATTCCATAGCAAGACACGAGCTATTATCTATGATAGATGCTGCTTCTGGATAGCCAGATTCTTTTCTTTGATGACGATCTGGAAAATACCACTTTTATCACTGAAAGTGGACTCTACTATTACAGAGTCATGCCTTTTGAACTGAAGAATACAGGAGCGACTTATCAAAGATTAATGACGATAATGTTCGAAGAACACTTGGGGGAAATTGTTAAAGTCTACATCGATGATCGATTCTGCAAAAGCTTATTGTCACAAGACCATATCACCAATCTCTCCACGGTCTTCCATATTCAACGCTTATGCAGGATGCGGCTCAACCCTGATAAATGTCAATTTAGAGTACACTCTGGGAAGTTCCTCGGATACCTCATTAGCAAGAAGTGGATTAAAGAAGACCCAGATCAAATTCGAGCTCTCCTCAACATGCCACTCTAAAAACAAAGAGGGACGTTTAAAAGCTCGCAGGCAAGGTGGCTATTCTTACTACTCTGAGGATATACCAAACGTGGAAAGGTTGAGCCCATTGAAGAGATCTGGTAGACAAAAGAATGAGAAACAACTTTTTTGGAACTCAAAACCTATCTGGAGAAGCCACCCATCCTGAGCACCCCGGTAGACAATGAAGTGCTGATCATCTACCTCATTGTTTCAGGAAATTTTATCAGCTTTGTAATAGCCAAATTCTGTAGGCTTGAAATGGCTTGGAATTCGTTATCACGCCAATAAACCTGTGACAATAATCTAATAAAAAGCAAGAAATGACATATGTGGTTTTAGCGTGGAAAACCTCAGAATAGGTAAAAAAACCACGACTTCGAGTAAAAGATTTTTGTAAATATATCTTTATTGCTTGAGGTGGATATCTTATTACAACTGATCTCTAAATTTAGAAATGCTTGAACCTTGTAACTAAGAAGTTTAAATGTTTCCGAGAATCTAGAATCTATAGTTTTCTTGGTAATTTCTCATGTATTTTTCTGGTCCCAGTCTCTTCTATAACTTCTTCCTTATATAGGCCTTCTCCTCAGTAATTCATAGTGCTAGAGCATGTTTTCCGACAATGTGGTTATTGGTGATTGACTGAGTAACTATTGAGTTCGTGAGAGGTAGGTGTCTTTGACTTGTTAAGGTTTTTTGGTTTGAGTTCGACTCACGCTTTTCACCAGTTCGTAGAGTAGGTTAAAATATTGGCTAGGGGAGTCATGTGGAAAATACGTGAGTCTGAGATAGAGGTAATTCGAACTGACGACAACTCGATTTTAGGTGAGATCGGGGGATAGGTCCCTACAATCGCCCCCTCGCAACCGAAGTTACAAATGGCTTTGGCTGAGAAAGGATTTGGTTATATGGGTATTCGTATTTTAAATATTGAAATAGAGTAATGATGGCTTCAAATGCATGAAAATTGCGCGGGCTATAGGGAAATGACGTATATTAAATGAAAATGTGGATGTTAATCTATGTGACGGTTATGGTTTTGAAGATTTGCCTATGTATGGAATGATGACACTTGAAAAAATGTATTTTTTTTTTGCAAAAGGTATGATTGTATTAGAGATAAAGAAAAAGAGTACAAAAACGCAGGGGAGACAGATTACCCCCCCCTCAAACCCCTAACAACATACAAATTAAGAAATTCTAAAATACTCAATCAGAGGGTCCTCCAGACAAGAGATGGAAGAAGGCGTTCCCACGAAGTCTTGCTTCTCATGACATGGTAGAAAGATCCCTTTTTTACAGCTTGAGCCGCAGAAAAGTTCCCTTCTTTCCATTTAGAGGAAATGCGCAACGACGTGAAGTAGTTTTGCAATCCCGCCCATTTATTTTGAAGCTTCCAGGGGACCGCATTGTTGTTGAACGATCTAACCGATGCGTCATAGTCGGCTTCAACCCAAATCTTCTGCCACCCCATTTCAGTAGCCCAAATCATTGCTTCTAATATAGCATAACATTCTGCTTCAGGTCTGTATAGCACTCCCAAACCTTTGGTTCTAACCCCCAATACATCACCCGAATGATTTCGAGCAATCTGCCCCAACCCTGCCTTGCTCGAATTACCGAGAGTGGAACTGTTACAGCTGATCTTGACCTCTTCAAGCCATGGCAACTTCCATCTACAGCTTGCAATGTAAGGGAGAGGCCGAACACGGACATGAACCCCCAACTTCGAGACAATATGCAAATCCAAAACAGTATTGTTCATTCAATTATCCTAGAGAGAGGCAGCTTCTTTAATCAGCGCCAACAGCTGCACTTTAATCTTGTTTCCGAAGAACCTCTCTTCTTTGAAAATAACTGAGTTTCGCACGAGCCAGATAAGCTACGAAAGATGTATCACCGCGGCTCTCCACAGGTCTTTGATGTACAAGCTCATCCTGTCTCCCATTTCCTGCATCTCTTTTATGTTGTGAGGGCAGTTGTAAATCTGAAACAGGTCCAATAACCACTGCCAAAGAGTGCCATCCACATCAGAATCCCAAATAAGATGCTGAATCGTTTTTTATTGCTGTTTACAGAGAGGACATCTGGATGTGATAGAGAGTCCTCGACGTCTCAAGTTATCCTCCGTAGCCAACACATTGTGGCAAGCTCTCCATAAGAAGTATTTGTCCTTTGGATGAATAGCTTTGCAATGCATATATTTGTTCCACCAGAGCTTTGGGCTCTTGCTTCGGATGGCTTCGTGCGCACTCTGAACTGTGAATGCTGCTTGCGTATGATGTCTCCAAACCCTTTTGTCATGCAGATTGCAATTAACATCCAGATTTCTGAGATCAATACCGTGTTCAGCCAGGAGTTCAGCTACTAGGGGAGGCGCATTCCAACCCGTTTGATCAATGATAGAGCTCCGTTTTACATTACAACTTCCCCAAATTTCAGACTCCCCCGAAACCTCTTCCATCAGAGGTAAATCAGCCCCCCAACAGTCTCTCCAGAAGTCGATGGTGCAACCATTACCGATCATCCAGCTGGAGTTGTTCTTGACATATTTCATAACCCCTTTCAGACCAGGCCATATGGATGAATGTTTGAAGTAATTTATCAACTCCCCATTTTTCTTAATGTATTTGGCCCGGAAAAACTCCACCCATTGCTCTTCAGAAGTGAGGAATCCCCGGCCTATTTTCATCAACAGCGCAAGGCTTTTGCTCTTAAGAGAAAGGATCCCCAGGCCGCCCTCCTCTTTCGGCTTGTACACTTTATCCCAGCTAACAGTTACCAGCTTACGAACAGCTGGATCCCCGGACCAGAGAACATTTATAATAATTTGTTCTCCTTCTTTAATGGACGCCATAGGCCATTTGTAAATCGTCATGTTAAAAATTGGTAAACTTGTGAGAATAGATTTGATCAGGATAACTCTGCTAGGAAAAGAAAGGAGTTTGCCACTCCATTTAGTAGCTCGGGCTCTGATTTTATCGATAAGAGGAACGAGGGTACTCCTAGTCACCCTACCTTGAATCAACGGTATACCCAAGTATTTTTTGGTAAAAACCCCAGTACTAAAGCCAAACAATGTGGATATAGTAGCTCTCCTCTGAGCCGACAACGTACCGCCAAAAATTTTACATTTACTGCTGCTAATCCACTGGCAAGCCGATCTTTGATAAGTTTGGAGAAGATCTTTGAGAGCTTGTAATCCGCGGAGATTGCTATTTGCAAAAATAATTATGTCATCTGCAAAAAGCAGATGAGAGGGACAATGACACCCTTTTATAGTCACCATAGGCTTGAGCAGTTTATTCCTTCGGAGCCAGTTAATGCCTCTACTCAGAACATCTTCCACCAAAGCAAAAAGAATAGGAGACAGAGGACACCCTTGTCGAAGACCTCTCTCAGCTTTGAAGAACCCACAAGGCCCCCCATTTACCATAACCGATATGTTAGCACTCTTCAGAAGCACTGTAACCCAGTTGCCAAATGAATGAGAGAAACCAAATTTCTGAAGAACTGCTAACAGAAATTTCCAACTCACCGTATCGAAAGCTTGAGCAATATCAATTTTAATTGCAACATTCCCATCTTTTTTATGATTTCCCATTTCATTTATAAGCTCAGAGGCCATGCTTATGTTGTTCTGGATAGATCGGCCAAGTATGAACCCTCTTTGTTCGACTGATATGATTTTTGGGATAATCACACTCAATCTGGTCGCCAACACTTTGGTTATGATCTTGAAGCTGAAGTTGCTAAGGCAAATTGGTCTGAAATTCTGCAAAGTTGATAGATTAGTATTTTTTGGAGCCAGAACAATAACACTTGAGTTAAAACCTTTAGGAATGACCGAGTCAACGAAGAACGATCGGATCGCAGCACAAACATCCACCGAAATAATGCTCCGGAAGCTTTGAATAAATACTCCACTAAACCCATCCGGTCCAGGGGAACTATCACTGCTGAGTGCAAAGACTGCTAGCTTGATTACTTCGTCATCGGGGATGCTGTTTAAGTTGTTGTTTTGATCCTCAGTGATGACAGTCGGAATCAGATTAATCATATCATCATCTATGTGAGCTTCTTCCTTGCTAAACTTGGTAGTATAGTGATCAACAATGAGGGACTGAATCTCTTTCAAATCAGTAATTGAAGTTCCATCCTCCCTAACCACCTCCGTGATGCTGTTTTTGTTCTTTTTGATTCTATGTAATGCATGAAAGTATGCAGAGTTTCTTTCCCCATCAACCAGCCACTGAGCTCTCGCTTTCAGCCGCCATATGGAATTTTTAGTTGACAATAACTTCATAAGCTCCTCTTCCATGTAAGCAGCCTCCTTTATCAAAGTCTCATCATCAGAGAATTCAAGAAGAGTGTGCAGGTTTTCAAGAGCTTCTGAACATCTAGAAATATCCGCTGCAAGACGCCCTGTTGCTGCTTTTCTCCATTGCTTTCAGCCTTTATAGCTTTTTCATAAGTTTGATAATCGGATTCCCATCTTGAGCAGCCTCCCAAAAGGTTTTAATTAAATCCTGAAAACCAGGAAGCTCAATCCAATACTTAAGGAGGCATGTTCTTAACCTTGTATGCCGTCCCTTCTGAAAGATCATCTCCTTTTCTATCAGAGCATCAGAAGCTATATTCTCTTCCAATTTTTTGACAGCTTTAGCATATTCCGCCAGATTAATGGCCTCTAAGTCCGCTACCTAAGCACAAAGTCTCTCGACTTCTACATTTAACTCTTCCCCGGCAGAAGTATTCTTTAACAGGTCATTTTTCTTCATTATCAGAATCTCCTTTGCCCTGATTACCTCTTCCAATACTTTTTCACTGATAAGAGCGGCATCCAACTTATGTTGGCACTCCCTTAAATTCACAATCCCTTTCTGCACATGCTCTTGAATTTGAGCTTCGTCATCTTCCAGCTCTCTAATTCAAGCAGATAGGCTAACTACCACCCCTTGGACAAGGGAAACCTTAATATCATTTCTACTCTTCCTCGAGCGCTCTCTAGACTCGGCGTTCCGGACACGCGCATTGGCTTGCACCAATTAAGTCTTCAATCGTACCACCGTCTCATTCAACTCGTCATACTTCTGTTGTATCATCTGAAACTCCATATCCTTAGATGGTAAGGTTTTATGCAAGTGTTTGGCTGCAGCTTCCAAAGTTGATAGGTCCTCTCGAGCTATCTTCAGCTCGTTATTTGTTTCAATCATTTTCTTTTTTAGTCGCTCTAGCTCACGTCTACTATTTTGAAAATCAGTTCAAAATTGTTTCTCCTATCTTTCTAGCGCTTGAATACAGTATTGAGCCATCTCAACATACATACTCTTTACCCTCAGCGTGTTAATCTGACTTTGGAGCTTCATTGTGTGTTCTTTCGTCTCTGCATGCTTTTTCAGCCCCCTATTAATTTTGGCATCTTTTTCCTCAATCTTATGTATAAGGTCAACAGCAGTCTGGGTTGCCTCAACAAATTTGAAGTACACATTTACATGTTGGTCTTCTCTGTCCTCATTCACCTATCTCATTCAATCCAACTCCTTTACAAATTCTCAGTTCCATTAGAGTGCTTCATCTTCGCACGAGTGAGCTTAATCCAATTCGTCCTACACATTACAGATACGTTGTGTATAGTTCGATTCAGAACACCCCCACGACATATATATACATATCTTATTTCTAACATCTACCGTGTACAACTACTTATAGACTTAAAGGTCAAAGTACGATCTTAGATGGATGCTTCATGACATATATTTTCAGGCCTAAGGTACACATTCTCTATATGCAACTTTGTTAAAAACTTTAATTTTTCCTTTGCACTATTTGAGTGTCATTTACCTAAAACTGATAACAAGTTTTTGGTCTGCCTCTACGATTTTATGTTGTCATATTTACTTGATAGTTTTATGTTAATGAAGCATACAGGTCAAACATTGCCTATTCCGATCTAACCTGCAGCTCCACTTGCGAAGACAGCAAGGACATGGAGGTCTCTCTTTCCTTGGCAGGCTCAGTCTCTAAATCTTTTATTCTGTGTCTCGTTTCTCTAAGTGCCTACACAAGGGCTATAAAAAGAACTTAGCCTATAGAATTCTATTCAATACATAATATCTAGCCGATTAATAGAGGCATTTCTAAAATATTCGTACAAAATCATTTTTCTACCCTACCTTCTTATGTTCTCCCTCTGGGAGCCTAGTATCATCCCCTTGGTTATCTAGCATCGTCTGACGAGAGACACCATCCAACCCATCAACATCTTCAACAGCAACCCATTTTGCTTCTTCATCATCTCCCTCCTCGACATAGGTGTCTGCCTTAATAGTATCTACCTCATCCTCAAAATATCCCTTTAACATAATGTGGCACTCGAGTCTTTCGCGCTCTGCCACCACCTCCTTCAGGTTAGCTCTTGCCTCAGCTTGTAGATGGTCGATCTCCACTACTTGGGAAGCCTTCAGAGCCTCCAGCTTTTTTATATCCTTGAGAGCGTCAGGCTTTAATCGAGCTACCTTCTTTTCCAGCTTGATCTTTGTTGGAAAAAACGCATGTCTTGTCGTTGTGGTTAGAATAAAACCTTGGCGATTACTGTTAGTCCCACATTGGATAAGTGAAACGAATATCTTCACTTTATATTGGGTTATACATGATGTGTAAGTAAGTGGTACCTTCACAAGCATGTAAGGCGAATGTGTAAAGGCTTGTTATGGGGACGCCCAGGGGCTTGCGTGCACGAACCAACCCATGACCCATTTGGATTATTTTATAGATTCTATTTGAATATGTCTATTTGAATAAGATTTTATTCGAATAGAATAATATTCTATTCGAATAGAATCTGGCATGAAGAATCTATTCGAAAAGATTATTATTCTATTCGAATAGAATCTTACAGGAAGAATCTATTCTAATAAATTATGATTCTATTCGAATAATTCTGGAAATAAGAAATGTATTCGAACAGAAATAGATGCTATTCAAATAAAACATGCCGCTATCTTCAAAAGACACAACTCTTCTCAGAGGTGCGTCCTAGAATGCAATCCTATCTATAGGTGCTTCTAAAGGGCACCTTCTCCTTTATTTAAACAATCATTCTTGATATGTTTGAGAGATAGAAAACATTTCTGAATATCATTACTCTTCTTCTACATTTGATTTCTTCTTGAGAGTAAAATCACTGATAGTTTGACAGGCGTATCGACTTGAGTGCTTCAAGTCTATACGATTCAATTGTTGTATCCTAGGAGATAGGCACCGCGATAAACTGTGAAGCACCATACGCAGGGTAAAATCTGTCTTAAGGAAATTGAAGTGACTGCAATCCTCGATTTGTACCAATTTAACTTAGCAACTTCAGCTTCAAGATCATAACCAAAGTGCTGGCGACCAGATTGAGTGTGATTATCCCAAAAATCATATCAGTCGAACAAAGCGGGTTCATACTTGGCCGATCTATCCAGAACACCATAAACATGGCCTCTGAGCTTATAAATGAAATGGGAAATCATAGAAAAGATGGGAATGTTGCAATTAAAATTGATATTGCTTAAGCTTTCGATACGGTGAGTTGGGAATTTCTGTTAGAAGTTCTTCAGAAATTTGGTTTCTCTCATTCTTTTGGCATCTAGGCTACAGTGCTTCTAAAGAGTGCTAACATATCAGTTATGGTGAATGGGGGGCCTTGTGGGTTCTTCAAAGCTGTGAGAGGTCTTCGACAAGGGTATCCTCTATCTCTTATTCTTTTTGCTTTGGTGGAAGATGTTCTGAGTAGAGGCATTAACTGGCTCCGAAGGAATAAACTGCTAAAGCCTATGGTGACTATAAAAGGGTGTAATTGCCCCTCTCATCTGCTTTTTGCAGATGACATAATTATTTTTGCAAATAGCAATCTCCGCGGAATACAAGCTCTCAAAGCTCTTCTCCAAACTTATCAAAGATCGGCTTGCCAGTAGATTAGCAGCAGTAAATGTAAATTTTTTGGCGGTGCCTTGTCGGCTCAGAGAAGAGATACTATATCCACATTGTTTGGGTTTAGTACTGGGGTTTTTACCAAAAAATACTTGGGTATACCGTTGATTCAAGGTAGGGTGACTAGGAGTACCCTCGTTCCTCTTATCGATAAAATCAGAGCCCGAGCTACTAAATGAAGTGGCAAACTCCTTTCTTTTCCTAGCAGAGTTATCCTGATCAAATCTATTCTCACAAGTTTACCAATTTTTAACATGACGATTTACAAATGGCCTATGGCGTCCATTAAAGAAGTAGAACAAATTATTATAAATGTTCTCTGGTCCGGGGATCCAGCTGTTCGTAAGCTGGTAACTGTTAGCTGGGATAAAGTGTACAAGCCGAAAGAGGAGGGCGGCCTGGGGATCCTTTCTCTTAAGAGCAAAAGCCTTGCGCTGTTGATGAAAATAGGCCGGGGATTCCTCACTTCTGAAGAGCAATGGGTGGAGTTTTTCCGGGCCAAATACATTAAGAAAAATGGGGAGTTGATAAATTACTTCAAACATTCATCCATATGGCCTGGTCTGAAAGGGGTTATGAAATATGTCAAGAACAACTCCAGCTGGATGATCGGTAATGGTTGCACCATCGACTTCTGGAGAGACTGTTGGGGGGCTGATTTACCTCTGATGGAAGAGGTTTCGGGGGAGTCTGAAATTTGGGGAAGTTGTAATGTAAAACGGAGCTCTATCATTGATCAAACGGGTTGGAATGCGCCTCCCCTAGTAGCTGAACTCCTGGCTGAACACGGTATTGATCTCAGAAATCTGGATGTTAATTGCAATCTGCATGACAAAAGGGTTTGGAGACATCATACGCAAGCAGCATTCACAGTTCAGAGTGCGCACGAAGCCATCCGAAGCAAGAGCCCAAAGCTCTGGTGGAACAAATATATGCATTGCAAAGCTATTCATCCAAAGGACAAATACTTCTTATGGAGAGCTTGCCACAATGTGCTGGCTACGGAGGATAACTTGAGACGTCGAGGACTCTCTATCACATCCAGATGTCCTCTCTGTAAACAGCAATAAAAAACGATTCAGCATCTTATTTTGGATTGTGATGTGGATGGCACTCTTTGGCAGTGGTTATTGGACCTATTTTAGATTTACAACTGCCCTCACAACATAAAAGAGATGCAAGAAATGGGAGACAGGATGAGCTTGTACATCAAAGACCTGTGGAGAGCCGCGGTGATACATCTTTCATAGCTTATCTGGCTCGTGCGAAACTCAGTTATTTTCAAAGAAGAGAGGTTCTTCGGAAACAAGATTAAAGTGCAGCTGTTGGCGCTGATTAAAGAAGCTGCCTCTCTCTAGGATAATTGAATGAACAATACTGTTTTGGATTTGCATATTGTCTCGAAGTTGGGGGTTCATGTCCGTGTTCGGCCTCTCCCTTACATTGCAAGCTGTAGATGGAAGTTGCCATGGCTTGAAGAGGTCAAGATCAGCTGTAACAGTTCCACTCTCGGTAATTCGAGCAAGGCAGGGTTGGGGCAGATTGCTCGAAATCATTCGGGTGATGTATTGGGGGTTAGAACCAAAGGTTTGGGAGTGCTATACAGACCTGAAGCAGAATGTTATGCTATATTAGAAGCAATGATTTGGGCTACTGAAATGGGGTGGCAGAAGATTTGGATTGAAGCCGACTATGACGCATCGGTTAGATCGTTCAACAACAATGCGGTCCCCTGGAAGCTTCAAAATAAATGGGCGGGATTGCAAAATTACTTCACGTCGTTGCGCATTTCCTCTAAATGGGAAGAAGGGAACTTTTCTGCGGCTCAAGCTGTAAAAAAGGGATCTTTCTACCATGTCATGAGAAGCAAGACTTCGTGGGAACGCCTTCTTCCATCTCTTGTCTGGAGGACCCTCTGATTGAGTATTTTAGAATTTCTTAATTTGTATGTTGTTAGGGGTTTGAGGGGGGGGGGGGGGTAATCTGTCTCCCCTGCGTTTTGTACTCTTTTTCTTCATCTCTAATACAATCATACTTTTTGCAAAAAAAAAGAGGTTAGGAACACGCCTTGAGAAGGCAAGATCGCACTTTTTAAAGAATGTTGTAGCTCAGGCATCACGCTCAGACTTGTTAAAGTCAATCATGGCCTATTTTGTAGAGGATGTAAAAAGACTTGAGTTAGAATGAGATACCTTGTTTAAGAGTCTCTCTGACAAGGGATATATTTGTGGAGTTGATATAGATCAAGGAAACTATATGGCTTCCATGGAAATAAGTTTAGGCCCTCGCCCTGCAGATCTGATAGAATGAGGCAGGGCTGTTGCAACTCGAGAGCTAAAATTTGATCGACCTCCTATTATAGGGGAAAGCACGGCTGACATTCATACAGAAGAAAAGAATCCATTGTAGTCGTTGTGAATGCAACCTGAATATAAATAGTATTTGTCGCTGACATGGCGAAATTGATGAAAGCTAGTATGACTTTTGCCTTATCTTATGTCTGGTTGGGTCTTTAATATAAATCAAGTTTTTTACATTTGTTATAATCGCAGAGATGGGTTGAATCAGTCAAATCAAGTAAATCTTGATTTAACTGTAGTAATGTTGTAGACATATTGAAAGAGATGAAAGCTAGTATTACCTTTACCTTAGCTTATGTTTGCTAGAGTCGCTGATATAAAACAAATTTCTGCATTTGTTTTAATCGCAGAGATTTAGTAGAGTCAACCAAATCAAGTGTTATCCTTTATTTAACTGATATAATGTCCCAAACAAGTTGAAATAGATAAAGGCTAGTATGACCTTTGCCTTATCTGATGTTTGGTAGAGTCTTTGATTTAAAACAAGTTTCTACTTTTGTTTCAATTGTAGAGATGGTTGAGTCAGCTAAAGCAAGTATTATCCTATAAAATGTAGTTTAATCTACGTAACTAGAGAGATGTTGTAAAAAACTTGGAATTTTCATCTAACAGTTCTGAATTTACATTGGATGGAGATGAAAATCACACTTTTGGAATTGAAAAAACAAAAACTTGAAACGGTAATGGAGTAGTAAGGCGCTTAGCGATAGTATCATTTCAGTCGCCTTGTGTTCCAAGGATTTGAAATGTAGATTCCCTCTTCTATCATGAGGTAGTATGATCCCTGACCTGAGAGGCGTGTGATAATGAATGGACCCTCCCAATTGTCGGCTAATTTTCTAGCGTGAGGCTCTTTGCGGTATTGAAGAGTTTCTCTGAGGACAAGATCGTTGATTTGGAAGGTACGGTTTCTGACTCGGCTATTGTACAAACTTGCTAGCATATGATGATATCGATCTAGGTCAGCGATGGTGCGTTCCTTGGTTTTATCGATCAAATTAAGGTTACAAGCCAATTCAAACTCATTTTCCTCGTCAATTGCTTGTGATCTCGAACTGGATGATGGTATTCAAAAGGAATGACGGCCTTAGTACCATAGGCAAGGAGGATTGGGTGTATCATGTTTACTGTCGGGGAGTGGTACGATATGCCCATAGGACATGAGACAGTTCTCGTACCCAATTTCCTTCTTTTTGTGAGTGAAGCCTTTTCGTGAGTCCATCCATGATGGTTTTGTTGGTAATTTCAGCTTGGCCATTGCCTTGAGGATAGTAAGAATTGGATGGTTAGTGGATGATATTGTGTTGGTTAAGGAAGGCTACAATTATTTCTCCAATAAATTAGGGCCCGTTATCGATACAAATTAGGTAGGGGGACCCAAACCGATTAATGATATGTTCCAAGATAAAAGAGACGACCTCTTCTTCTCTAGCTCGACATAGTAGAATTGCTTTTGCCCATTTTGTAAAATAATAAGTAGTTACGAGTAAGGACAGCGGTTACCTGGAGAATTAAGGAATTCACCGACGAGATCGAGTGCCCATCTTTTGAAAGGCTAGAGCACCTTGCTTATATGGAGTTTGAGCGTAGGGGCACGTATCATGTGTCCATGTCTTTGGCTGACGTCACATTTACGTGAGTACTCATCCACTTACTTGCGCATGCTGGGCCAGAATACTCCTTGTGTAAAAGCTTTATCAGCTAGTGATCGACCTACAACATGGGGGCCATAAGTTTCTTCATATAATTCGCAGACCGTTTCATATGCTTTTGGTTTTGAGAGGTAATTGAGGTCAGGCCCCATGACTGAAAGACGGTATAGCATACCATTTTGATTTGGGTAGCGCTTCGAGTTGTTGATCAGCTGTCGGCGCTCTTTTAGATCTGTTGGAAGTGGTCTGTTATAACTGTTGTCGATACCGAGGTAGGCTAAGAAAGGCATTTACCAATCATCGTCTACCCCTTTATCACCCCCAGTGTTGATTGTGCATACAGAAATACGATCAATGTTGAGGGTTAAAATGATTTTGATTTAGAGATATCGAGCTTCTATACCCAAGATCCCGGCTAGATATGCCAAGGAATCGGCGTATCTTTTTTCACCTTGAGGAAAATAATCGAGAGTTGCTTTCACAAATTTTCTCATCTTATATGCAATGAGGGCTGCATATTCGATCATCTTTCCATTCATCTTATATTACTCAGAGTAATGGTGGACGATGAGTAGTGAATCTATGTATATTGAGAGTTCGGGGACATCGAGCTCTAGAGGGAGATCGAGTTATGAATGAGAGCTTCGTATTCAGTGAAATTATTTGAGGCCTTAAAATCCAAGCGGATCGATTTCTCAATTCTGTCATTGGAAGGGGTAATCAATACGATTCTGATTCCTGACCCTGCGGGTCCTGCTGATCCATCCGAAAGAAGTCTCTACCCTTTTATTGTAATCCATTCATCTCGTTCTACAAATGTTTTGGGGGGTAGATCTTTTGAAGATCCTTCTACAAGGTCATGGTCGTGCTCCCCCCACTCGAGATCTTCCACTAGAAAATCTGTGAGAAAATCGGCAACGGCCTGACCCTTCTTGGAATGACGTTGTTCGAACTCGACATCATGTTCTCCAAAACTGACTGACCACTGTTGCACTCTTCTGGATTTTTTTTGGATTAAATATCTCAAAGTGGGTAGTACGTCATGACTTTGATTGAATGAGCTTAGAAGTAGTGGTTGTGTTTTTGTGAATTGTAAACAAGAGTGAGAAGAAGTTTCTCAATTTTAGAGTACCTCATTTTTGCTGGAGTGAGGGTTTTGCTGATGAAGTAAACTAGTTTCGCAATTTTCCAATCAAGGCGAATGAGAACTGAGCTGAGTAAAGTATCTGTGACTGCTAGATAGATAATCAGTTCCTCATTATCTACTGGGGTACTCATTATGGGAGACCTCCCCAAATAGGCTTTGAGATCCTAAAAAGCTACTTCGCATTCTGGTGTCCATTTGACCTCTGTATTTTGCTGAACCTTTCCTCGTTTGGTACAATCGTGGAGTATTAGGAACAGCTAACGACAGTGGCCTGAAGATTTAGCAACGAAACGATTGATAGCGACAATCTTACTGGGAAGTTTCTAAACGTCTTTTGTAATTTTTGGAGAAGGCAAGTTGAGTAGACCCAGAATCTGATCTAGATCGGCCTCAATCCCCTTTTTGCTGATGAGGTGGCCCAAAAATCGGCCAGAATGTACCCCGAATTGACATTTATCAGGGTTGAGACGCATCCTGTAAGATCGTAGAATGTTGAATATGGTATTGAGATCTAAAATGTGGTTAGCAGACTGTACGCTCTTGCACAAAAGATCGTCGATGTAGACTTTAAGGACTTTTCTAAGATGTGCTTTGAACATAGTAGCCATCAACCGTTGATATGTGACACCCGCATTTTTGAGTCCGAAGGCATGACTTTGTTGCAATAAAGATCTCTTTAAATGATGAAAGTCATCTTTTCAAGATCTTCTTCCAAAAGTAGAATTTGATTGTATCCCAAAGCAGCATCTATCATAGATAGGAGGTCATGGCCTGTTATAGATTCTAGGATCTGATGAATGTTGAGAAGAGGGAAACTTACCTTTAGAGTATGTTTGTTCAGATCGGTAAAATCTATACAAACTCGGACTTTTCTGTTTTTCTTTGGGGCAGCAATAATATTGGATATCCAGTCTGGATATTTGGCTTCTCGAATGAATCCCACTTTGATCAATTTCTCGATCTCGGTGTTAACTTCATCTCGAAGGCGAGGTGATAGTCGTTACTATTTCTGTTAGACTGTTCTAGCGTTGATGTTGATGGCCAATTTGCTACATGCCTTGGTCGAATCGACCCAAGGCATTTCTTTGAAAGACCACGCAAAAACGTCTTGATTTAGTTGTAAGAACTAAATGAGAGCATCTTTTTTGTGCTGAACCTACTAAGTACCGATGAAAGTACCTCTGCTATGTCCATCAATTCTGATATATTCTGTGAGCTCCTCCGTTGAAGGTTAATCGTTGAAGTGATCAACATCCTGTAATTACTATACAGCAAATCTGTTAGCGACATCTGTAGCGACCTAACTTCAGGCAGAGGGGAAGTCTGCTCCTACACCATGGGGTTTATCCTTAATCAGAGGATTCAAGCATATAATCTAGAATGCAGAAAATCAATAGACAATATACTTGCGTAGAAGCCCGAATCTAGTACTCTACGACCTCTGATGAGAATTTTTAAGAGAGTTTGTATTACTGATGAGTAATTGAAGATTTAAGTATTGGATTTTACATTACGGTCGAAGGTAAACTGTAGGAGCTCAGAGGGGAGATCTTCCAATTACCCCTTGGTTCCCCATCTCTCCTATTTATAGAATCATTAGAGGCTGAGTCACCAAGTATGGGCCAGGTTACATGATTATTGTCAGGATATTCTGGAGCAAGTATGGGCGCTGGACATGTCTTTACTGACAAGGGTATGGGCGCCGAACATGTCTGATGTGAAGGCTGCCTGTCCAGTCATACTTTGACCATGGGCAGCTATGGTCGAACTATTTTTGTTGTGATGTGTGGAGTCTATTCTCGAGGCTTCGAGTAGGCTGCAAGTAGAAGGCTGTGAGTTGGCTTCGAGTAGGCTTCGAGTAGTATTATGCAAGTAGAAGGCTGCGAGTAGGCTTCGCGAAGAAGGCTATGAGTAGGCTTCAAGCAGAATTCTTCGAGTAGAAGGTTGCGAGTAGGCTACTACATTCGCCCCCTCTCAGCAAAGGTCTCGAAAATGGTTGTAGAGGCCTTTGCTCAGAAAACTATTTGGCGTTGGAAGTTGAGCGGTTTGACTGTTAGTTTTTGGGGAGGTAATTAAAGAGTGTAATAAAGAAATGTTGGTGGGGGGTTATTCAGATGATGGGTCTATTTCGCGGCCACCGTTTGTTTTGTTGGAATCATTTGCGGAAGAGATGGTGGCGAAAGAGGATTCTGCTGCTGAGGCTAGAAGCGAGGAGAAGTGCCCCAATGATAAATTGGAGCTTCTTGCTGGTTTGTTGAGTGTTTAGATGGATGTAGAAGGGAATTTGTATTTTTTATTTGAATTGTACGTCTGAACTTGGTGAAGTATCTGACCTTTCGAAGTAGAAGTCTGAACTTGGTGAAGCGAAAAGTGTGATCTGTTAATGTCGAAGTCTGAGCTGTCGTAGTCGAAGTCTGAGCTGGCAAAGTAAAAGTCTGAGCTTGGTGAATTAGAAGTCTGAGCTGTTTGAGGTAGAAGTCTAATCTATTAATGTAGAAGTCTAATCTTCTGAAGTAGAAGTCTGAACTGTTAAAGTAGAAGTCTGAACGGTTGAAGTAGAAGTCTGAACTATCAAGGTGGAAGGCTAATCTATCGAGGTAGAAGGTTGATCTATCGAGGTAGAAGGTTGATCTCTCAAGGTAGAAGTTTGAACTGTCGAGGAAGAAGTCTGAACTGCTGAAGTAGAGGTCTGAACTGTTGAAGGTAGAAGTCTTAACTGTCGAGGTAGAAGTTTGATCTATTGAAGTAGAAGTCTGATCTGTTGAAGTATAAGTTTGAACTGTCGAAGTAGAAGTCTGAACTGTTGAAGGTAGAAGTCTTAACTGTAGAGGTAGAAGGCTGAACTGTTGAAGGTAAAAGTCTAAACTCCTGAAGTAGAAGGATGAACTGTTGAAGGTAGAAGTCTGAACTGTTGAAGTTGAAGTCTGAACTGAAGTAGAAGTCTAAACTATCGCGGTAGAAGTCTGATCTATTGAAGGTAGAAGTCTTAACTATCGAAGTATTAGTCTGAACAAATGTAGAAGTCTAAACTGTCGAGGTAGAAGGGTGATCTGAAGTAGAAGTCAGAACTGTCGAGGTAGAAGGCTGATCTGAAGTAGAAGTCTGAACTGTTGAGGTTGGAGGCTGATCTGAACTAGAAGTCTGAACTATCGAGGTAGAAGGTTGATCTGAAGTAGAAGTCTGATCTGTTGAAGGTAGAAGTCTTAGTTGTAGAAGTATAAGTCTGAACTGTTAAAGGTAAAAGTCTGAACTGAAGTAGAAATCTATACTTTGTGAAGTGAAAATTGTGATTGGTCGAAGCTGTCGAAGGTAGAAGTCTGATATGTTGAAATAGAAGTCTAAATTTTAACGAAGTAGAAGTCAGAATTTTGATGAAGTGAGAATTATGATCTGTCAAATCTGTCGTAGCTAAAAGCTTGAATTTTGTGAAGTAAAAATTGTGATCGGTCGAAGCTGTCGAAGGTAGAAGTCTAAATTTTGTGAAGTGAAAATTGTGATCGGTCGAAGATGTCGAAGGTAGAAGTCTGAATTTTGTGAAGTAAAAATTGTGATCGGTCAAAGCTGTTGAAGGTACAAGTCTGATATGTTGAAATAGAAGTTTGAATTTTGACGAAGTAGAAGTCTGATCTGTTTGAAGTAAAAGTTTGATCTGTTAGAGTAGGCTTCAATACCTTCGAGTAGGCTTTGAAGTAGAAGTCTGATCTGTTTGAAGTAGAAGTTTGATCTATTTGAGTAGGCATTGACACCTTCGAGTAGGCTTCAAAGTAGAAGTATGATTTGTTTAAAGTAAAAGTTTGATCTGTTTGAGTAGGCTTCGATACCTTCGAGTAGGCTTCAAAGTAGAAGTCTGATATATTTGAAGTAAAAGTTTCATCTGTTTGAGTAGGCTTTAATACCTTCGAGTAGGCTTCGATGTATAAGTCTGATCTGTTGAAGTAGAAGTTTGATCTGCTAAAGTAGAAGTTTGATCTATTTGAGTAGGATTCGACACCTTCGAGTAGGCTTCAAAGTAGAAGTCTGAACTGTTTGAAGTAAAAGTTTGATCTATTTGAGTAGGCTTTGACACCTTCGAGTAGGCTTCGAAGTAGAAGCCTGATCTTTTTGAAGTTAACTGGTGGGGGCTTGAAAAAACTTCGAGGTCACCACCAAGTGTCAGTCAGGCCGAGGGTGACATGACACTTAAAGGAAACCACAAAATTTACTAGACTTTGACGGCTTTGCGGGCCTTATCAAAGCATATCTAATCGCCCCCAATGCATCTCCGAGGGTCTGGTCTATTGACCATCCTTGCCTCTCGAATTTTCCTCAAAATTGGAGACTTGAGCATTTCAAGGTCGCCCCCAAATATCAGTCGGGGCGAGGGTGGACATGATACTCGGGGTTAACCAAGAAATGGACTAGACTTCAAAGCCCTTAGTCACAGTGAAGCATATCTGATCGTCCCCAATGCATCCCTGAGGCTCCGATCTTTCAACCAGCCTTGCCCATTCTAGTTTGCTCAAAATTGGAGACTTGAGCATTTTAGGGTCACCCAAAAATATTAGTCGGGGCGAGGGTGGACATGAAACCCGGGGTTAATCTAGAAATGGACTGGACTTCGAAGGCCTTAGCCACAGCGAAGCATATCTGATCGCCCCCAATGCATCCCCGAGGGTCCGGTCTTTTGACCATCCTTTCCCCTCGAGTTTGCTCAAAATTGGAGACATGAAAATTTCAAGGTCGACCCTAAGTATCAGTCGGGTCGAAGGGTTGACATGATTCCAAAGTTAAACCATGAAATTTATTGGAAATAGGAGATGAACTTGGGGTGGAAAAACTGTGTATTGATTATTCTGTGTTGGGAAAGTAATGCTATTTGAGTGGCCACTCCATCGACGGAGTTGCCGGCATGGATAGAACTAGAATAGAGGATGGATGATATTGAGGATAATCTGCTGAAGTTGAAAAAAAGAGTAGGAGAAGAGGAGAAGGAGACTGGTAAGGTGGAAAGCACAGACGGCGTCAAATGTAGGGACCTAACTTCATTTAGAGGTAAAGTTGGTTATTAAAATGTAGAATTGATCTTCAATTAAAGGGATGCAAGCAATTGATCTAAAATAAGAACTAACTAAAGACAAATACTTCCGTAGAGGCCCGAATGTGACTCTCTACGACCTCTGATGAGGATTTTTTAAGAAAGAATATATTACTGATGAGTAATTAAAGGGTTCGAATACAGTTTGGACAGGGAAGTCGAAGGTAAAATACAAGGGGCACGAGATGGTTTTTCTAACCTCCACTTGGTTTCCCTCTCCTCTATTTATAGAGTCACAGGAAGCTGAGTCACCAAGTGTGGGCCAGGATTACATGATCACTGTCAGGAAATCTCGGTAGGATATGGGTGCCGGTCCCGTCTGAACATTCACTGTGACAGCTATCTGACGTGTCTCTGTACTTCGGCACTGTGGCGCAGTGGTTGGCCTGTCACTGTAGCTGTAAAGGCCAATCATTACGACGGCTTGTCTGGTGAGCTGGCTGTCCATTTTGTCACACTTCGACCATGTGTAGATGTGGTCAAAGAATGTTTGTTGCGATGTGTTAATCCATTCTCGAGGCTTTGTCTTGTGTCGACGCTTCATCTTCATAGAATCTCTGGGAGGTCTGTTTTAGGGATTGAGTAGGCTTCGATACATTCGAGTAGGCTGTGAAGTGGGCTTCGAGTAGGCTTCGAGTAGAATTTTGCGAATAGAAGGCTGCGAGTAGGCTACTACAGCATCTAGGATAGCAAATACAGTATTTTCACAAGCTCGAGAAAGATTTTGACTACCCCTGATCTCATATATACCATTATTGTGTTTGAATCGGAGTGCCTGATGATAGGTGGAGGCGATTGCTTCCATGTTGTGAATCTAGCTGCGGCCCATAATCCTGAGATAACAAAATTTGGCGTTGATGACATAGAAACGACGTCGATGGTGGCTAGTCCTGCGGTAATAGGTAAGATAATCATGCCTACTCGTTCTTCTTTAGAACCATTGAACCCACTGATATTGGTGTCGCTCTGAATAACTTGGTCGCCAATCCCATTTGGTCGATAGTGCTCTAAAATAGAATCTCAATACCGCTTCCAATATCGATCATCAATGTGTGCATGACAAACTTCTTCATTTGAAGCATTATTACTAACGCATCATGATGTAGAAATTTAATATGGTTAGTATCGTAATCTTTGATGGAAATCCCAAGCCAACGATTGCTCGACTCAGGTAGAAGCTTGGCATCCCTATCTTGAGGTATAAGATCACAGCATTTTGATAGTCTCCTATGCCTAGACCTGTTAGAGTTGGTGATCTGGTTGATTTCGATCATGTTGCTATGGTGCATATGGTAAAGATGTTTCTCCTCAGTTTGATCATCGACCTGAATAACTTCAAGCTGCTTCTTATAGCTGCCATCTTTGTATGATTTCAGGCCGACAATATATTCGAACATCCGTTCCTCTTTAAAAATGTATTCGAGAATCCTCTGCAAAGAATTACAACTATCAGTAGAATGATGGTTTACCTTATGATGCAGGCAGTATGGTTGATTATCGATTGGTTCTAATAGTTGAAACACACGGTAGAGCTTATCCATCATGAGTAGTGGAATGATTATGGAGATTCGAACATTCATCTTTGGGAGGATGGGTTTGTTTGGTGGACCGCCTTTCCAAGGGAAGTTAGTGTTGCCCTTAACACACTTCTGATCACTCTGATCCTTCTTTGGTTCAGTGTTTTGATTTGTTGATGGACCATTCGTGTTAAGGACAGATTTAGTAGGTTTATGTCGCCCATACATCATCCTTTCTAGGTCAACGTAACTATTGACCTTGGTAATCATATCCTCCAAGGTTGCAGGTTTGCTGAGGAAGAGGTGATATTTGGCCTTGTAGTCGAGCTGGAGTGCGTTGGAGAAAGCAGTAATAGCTATTTTCTGATTAAGGTTATCCACTTTACGTACGAGCTCTAAGAACTTCTTCGCAAAAGCCTTGAGCTTCTCTCTGTGTGACTATTTGAGACTGATAAGGGAATACAAATTCTCCTTTTTATCTCTATTATGAGCATATGTCTTGATGAACTATTTTTGCAGCTGGTCGAATGTCTATATGGAGTCCTCAAGAAGAGAATGAAACCATTGGAGTGGCTCCTCCTGTATACTTGTGGCGAACAGATGGCAGAGGATGTTGTTGAGATTGGAGTACAACCCCAATGAATTATGGTACTGTTGAATGTGCTCCTTCGGGTCGGTACTTTTGTATTTATGAATTTTTAGAGTATGGAAACTTTTTGGTATCTCCATATCGAATAGTTCTTTGGCAATCAGACTTCTTTATAATTTTGTGATTTCATTGACAGTACCTAGAACTTGTACGTCTATCAACTCCTTAATACGCTGGTCCATTTGTTCTTTTATGACATAATGGCGTGCTGGTTGAATCACCTGACGAGTAGTTTGCGGATGATGAGTACCGATACCTTCACTCAAATGATCTTGTACTGGAACTCGATGTAGAGGCCATTGTTCCTCCTCTTGACGGACAGAAATTCGGTGACCTCAGCTGGCTTCAGATTGAACTTCACCACCAAAATGAATGGAAGGCTGAGGCTCGTGCAGAATATTCCTGGAAATAGCTTTACTGGTGATTCCTCTAGGTCCTAATCTTTTCCTTGCAGAAACATGGGAGTTCTCTGGCAACTGATCGTAACCTCTTGTTGAAGGAACCTGCTGAGTGTTTTGCAGAGCCTCTAGGGCAGTCTACATTATTGTTATCTGGTTTTCATATTGTTTGAGCGTTGTCAAACCAGCTTGTCATTCCGTGTTGGGCTCTTTTCCGCGGAGCTCTCGATCTTGAGTTAATTGGAGTTCGAGCTCGGCGCATTTCTCTGTTTCAGCATTGGGATTTGCCAGTAATTCTATAAGTTACTCCGGCCCTACTGAAACATCGAGCTAGATGCCTGTAGCCGGTCGTCAGGAAGTAACCATGGTTGAAAATTACAGTAAAAGAATGCATGCATTAGGATATCATGGAAATGCAATCTTTCCCACAGACGGCGCAAAATGTAATGGCAAAATTCTGTAGGCTCGAAATGGCTTGGAATTTGCTATCACACCAATGAACCTGTGATAATATTCTAATGGAAAGCAAAAAATAATACAGGTGGTTTTAGCATGGAAAACCTCTAATGACCTCGAGTAGAGGATTTTTGTAAAAGTATCTTTATAGCTTGAGACGAATATCTTATTACAAGTTATCTCTAGATTTAGAAATGCTTGAACCTTTTAACTAAGAAGTTTGAATGTTTTTGAGAATCTAGAATCTGTAATATTCTTGGTGATTTATCGTATATTTTTTTGGTCCCTGTCTCTTCTGGAACTTCTTCCTTATATAGTCCTTCTCTGCAGTTCTTCATCGTACTGGAGCACATTCTCTAAACAATGTGGTTAGTGGTGGTTGACTGTGTAACTATTAAATTCATGAGAGACAGGTGTCTTTGACTTGATCAAGTTTTTTGGTTTAGTTCAACTCACGTCCTTCACCAGTTCGTGGAGTAGGTTGAAATGTTGACTGGAGGAGTCATGATAAAAATATGTGAGTCTGAGATGGAGGTAATTCGATCTGACGATAACTCGATTTTAGGTGAGATCGAGTGATAGGTTCCTACAAGCTCAGTCCTCATTCGACTTGAGGAAAAGTGCAAAGAACTAGTCTATTTCATCAGCAAAACCCTCACTCTAGCATAAACGAGATATTCTAAGACCGAGCGAAATCTTTTAACTCTCATTTACACTTTATAGAAGCTCAAGTACTACTTCCAAGCTCATTTCATCAAGGTTATGACGAACTACCCACTCTGAGAAGTACTGTCTGAAAAAGAAAAGTCACGAAAAGTACAGCAATGGTCTATCATTTTGGGAGAACGTGATATCAAGTTTGAGCGGCGCCATTCAGAAAAAGGTCAAGCCATTACCGATTTTCTAGCAAATTTTTTGGCGGACGATTCTGATTAGGAGGGGCACGACCCTGACCTCATAGAAGAGATAACAGAAGATCCACCTATGAAGCTATTTGATGAGCAAGTTGAATGGATTACAAGAAAAGGATGGAGACTTCTTAGAAATGGCTCAGTAGGACCCATAAGGTCGGGGATTGTAATTGTACTGATTACCCCATCAAACCACAAAGTCGAGAAATCAGTTCGCTTGAATTTTGAAGCTTCAAATAATTTTGCAGAATGCGAACCTTTAATTCATGGGCTCGATTTAGCGCTCGAGTTTGGCATTCCTGAGCTATCAGTCTATACATATTCCTTGTTAATCATCTACCATTACTCTAAATAGTACAAGAAAAATGGAAAAAATGGTTAAATATACAGCCCTCATTGCTAATAGGATGAGTAAATTCGCGAAAGCAGCTCTAGACTATTTACCACGAGGTGAGAACTGACATGCCAATTCCTTGGCTTACTTGGCCGAGGTCTTGGGTACAGAAGCACGATATCTGTAGATCGAAGTAATGTCCACCCCGTCATTGATCTCCACTCTGTATGTATGATCAGCACTGGGGGCGATGAAGAGGAAGACGACAATTGGAAGAAACCTTTTATTGCTTACTTCATCCTGAAGAACAAAATTGACAGGCCCCTTCCTGCAAGTCCAAAAGAACGCCGGTAGTTGATCAAAAACTTGAAGCATTATACAGTTCAAAATGGTCGTTTATATCATCGATCAGTGATAGGGCCTTATCTCATGTGCCTATCCAAGAAAAAAGATGATGGAATGCTCAGAGAATTACATGAAGGAACATATGGCTCCCATATCGCAGGTCGATCACTTGCAAATATAGTAATTATACAAGGATTATTCTAGCCGAGAATGCATAAGCAAGCGGAAGAGTACTCATAAAGATGCGACACATGTCAAGGACATGGACACATAATACGAGCTCTTGTACTCGAACTTCATGCAAGCAAGATATTCTAGCCTTTTTAGCGATAGACTCTCGATCTTGTGGGATAATTTCCTAATACGCTGGGTAACCAATGTTTCTTACTCGTAGCGAAAGATTACTTTGTGAAATGGGTAGATGTAGTTCCTCTTTGTCGAACTAGAGAAGAAGAGGTCATCTCTTTTATCTAGGATCATATTATCACACGGTTTGGATGCCCCACCTGATTTGGATCGATAACGAGCCACAGTTCGTTAGAGAGAAGGTCGTGGCTTTCCCCAATAAGTACAATATTATTCATTTCCCACCCAATCCATACTACCCGTAGGAAAATGGACAGGCTGAAATCACTAACAAAATAATAGTGGATGGACTCAAGAAATGACTTCAATCGCAGTAGAAAGGGAATTAGATACGAAAGCTTCCTTACGTCTTATGGGCATACTGTACTGCACCAAGACAATTAACTGGTTGTTCCCCATTCCTCCTGGCTTATGGCAACAAAGCCATCATTCCAACAGAATACCTTCATCCTATAAAAGATATGAGCTAATAGACAAAGAAAATGAGTTCGAGTTAGCCTACAATATAAACTATGTTGATGAGATCCGGGCTCGAGCTATTGCCAACCTATGTCGATATTATCATATGCTAGCCAGCTCGTACAATAGAAGATTCTGAAGCCATGAGTTCTAAATCGACGATCTCGTCCTCAAAGAAATACTACAGAGTAAAAAAAAAGTTAAATGCTGGGAAGCTCGCAGAAAATTGGGATGGTCCTTTCCACATCGTTGGATCCACTAGCCTTGGATCATACTACCTCATGACAGAGAAAGGCATCCGAATACCAAATCCCTGGAACACTAGGAGATTGAAAGGATATTATCGCCAAATCCCTTGTTCTCCTTACACATTACTCTATTCTCGTTCTTTCATTCTAAAAGTGAGATTTTAATCCCCAATAGTATGTATATTCTTTTCTACTAAATAAAAACTTTTAAGTTTATTCCCACATTACTCTATACATACCTGTGGAATCTACTAAATCTCTGAGATTAAAGCAAAGGTAATATTAGCTTTCAATCGACCCATATATACAAAGATTAAAGCAAAGGAAATGCTAGCTTTCAATCGACCCATCGATGCAAAGATTAAAGCAAAGGTAATACTAGTTTTCAATCGCCCATCTATACATATATCAGCGATTAAAACAAAGGTAAAACTAGTTTTCAATCAATAATATCTACTATCTATAAGGCACATAATAAAGCAAAGGTAAAACTAGCTTTCATCTCCTTACATGTCTACAAATACATAATACACAGATCGCTTTTACAGGTTTTGTCTTTCGGGAGGTCAGCCACGCTTTTCCATACATAAGAGGTCGTTTAGCCATAAACTTTGGAGCTTAAGAAGTTATAATATTCCTTTTTTGCTCTACTTGTTCTGCAGGTTGGGAGCCTAACTCAATTTCCATGGCATTCAGGCAATTTCCTCTATCTATATCAGCATTACAGATAAAGCCTCTGAGTACCACACAGTCATGTAAGATATCCCTTTCGAGATCAAGCCTCTTTACTTCTTCCACAAAATAGGCGATGACCGCCAATATTTCCCTTGAGTGTACCTCATCTAGGAACATCCTATTTCGGTCTAGCATGGCCAACTCAGCAAATTGCACTTTCAATAACTTATAATGATTATCCAACTCAGCAAATTGCGTTCCTCCAGCCTTGATATCATCTCGGTTAACTTTCCTATTTGCTTCATCACCTTGTATTGCTCAGTACAATTTTTTGCTCTTAACTCCTCACCTTTACCACGAAGTGCCACCAACTCCAACTCGTTTACATGACCTCCCCCAGTACGGGATTTATTAAGTAGCTTATCCTTCATCTTGATAGCTACATGTAACTCTTGTTCTTTATGAAGAGCGTTCTCTAACTTATAATCACTCTCTCTAGCTCGTTCGTTCGCTTTCCGTACGATAACTCGAATGGAAACTAGATCCACCTCCAACTCTTTAATTCGAATTGATGCCTCAACAATATCACCCTTGGCAGTCGAGACCTCGACATCATTCTTTTTCTTTTTTGACCGCTCTCCAGTCTCGGCCTTCTTGCCACGCGAACTGGCCCAATCTACCTTAAACATCAACCTTGCAACTCACTCATGCAGTACGCCACACTAATTTTCGGTGACCCGAAGGTCAAAATCGTTACCTTGCATGGCCTCTCTCAACTGCTTAACCACATTTCCAAAACTTGCTAGATGAGCTCGTGCCTTTACTTGTTTGCTTTCTTTCCTAACTTCTTGACCCTTTAAACTGGCCACATTATCCCGCAGCTTTTTATCTACCGCCTCTAATGATCGGATATAATATTGAGTTACATCTGCTTCTTTACCTTTCACCATCAACATGTTTATCCTATTATTAAGCTTCACTACATTGCTCAGCGTACTCACAAGATCCCCCTACAGTTTTACTATATCATCATTATTTCTTTCAATCTGCTGGGTCAGATCATTTAGAGTTTTCTTCACCTCAGCAAGCTGGAGCTCAACTTTGACATACTGATCCTCCCTCTCTTCATATATGCCCTTAATCCTCTCAAATTCATCCTCAAACTCATAGTTGTACTGAAGCATTTGTTGTTTACTATAGCGAATAGTTTCTAACTCGACCTATATAAACAAGTTTGATTCAACAATACTTCATAGATACAATCAATACACTACAGTTAGCTTTACACAATTCTAATAGATTTTAGTTTCTCACTAGCCAACAAAATGGGATTATACTTCGCCCTCAAGTTACAAAGTTATCTCACAGTAATGGCAATAACATCTACGTCTCATCCTATTTCAAGGTACAAATGTATTTTTTATGATATCATTTTCTAACACTCCAAAATGGTTAAATTATATTTGGATTACCTTTGTTAATTATGATTTTCATCTACCTTCTAACATTACTTTCTAGCTTTAGAGTGACAAAGCCTACAAGTCAAATATTTTAAACAATTTTTTAACCTATAGTTCCGTTTGCGAAGTCAACAATTTTTTAACCTATATTTTAAACCAATACATAGAATCTAGCTGTTTAAGTGTGGAAAGCAAAGATGCCATGTTATTCTACCATTCATTCAAAGAATCAATCGTAAGATAAGAACAATATTAGCTATATGTAAAGTTAGTTCACGAACAAAATTAGATAGATCATAACAAAGGCATACTTGTCTCGTTTCCTTCTATCTCGTCCAACCCTTTGCATATATGTTCGTTATTTTTACTCTCTTAATGTGATGTTTGTTGATTAAGAACTCAATAAAAATATAATAACATATAATTTTCTTGTCATCGAGCTTGAAATGAATGCTAAAACTTAGATTTCTCCTCCAATCACATATTTCCCTGCAGTAGGATGAGTTTTGTTGAAATTCAGAGCAATCTAAAAAAATCTAAAGGGAAATTGGATATAAATTTTGCCTTTGTGTAAGGATCAACCAGACCACCGAGATCCATTAGAAATTCTAGATTTTAAGATTATTTTGGTGTTACATAAGGGATTGAATAAGAATCCGAGCGAAGATGACATAGATCTAGATATTAAGGTGGTCACAACTGGCATGGCTTCAAGCAGTCGATTCAAATGATCGTTGTATATGAAAAAATAAATGATTTTGGTTTGTATCAGAGGAAGATTTACAAAATGGAGAATCATAGAGATATCTTTGAGGAATCTTATCATGAAAATGGTATATATACAAAATGCAGAAATTTAATAAATAAATTTTACTTTCTTTTGAAGCTTTTCTAATATCTACAAGGGAAGAATATTGAACAAGGATGTCTCTGAAGTAAAAGAGGTGAAATCCATAATTAAATTTACTGCAGATGAGAAGCTTATCCACCATAATCTTGGGTTTCATGGGTCTCGGCCAATTAAGACAAGGGTTTTTGGAGCAGCCATTGTGTGATAAACAAAGAGAAGTATAAGAAAAATTGCCCAAGGGATTAATCTACTTAGAAAGATGAGAGTTGTGTATCGCTACAAAATGAAAGTTTGAAATCTAAACTAACGAAAGTAGCCATGAAAATCAATATTATGTGATTCTTAAGGGAACAACGAGTTTTGTAAAATAAAAGACCATATCAGCTTGATTCATTTATATTTCGTGTGGATATACTATAATCAGATGTAGTGACTGATGGAGTTTGATTTCATCAGGTGACAATAACTCCTAAGGTGATTTCAAGTAAGCTTAATCAAGTTATAATAAGTACCCTTGTTAAGCTCCATCCAAAAGAGTTTCAGAATGTAAAGTATCCCGCTTATGATGGAAAAAAAACCCTTTGCACGGCTGGGGAGTTGCCTTTCAAGGTGAAGGACTTTACTTTTAAGTTGGACGATGATGAAGGGAAGGGAAAAGGTCTAGCTGAAGAATTGACTACGAAGGTGAAAGGATTAAATATGAAGGATCGTAAACCAAAAAGAGATTAAGAGTTCAAGATGACGATTAAGTTTTCTACCAGAACTGATCCTGGAAAGGTGAAAGATTAACTGAAAGGGAAGAATCCCCAAGATGTTATTCCGTCTCTGGACGTTGTTCTAAGGGAATGATCACCAAACACCTATACAGTCGTGGGGCAATCATTTTTCTACCTTAACTTCGGCCAACAAAGTGACCTTACTGGTGGCTTGAAAAGCTGACACAGTTTCTATCTGAGCCTGCGCCTTATGCAGAATGGGTTCTCTCTCAATATAAGCGTATCTGCGGTACCATTTTAACAGTCGCATCCCTGTGATCAATTCCGTACAAAATTGTTTGGCCTTCATGATCCAGCTGGGGTGGTGTTCATACCAGATGTGTACATGAAGGTGAAAAAGGCTTTGAGAAGAGTACGAGTTCAGCTAACCCATTCTGGTTATGGAAAAATCCAGAAGATTTCGGGGATTACTTCTCGGCCAGCTAGTCTACTAATATTTTTTGATGAGACTGGTCTACAAAAGTCTATTTTGGACTACTTCTTGACCAAATACAATATAGAACTTAAATATTTTAAATGGTCGTGCCTTCAAGCAGGAAATGACATGAGACAGATCAAGCTACCGCTTGAGGTCTGTATGATTGTGCAGCGTAATGATATCATAAGAAACTTAATGAATCCCAGGTCACTGAACTTTTAAGAGCAAAGAGCTGCCTGTGTGCATCTTAAAGAAAGGCAACATAAAATTACAAGAATGGTTGCCTAAAATGGGTGTAACACTGATAAAGCGGCCATGGAATTTGGTATTATGGTGACTAAAGATCCCATAAGGATAAATGCCATAATTTTGGAACATCTTGAGCTTAAATATCATAGTACTGGCGAAAAGAAGGATATCAAACCAGACTCGGGAAAGTGGAATATGATGCGTGCAGAATTAGTTGATCCCGGCCAAGTACAGCATTAAGCTTGTAGGGGACTAACATCTTGTGGAAGGGAAGTCGGCTTTTACACCATGGGCTTGAATCTTCAATCAAAGGGATTCAAGCACGTAATCTAGAATGTGACTCTCCACGACCTCTGATGAGGATTTTTAAGAGTATTTGTATTTCTACCGAGTGGTCAAAGGTTCGAGTACTGGGCTTTACAAGGTGATCGAAGGCAAACAATATGGGGTCTGGGGAGAGTTTTTCTAACCCTTCCTTGGTTCCCCATCTCTACTATTTATAGAATCATAGGAAGGGCTGAGTCACAAAGGTTAGGTCAGATAACATGTGTAATACGGGTATCCTCCGAATATCGAGCGGGTATCCCAGAGTTGGTGTTGAAGCCAGAAATGTATGGCCGGCCACCGTACTCTATCACTACAGCTGTATGTCAGTTCTATCACTGTGTGTTGTCACTATAACCGCCTGTTGGTTCTGTCACTGTAGTTGACTGGACCGACAACGGCGCTGTTCCTATCTGTGAGCTAGCTGTCTTGTCATGCTTCAACCATGTACGGATATGGTTGAAGCATTTTTGATGTTGAAGTGAAGTTCTTCTTTGAGACTTGTTTAGAGTTGGGAAAATTGTTTGGGGATTGTATGGGCTTCGAGATATTAGAGTAGGCTCCGAAGTAGCCTTCGAGTATTTGACTGGGGTAGAAGGCTGCGAGTAGGCTACTACATTCGCCCCCTCTCAGCGAAGGGCTCGAAAATAGGTGTAAGGGCGTTCGCTGAGAAAACTATTTGGCATTGGAAGTTGAGCGGTTAACTTTTGGTTTTCGAGTAGATAATAAAATATGGTAATAAAGGAATGCTGGTGGTAAGGGAGTAATAAATGAGTTTAGATGGGGCTATAAGTATAGGTTATAGGGGTAGGAACACTACATGCTCTCCTTCTATTTCGTTATCTGGTCCTTCCTCTGTATTTCTTGAAAAATGTTATGGATACCACGCCGAGCACTCGCTATCAGAAAAGGATGGAATTCACCTGAGATCGTCGCATTGGGCAGAAGATTGCTGAATTGCATTTGAAGTTCTTCGGTCAACATGATCTGGACTGGAACATGCCTGACCTGGTGAAGGTAAGAGCTGGAGAACTCATCAACGGCGAGTCATATGCTTACCTTTGGGGGCAACTAAAGTTTTATTTCACGACTGCTGAGAAACGCCATCTCTTCCTGTCGGCTTTTGCCGAGTGTCTCATTCAAGTAGAAGAGGGAATGGAGGAACAAGATTCGGCTAGTGGAACTTGCCCGTCTGGAAATAGGGCGGCTTGTTAAGGTGATGATGGGTTTTTTCTTTTATGTGGAACTGTATTTTGAAGGTTGTTGTTGTTTCTGTGGTTTTATATATTTGGGTTTGCAACTTTGTTATTTCTGTTGTTGTAATTTGGGGAATGGAATAAAAACAATGTTTTACTGAAATTTTGTGCATTTGTATCTGGTAGTTATTGTAGGCGAATAGACTTATAGGCACGGTAGCAAATATATCTCATCGAATATTGGCAAAAAATTGGCTTCGAAGTATAATGGTATGTTCGAAGGTAATTGAACCTATATTAGTCAAAACTCTGTAAAAGAGGTAGGAGACGAAGTGTGAAAGGGGTCGGCATTCGATTACGAAAAGTACTCGAAGCAATAGGTATTGTTAGAGAAAATAGAAAGAAAAGGGGCCAATGGTTCGATTTTGGGGGTTTGTTCTTCTGCAAGGCCTCGGGAATGGGGTTTGAATGTGGGTATAGATGAAACGGCTATGTCTAGGTAGTTGGATAGGTCAAACTGTTGAGTTTTCAAGGAGAGGAATTTAAAGACTACAATGAATGTAACTTGGGATTAATTAATGTTTTAAATGTACCTTCATGTATAAAATGTGGTGTTACGAGGAGAATTTCTCATCTTTCTTCCTTCTTCTTCTGAATATAATGTCTTCTTCTTCATCCCAGAATAGTAGCAGTTCTTCCATGGCCAAGCAGGTAGACCGGATTGTGGCAAAAGCTATTCAGGTGTGGGAAAAGACCCTGATACTGCAACAGAGGTTTCTTATCAATCAGGACATCGACGCAGAGATGCCAGACCTGTTTAAAGAGGAACCTGGGGAACTTATTGCTGGAATGTCCTTTGCGTATTTGTGGGGGATTCTTCAAATGATGGGCCATTTCCAGGCCATCGGTTGTCCTTGCTGGAATCATTTACGGAGGAGATGGTAGAGCAGAAGAACTCTGCCGCTAAGGCTGAGGAGAGGCATCCTGAAGATAAATAGGGGCTCCTTGCTGGTTTATTGAGTGGTTTAGATGGGTGTAGGAGGGTATTTATATTTTTTAACTATTTTGATTTGAAATGAATGAAATTGGAGATTGGTAATATAATAGTCGAATTATTTTTCAGTACTGTATGCTAGTAGAATTCTGAATGCCCGAGGTAAAATTTTGAATTTTCGAAGTAACATGTTTGAATTTTTCGAAGTAGGAGGTATGATCTGCCAAAGTAATATTCTGGTCTGTGTATAAGTAAAATGCTGAACTGTCGAAGTAGAAAGTGTGATCTGTCAAAGTTGAAATCTGATCTGTTGAAGTAATATTTTGATCTGTGTATAAGTAAAATTTTAAACTGTCGAAGTAAAAACTGCGATCTGTCGAAATAATATTCTGATCTGTGTATAAGTAAAATTATGAACTGTCAAAGTTTGTCGAATGTGCGGTAGATCGAATGTTCGATATATCTAGAAATCAAATGTGGGGTTATCTGTGGATGAATGTTCAAGACACGGTATAGTCGATTACTCGTGTGTGAAAAGTAGGTGTGTCGAGGGTTTTGTTGGATTTGACTAGGCGGACTGACAGCTCAAATAGCTGGTCTGTCAGAACGGTGCGTGCTCCTGGGGCAGTGTGCCATGCAGATAATCATGATTTTTGCTCATTTTTATAAAAAAGGTGTAATTTGATGTTGGGACTTGACTGGACGGCTTCAAGTGTGGATCAAAAGGTTCGAGAGGCTTTTGAGTTTATAGCTAATTGAGAGTGAGCGTGTGGCTCGCACATGAGGGGAATGAGGGGTAAATAGGTTAAAACCCATTGTAGCCGAAAAACTGAGGTAGTGGGGGCATGGTAATGATAATGTGTTGGAGATTGAGGCAGTTTTGGTATTTCAAGGAGGTATATAAATGTGAAGGAACTAATCACTGTACTTCTCATAGAGAAATGCCAGAGAGTGAGAAGAGGAGAAACATACACCATTATTGCATGAAGCTTGATAGAGGTTGCTGAAGTTGTTGCTGAGTACGGACTGACTTGCTATTTCGAGTGTGATTCTGCTAACACAGGTATGTCGATTTATCTTTATCTTCTTTTAATTTGGTTCTGCCTTCTGTATCTGTAAGTAAGATCTTCTGGCTTCATAATTAGGAAGTGATGGTCGAGGTCAGGGGGAATTCATGAGTCTGATTTCTAGCCTATTTTGGGATTTAGAAGGTATTGACGGAAGGATTGGGTCTGGGATTGAGTTTTTTATTGTGTTTGTATCTGTTGGAGAGGGTAGATGAGAAATGGGTTATTGACACATAATTTTCGAATGAATCGATCTAATTGCATGCCTCTTCTTTTGTAGGATAAGATGCATACCCATCGAGCTTTGAGACTGAGGCTAGTGTATCTGGTCGTACTCTAATGGATGAGGGCAGCAACTTAGAAGAACTGGTCATAGCAAAAGATGTCCCACTGGTAGTGGTTGTTCCTGGAGGTTCAAGTAGTAAACATCGTAAGACAGTTGTGAGAGAGGATAGTGACGAGGAAGAGGTAGAGGGAAGAGAGAGAAACGAGGGTAAAGCTAGACCTTCGGGTGGAGAAAGGGAAGATAAGGAGCAGAGTGATTGCAGTGAGGATTCGACTGAGTCGGATAAGGCTGAGGGTTTTGTCTCTGCTAGAGATAAAAAGAGAGTGGATCAATTTGCTGCCAAACTGGAGTTGTCGAAGGTGGGGGTGATGTTAAGTGCTGCAGGAGCAGGGTGAACTTTCAATTTAAACCTACGAGAGGGTATAATGGCATACAGGGGTCAAATTTGACTGTGTAGGGACTTATCCCTCAATCTCACTCATAATCGAGCTCACGCAGTTCAATTTACCTCCATCTTAGGCTCACATAATTTTAGTATTTAACACTCCAGAAAAATATTCCAACCAGCCCAAGGAACTACTCAAGAACGTGGGTCGAGCTAAGCCCAAAAAACGTTATTCAGTAAAAGTCACCTATCTCCCATAAAGTCGCCAGTTATTCAGTCAACCGCCACTAACCACATTATTCAGAAAATGTATTCTAGCACGATGCAGAGCTGTGGAGAAGCCTATATAAAGGAAAAATTCCAAAAGAGACAGGGACGAGAAAAATCACACAAAACTTCTTATTTATGAGATCAAAAGCATTTCTATATTCTAGAGATCACTTCTAATAAAGATATACACTCAAAGCAATAAAAATACTTTTATAAAAATCCTCCATGCGAGGTCGTGGTTTTTTTACCTATTAAGAGATTTTCAACGCTAAAAACACTTGTTTTCATTTCTTACTTTCTAGTAGAGTATTGTTACAGGTTCATTGGTGTGATAGCTAATTCCTAATCAAATCGAGCTTACAGAATTTTGCCATTACATTTAGCGCCGTCTGTGGGAAAGATTTCATTTCCACGATACCCTAAGGTAGTCTTTTGTTACAATTTTCAATTATGGTTTCTTCCAGACGACAGGCTGCAGGAACTCAGCTCGAAATTTTTGTGGATCTGAGGCAAGTCACCAAGTTATTGGCGAATCTCCACGCAGAGGCGGAGAAACACGCCGAACTCAAATTTTAATTGACAAAGGATCGCGAGCTCTGAAAGAAAGAGCTTGATGCAGAACGATAAACTCATTTAAGAGTGCTCAGACGACACAAAGACCAGATGACGACGATGTAGACTGCACTCGTGGCTCTGTAAAACATTCAGCAGGCTCCTCCAGCCAGGTATCACGATCAACTTCCAGAGACCTCCCATATTTTGGCAAGGGAAAGATTGGGACCTCGGGGAGCCAATAGTAAAGCCATTTCCAAAATTTTACCACATGGACTAAAGCCCTCCATCCATTTAGGGGGAGAAGTTCAATTAGAGGCCAGTCATGGTCACCCTCTTTCCATCTGTCATGAGGAAGACCAGAGACCTCTACATCAAGATCTAGTACGAGTTCGCTTGAGTGAAGGTACGGGACCTTATCATCCCCTGCCAGCATGTCCAGTGATTCAGCCAACACATCATTACGTCACAAAAGAACATATGGATCAGCGAATTAAGGAGATAATCAAGGCACAAGTTCTGGGTACAACCGGCGATACCGCGAAGTTACAAAGAAGTCTGATTGCCAAAGAACTATTCAAAATGGAAATACCGAAAGGTTTCCATACTCCCCAAATTCACAAATATAAAGGTACTAACCCGAAGGAACATATTCAACAATACTGCAATTTATTGGGGTTGTACTCTAATCTCAACCACATTCTCTGCCGTCTATTCGCCACAAGTTTATAGGAGGAGCCACTTTGATGGTTCCACTCTCTTCCTGAGGAATCTACCTACACGTTTGATTAGCTGCAGAAATAGTTCATCAAGACCTATGCTCACAACAGAGACAGAGAGGAGAACTTGTATTCTCTTATCGGTCTTAAGCAATCACATGGAGAAAAGCTTGAAGACTTCTCAAAGAAATTCCTTGAGCTCGCAAGAAAGGTGGATAACCTTGACTAAAAAATGGTCGTTACCGCCTTCACCAATGCTCTCCAGCACGATTGCAAGGCCAAAAAATACCTCTTCCTTAACAAGCCTGTGGCATTAGAGGAGATGATCACCAAAGTCAACGGTTACGTCGACTTGGAGAGGATGATGTCTGAGAGACAAAAGTCTACTAAGTCTGTCCTCTCCACCAAAGTCCCATATAAAGAATGAACCAACGAGCCTTAAGAGAAACAGGGAGATCAAAAATGCACGAAGGGAAATACTGGATACCCTCAGAGAAGCAGTCCGGAAAACAAACCCGTCCTCCCAAAGCTGAACGTTCGAATCTCCACAATTTTTCACCTTCTATTGAAAGACACGCTCTACCATGTCTATCAACCACTGGAGCCCATCGAGAATTAAACATTTTGCCTGCACAATAAGGTAAATCACCATTCCACTGAGAATTTGTATGCTCTACAGCGGATGCTCGAGCTCATTTTCAAGGAAGGATGGATGCTCGAATACATTGTTGACCTAAAGTCATACCAAGATGGCAACTATAAGAAACAACTCAAAGATTTATAGGTCACTGACAGAGCTGAGGAGAAGCATCTGTACTATATGCACCTCAGCAACATGATCAAAGTCAACCAGATCACCAATTCTAGCCGATCAATGCACCAGAGTTTCTCGAAATACTGTGAACTTACAACACAAGACAAAAAAGACAAACTTCTTCCCGAGTCAAGCAATCGCCGACTCGGAATCTCTTTCAAAGATTGCGATACTAGCCATGTAAACTTTCCACATCAGTCATAATGCTCAAGATGAAATAGTTTGTCATGCACATAATAATGATCGATACTGGAAGTGGTATTGAAATTCTCTTTCAGAGTACGATCGACCAGATAGGTTTAGCCGACCAAGTCATTCAGAGCGACACAGACATCAGTGGGTTCAATGGCTCATGGAGGAATGAGTAGACAAGATTATTTTACCTATTGCCGCAGGACCAGCCACTATCGACGCCATTTTTTACGTCATCAATGCCAAGTCTCGCTATCTTAGGTTTATGGGCCGCTGCTGGATGCACAATATGGAAGCAATCGCTTCCACCTATCATCAAGCACTTCATTTCAAGCAGAATAATGGTATTTATGAGATCAGAGGTAGTCAAAAACTTTCTCGAGCTCGCGAAAATACTATCTCAGCCATCCTAGATACTTCTGACAGATTGGCCACATAGCAATTATAGAAAATTGATCACCTCGACGACTAATCACCTATAGAGGAGTCCACAGAATATGTTAACATTGATGCACCTAGCAGGGGCACGTTCAACAAAAGTAAGCTGGTTCAGCATGAAAAAGACGTTCTCATCCAGTTCCTGCAACTCAATTGTGACGTCTTTGCGTGGTCTTTCGAAGAGATTCCCAGAGTTGATCCAGCTATGGCTTGCCACAAGTTAGCCATCAACGCCAATGCCCCAGCGGTCAAACATAAATAGCGACGACTTTTACCTTATCTTCGAAATGAAGTTAACACCGAGATCGAGAAATTGATCAAAGTGGGATTCATTCGGGAGGCCAAGTATCCAGACTGGATATCTAACATTGTCGTTGTCCCAAAGAAGAACAGAAAAGTTTGTGTTTGCGTAGATTTTACATATTTGAACAAACAGACTCCAAAAGACAGTTTCCCTCTTCCAAACATTCATCAGATCCTCGATTCCACTGCAGGCCATGATCTTCTATCTGTGATGGACACCGCTTCAGATATAATCAAATCCCCCTTCTGGAAGAAGGTCAAGAGAAGACAACGTTCATCACCGAAAGTGGCCTTTACTATTACGAAGTCATGCCCTTCGGCCTCAAGAACGCAGGGGCCACATATCAACGATTGATGACTACTATGTTCAAAGCACACCTGGGAAAAATAGTTGAAGTCTACATCGATGATCTCTTGTGCAAAAGCGTACAGTAAGATAATCACATCTCAGATCTCAGCACAATATTCAACATCCTTTAATCTTACAGAATGCATCTCAACCCAGATAAGTATCAATTCGGGGTAGATTCTAGTCGCTTTCGAGGCCACCCCATCAGTAAAAAAGGGATTAAAGTTGACCCATATCAAATTCAGGCTCTCCTCGACATGCCTTCTCATAAGACAACAAAAGACGTTCAATAACTCGCCGACAAGATTGCCGCGATCAACCGTTTCATCTCTAAATCTTCAGACCATTGCCGTTGGCTATTCCTTTTACTCCGCGGATATGCCAAATGAGGAAAGGTCTAACCAACTGTGGAAGTCACTTGGACACCAAAATGCGAAGCAGCTTTTCAAGATCTCAAAATCTATTTGGGGAGGTCTTACATAATGAGCACCCCATTAGGTAATAAGGAACTGATAATTTATCTATTTGGGGAGGTCTCCCATACTTCCACAGGCAATAAGGAATATGGAAGGGAAAATAGATAAAGTAGTCTTCTTCGTCAGCATAACACTCACACCAGCAGAAGCAAGGTACTCTAAAATTGAGAAACTTCTTCTCACCCTTGTTTGTACTTCACAGAAATTCAAGCACTACTTCCAAGCACATTCTGTCAAATTTATGGCGAACTACCCACTTTGGGAAGTTTTGTCAACAAAAAAGAAGTCACGAAGAGTACAACAATGGTCAGTCAGTTTGTGCGAACATAATATCAAATTCGAGCAGTGTCAATCCATAAAAGGTTAGGCCGTTGCCGATTTTCTTGTGGATTTTCCAGTGGTGGATCCTGAGTGGGAGGAGCACGACCTAGACCTTGCCGAAAACATGCCAGAGAATCCAACTCCCAGGCCGTTTGATGAACGAGCTAACTGGATCACTACGTTAGGGTGGAGGCTTCTCACAGATGGATCAGCAGGACCTACAGGTTCAGGAATCGGAATCATTTTTTATTACCCCTTCTAATGACAGAATTGAGAATCAATCCGCTTGGATTTTGAGGCCTCAAATAATGTCACCGAGTATGAAGCTCTCATTCATGGACTCAACATCGCACTTGAACTTGATGTCCCCGAACTCTCAGTTTAGACCGATTCATTACTCATCGTTCATTATATTCTGAATAATACAATAAGAACGGGAAGATGATCAAATATGCGGCCTTCGTTGCAGATAGGATGAGTGAGTTCACGGAACCAATTCTTGAATATCTTCCTCATGGAGAAAATAGACACGCCGATTCCTTAGCATATCTAACCGGGGCCTTGGGTACCGAAGCTCGCTATCTCCAGATCGAAATCATTTTAACCCCCAATATTGATCATATATCTGTATGCGCGATCAACACTAGGGGGGATAAAGGGGGAGACAATGATTGGCGAAAGCCTTTCTTATCCTACCTCGGTGTCGATAACAAGTGCAACGGACCACTCCCTGTAGATCCAAAAGAGCGCCGACAACTTATCAACAACTCGAAGCATTGCATTACTCAAAGAGGTACGCTTTACCGCATCTCCATTACAGGACCTTACCTTAAGTGCCTCTCGAAGTTAAAAGCAGGCGAACTGCTTCACGAATTGCATGAAGGAACTTTTGGCTCTCACGCCGCAGGTAGATTATTAGTGAACCGAGCTATAACTCAAGGAGTATTCTGGCCTGGCATGCGCAAGCAAGCAGAGGAGTATTCCCGCAGGTGCGACACCTGCCAGAGACATGGAAATATGATATGATCCCCTGCGCTCGAACATGCAAGCAAGGTTTTCTAGCCATTCAAAGGATGGGCAGTAGACCTCGTCGGCGAATTCCCTAACTCTCCAGGTAATCGCCATCACCTACTCTTAGCTACCAATTATTTTACAAAATGGGCAAAAGCAATTCCGCCATGTCGAACCAGAGAAGAAGAGGTCATCTTTTTTATCTGGAACCACATTATCACTCGATTCGGGTGCCCCCACCTAATTCATATCGATAACAAGCCCCAATTTGTGGGAGATAAGGTCGTAACCTTCCTAAATGGCCACAATATCATCCACTCACCATCAAATCCTTACTACCTTCAAGGAAATGGCCAAGCCAAAATTACCAACAAAGCCATCATGGATGGACTCAAAAAATGGCTTCATTCGCTGAAAAAAAGAAATTGGGTTCACAAACTACCTCACGTCCTATAGGCGTATCGAACTACTCCCTGACAATCCACTGGGCGTACCCTGTTCCTCCTTGCTTATGGCACTGAGGTAGTAATTCTTTTTGAATATCATCACCCAGTTCGTGATCACGAGCTGAGTAACGAAGAAAATGAGTTCAAATTGCCTTGCAACCTTAATATGATTGATAAAACCAGGGAACACGCCATTGCTAACCTAGGTCGATATCATCCTATGCTTGCCAAATCATATAATAACCGAGTCAGGAGCCGTACTTTCCAAATTATAGATCTCGTCCACAAAGAAATTCCTTAACATCCCAAAGAGCCTTACGGTGGAAAATTAGCCGATAATTGGGAGAGTCTATTCATTATCATAAGTCTCTTAGGCCTGGGATCATACTATCTCATGATAGAAGAGGGAATCCCCATTTCAAATCCTTGGAAAACTAAACGACTGAAATGGTACTATCGTTAGGCGTCTTACTACTCCATTTTCATTGCTCGCTTTTTGTTTATTCAATTCTAAAAGTGAGATTCTTATCTCCATCCAATAAAATTTCTAAACTTATCAATGAAAGTTTTTTTGAACAATGTTATTCTCTTCACGAACATTCGTCCACATTTTACAGATTCAAGCATAGATAATACTAGCTTATAATTAATCTTTTCCAAGTTCAATCATGGATATCATTTGATTGGCTTCTATTACTACATCTCTGCGATTGTGGTAAGTATAAAAACTTGTTTCACATCAAAGACTCAACCAAACAAGAGATAAGGCAAAGGTAATACTAGCCTTTATCTGTTACAGCTTGTTTGAATCATTTCAGTAGGCTAGATCAAGGATAATACTTAGATCAACTGAATCTTTCCATCTCAGTGATTATGGAAAGTGTAAAAACTCATTTCACGACAAAGACTCAGCCAAACAAGAGACAAGGTAAAGGTAATACTAGCCTTCATCTTTTACAGCTTGTTTGGATCATTTTAGTAGGCTGGATCAAGGATAATACTTGGCTCAGTTGAATCTTTCCATCTCTATGATTGTAGCAAGTGTAAAAACTTGTTTCATATCAAAGACTCAACCAAACACGAGATAAGGCAAAGGTAATACTAGTCTTCATCTTTTACAACTTGTTTGGATCATTTCCGTAGGCTGGAACCAAGATAACACTTGGTTCAGCTGAATCTTTCCATCTCTGCGATTGTAGCAAGTGTAAAAACTTGTTTCACATCAAAGACTCAGCCAAATAAGAGATAAGGCAAAGGTAATACCAGTCTTTTTCTTTTACAACTTGTTTGGATCATTTCAGTAGGCTGGATTGAGGATAACACTTGATTCATCTAAATCTTTACATTTCTACGATTGTAGCAAGTGTAAAAACTTGTTTTATATCAAAGACTCAGCCAGGCATAAGATAAGGCAAAGGTCATACTAGCTTTCATCTCTTTCAATATGCCTGCGACATTTCTATAGTTCAATTTAAGTTTCAACTTGGCTCAACTCAATCCATCTCTGCGATTGTAGCAAGTGTAAGAACTTGTTTCATATCAAAGACTCAGCCATGCATAAGATAAGGCAAAGCTCATACTAGCTTTCATCTCTTTCAATATGCCTATGACATTTCTATAGTTCAAATCAACTTTCAACTTGGTTCAACTCAATCCATTTCTGAGATTAAAATGAATGTAAAAAATTTGTTTTATATCAAAGGCCCCACTAGACACTAGATAAAGTAATAGTCATACTAGCTTTTATCTATTTTTATGTGTCTGCGACAGATACTATTTACTTTTGGATCAAATTCATATTACAAAGGATTCTTTTCTGCTGAGATATTATCAGCAGTGATTCCCCACATATCAAGAGGTCTCTCTTTAAGTTTTTGGGCCATAATAACTCTACCTTGTTCTATTGATTCAGCAGTTCGTGGGCCCAGTTGGGTCACCATGACGCCCACACAGTTCTCTTGATCAATCTTAGCTCCACAGATGCATCCCTTATCCGACAGAGTTTTTTACAAGGTATCTCATTCTGACTTAAGTTTTTTTACTTCCTCTACAAAATATGCAACGATCACCCTTAACAGGTCAGATCGAGACGCATCAGGTACTACCATTGTTACAAATCTTGCCTTCAACCTCTCAAGGCGTGACTTTAACCTAGTGTAATCATTCTTCCATTCAATTATTTCTGTATCAACCTTATCATGGTTGATTGCATCTTCTTCTAATTTGGTAATATACTTCGCCGACTCAGCTAGGGCCATGGCTTCTAAGTCAACTACCCGAGCATGAAGTCTCCCAATTTATATTTTTAACTCTTCCCTAGTTGGCAGATCTTTCAATAATTCTTCCTTCCTCTTAACCAACAAGTCCTTTACTTTGATCACCCTCTCCAGAACTTTCTCCCTGACAAGAGCAGTATCCTTCTTATGCTGGCATTCCCTCAAATTCGTATTTCCCTTCTGAACATGCCCCAGAATTCGAGATACGTCACTTTCTAGCTCTCTAATACGACCTGAGAGACTAACTACATTCCCTCAAACTAAAAGAGCCTTAACCTCAGTTTAACTTCCCCCTGAACGCTCTCTAGCCTCGGCTTTCTTGGAACGAGCAATGGTTTGGTCATTTTTGGCTTTAAGTTGAGCAACCCTCCCGTTTAAGTCGTCGCACCTTCGATGCATTTCTCATAATTCCGTATCCTTAGCGGGGAGGGTTGTTTGCAAATGTTCAGCTGCGGCCTCTGAAGCCGATAGATTTTCTTGAGCTACCCTCAGCTCATTGTCCTTTTCAATGAATTTTTGTCTCATTCACTCCAGCTCATTCCTACATCTATGAAGATCATATCAAAATTGTCCCTCAGATTGTTCTAGCGCCAGAATACGGTATTGAGCCGTGTCGGCCTGCTTACCCCACACGGCCAACGCGTCAACCTGATGTTGAAGTTTCTCAGCACATTCTGTTGCCTCAGATAGCTCTTTTATCCCTTCTTAATCTCAAAATCTTTCTCTTTGACCTGAAGAGTCAGGTCGAAAATGACCTGATTCAACTTCTCAAGTCTAAAATATGCTTTTGCGTATTGATCTTCTCAATTCTCGTTCACCTCCTTCATCCTATCGAACTGTTCCGCAAATTCCCGATTACACATAAGTACGTTGTCCTCATATACGCGAGATGAATCCAATTCGACCTGGGAAATAAAACAAGTTTTAGTACAGTTCGATTCAGGAAAAGACTTTGAATATATCCAGACTACATTTCAAAGAGACTACGTGGTTTCTAAACATCTGCTTCCAAGTACTTTAGACTAAAAGTTTGGAGTCTATTCTCAGATGTACCCTTCATGAGTCTTCTTTCAGCGTGCAAGGTACATACTTTCGATATATTACTCTATATTAATAGCGTTGAATTTTTACCATGCATTCCTATCCTATTTTCTTAATAATTAAACGCTGGTGTAACATGCAAGTCGAAAAATCTATTCCGACCTAACCTGTAACTCCACTTGTGCAGACAGCAAGGCTTTAGAGGTCTCTTTTTTACTGGCAAGTCCAGACTCTAGGTCATTTATTCTGAAAATCATCTATCAAACTATCTACAAAAGGTTTATAAACAAAGTCATTCTACAGAAGTTTTCTTCCCCACACACAGTTCAAACTACTTACAAACATTTATACGAAACATATGTCTACCTTACCTTCTCACTACCACCTTCTTGGAGCTCGGCGTCATCCCCTTGATTGTCGAGCACCGTCTAGCGGGAAACCCCATCCAGACCGTCTACAATCCCCCCCCACGTCTGCTTCCACCTCAACGTAGGTGTCAGCCTTAATGGCATCTACCTCCTCCTCGGAATAGCCCTTCAGCATCAAATGATGACCCAATCTATCACGCTCCTCAATCATCTCGTCTAGATTGGCCTTTTCCTCGACCTACAGCTGGCCGATCGCCACCGCATGTGAGGCCTTCAGCTGCCTAACTTTATTCATGGTTTCAGCCTTAGATCGAGCTAATTCTCTTTCCAGCTCGTCATTGACCTTCTTTAGCTCACTTTTCTCTTCCTTAATACCAAGCTAAATCCCCTTGATAAGACGGGTAACCTGTAAAAATTACATCGATCTCAGCGATAAGCTTGAAGTATATGAAGCATGTCTTTCTGATAAAATAAACTTACCATCTTGCTCCTATCTTCCTCTCCATGGAGAATTGCCAACCTGGCCCTTTCCTCGACCTCTTTGAGGTCATCCACTGAAGCAGATCGCCCCTCGGCAGCCTTCTCTGCCGACTCCCCCGAGGGTTCGACCCTCCTGCTCTTATCCTTTGCGACCTCACCACTTCCAGTGGTACCAAAGGCTGGCAGAGTCTTTAGCATCCGTTTATTTTAAAAAAAATGAGCTACTTTGTTCTGCTTGACAGGATTTGGTTGAGCCGAACTTCCATTTCCAAGATTCTTGCCTTTTTCCTTCATCGACCCCCACCATCGACCTAGTAGACTGATCTTTTCGAACCTTGTTCGACCTACTGTCAACTCTCTTTTTTCTACTCATGTTGAGTCCCTCCAACACGAGTTCGAGCTCAGTCTCCTCCTCCACAACTTTGTCCAATAGGGATTCTTTCCTTTCCACTATAGACTTCACACCTGCAATAACACATTTTTACTATCAACTGCAGTTGTCAACAAAACATAACAATAATTCTACCTATGCATGTCTATACTTACTTTGCTTTACATATCTAAACCGAATGCCCAAAGGATCTTCATAATCTCTTTGAAGGAAATTACCCTTAACCCATATGATATTTCCATTCCAGGTTCGACCTGGTGAATTCAGATCAAAAAAACGAAGCCGAGTTACGTTGGCACAGAAATATGACCCCCCACTGGGGACTTGAAATTCTTTACCCCATAAAATTGCAAAACGTCCTCAGGGGTTATCCTACTCACTTTTTCCTCCCTTTTCCATTTTTCATTCAGATGGTCACGCACAGTTATTACCTCCCATATGTTCCCGTTCTATTGAATAGGACATGCCCCAATTGCATTCATAATCCCCTTCGCCAAATTGGTGAGGGGTAGGCTCAACCCATACTCTAATTGAGATATGTAACACAAAATACCCTCCGAGATGTCACTCTAGGCATCCCCATCGTAATATTCTAGCGAGATCGATTCATCTATACTCTTATCTCGTTTTTCAACTTCTAAATCAGCCTGTAAGTAAAAATACTCTTCACCCACCGCTACCGTACAACCCTTAAGCTGCCTACCGGCAAACTCTACACATTTTCCCCACTTCCCTCCTACAACCACCTTAGCTTTACCGAACTCTCTAAAGGCATCAGAACCAGGAGGATAAGATACCAGTTGACCAGGGAAACCAAGAAATTGTTCCAATCCAACTTCCCCTTCATTATCAGACTAATTCGTCTGACCAGACGTCGATACCTCATAAACATACGAGCTACCCATCTTAAAATAATTTATACAGCCTCGTTTTTGACCTACAGAGATGCTTTTCACGCTCGGCCTACATACAGGTTAAGATATTTATCATTCTTCCATCTATGTATATATAATATATATTCAATATGTATCTCTGATAAATTGTTTACGCATAACAATATATTTTTAACATATACATACGTCAACATATATTTGCGTACATCTCTACTAACATTCATTATCCGAATGAGAATCGGTAGTAGAGTCAAGCTTTTCCCTCACAACGTTGTTGTATTGCCACCTACGAGATCAAGAATCCTTTGCCTTCTTCAACCCTTTATCACCTCCAGATAACTCTTTATCGAATCCCCTGATCTTTTGTCTCTCTCTGAGTGTTCTCCAAATTTTATTAAAATGTAAAATGCTTGATTGGAGACGAAGAAGCACTATTTATCCTTTTTCTCTCCAGCGGCTAGCATTTTTAGCTCCTCGCACGAATCATCCTCGATTCCAGAACCGAGGCGTTCATTCCCCTCTCCATGTCAGATGCCTTGGAACTTTTCGATAAAACCACATTTCTATCACTACAACTCCCCTTATTTTTTTACATATTTTTTCTCCCGATTTCTATATCATTTCCTGACCTTGCCGCACTCATAATGACTCACACTGTACGATGTTAGAGTTTTATTTCCTTTTGCATGCAAAACAAAACTAGAAGCTTCTGTAATTTTATATTTTTGTTTTTTAGTCCTTGTTTATCATACTTATAGTGATTGGCATCATTTTCTAAACTGTGCAAATGTTCAAATTTATTCAAAATGGTTGCTAAAACAGTCCCAAAACATATTTGCCCCTATAAAGGATCCGATTGACTTATGTTATTTTTGTTACATTCAAACAATTATATTATTCATAAAGCACACCATACACAACATCAATCGCAGCCCTGGTAACCTAACCAAACATCATCAAATCACATTATTCGTCGATCTTCTGATCTTCAAATTTGATCTCAACTTCAGCAATCAAACCAGCCAACGTCTCTCAATCTGCTGAATTCCTCACCAATTTACATAAGCACACCTCTTTAAAAAACGAGCATACTCACAAGATCTCCTTACATCTAACCTTTGAGCTCACATTCATTCCCCAAATAGTTTAACATTATAACTATACGAACCTAAGATCCTCGCACGTACTTCAATAATCTTTATAGCCAATCGTCCTTCTATGGCAAGATGAATCCTCTGAGATCGAGCCCTGCAATCCTAATCTCCTCCTACCCATACATATACATTTAACACACTTTCCCCTCAAAATACGTGATTTTAACCTAGTATCTCATAACAGAAAACCCTAAATATTTTGGAATAAATTATTTAAACTTATCCCCTCACCAGTATACAAAATAGTCACTGTATTCGACCTTACGATACCATGACTATTACCCATTTCGACCTATAACAGCTCAAGTTTACATATTTCTTACAATTTCTATCCCTCACCTGTTAAACATAAATCATTTATATCAGAACGACATTGATAGCACATACTTATCTCAGTTCGAGCAATATTACGACATTATTTCATCATTTATCAACAGTTATTCAACTAACACCCAACACAATTCAGATCGATTCAGGAAGTTTTTTCTATACACAGTTTCATAAATATCAACTTTTATTCATATCAAAGATATTTCATACGATTTACAGAAAATAAGTCTTCACACAGGAATATAACAGAATGTTATCCATCCAACACCAAACTCTACGTACTTTACAGATAATAAGTTTTCCCTGTTTGTTACAAGTCATTCAAGCACATCAAGGAAGCATGTCTTCCAGTTCTTCTTAATTCAGTGATTCTTTACCCTGATGAAAAGTAGACATTGGAACCAACAAAGATCTTCCCTCACATAGCTCGGTTGAAGCCCAGACGAACTCCAAGCGAAAACTATTCAAGCAGTGGACTCAGTGTTGGCACCCACAAAACAAGATGAAAGGTTTTTCAAGTACAAAAACACGATGGATGCGTCAGCAGGATCCCCCTTCCCATTATCCTCCTCCACTGCCATCACCGCCTCTTCTTTAACCTCAACCACCGAAGAGTTGGTAGAGATGAAGAGGGCATAACCTTAGAATCCATGGCAACACAAGAAATTAGCATATCTGACCCACAAATACTCCTTTCTCTGCATATAAATCCCTAACCCTATCTTCTGCAAGAGTGCGGAGACAAGCCCAACGTTCCTCGCCTGTCAAGACAAAGACATAAAATCTCTACTTATAGTAGAAATTTTCCTCAGCTTCAACCGCTTACTCTCCCAACAAGCCTTGGTACGTCAAAGGAACAGGGGTCGGGATCGTCATTTCCAAAGAATGGTCACCAAAGTATTTCAACTTCAACCTCTATGTTTTAGACACAATCCCCTCTTCAAAAACCATACATCAATTTTTCACCATCTCAGAAAGAGTTACGCATGCAAGAATTGTTCCAAAGATTTTATAAAGGTACTATTTATATAAGCCTAAATTTATTGTGCAGGTACGTTTTCCCAAGCGTCATCATTCATTACGGACGCGACTATTCAAGCGTAATCGTCACATACATCCGGATCATCATTTAATACCCATCACATCCCAATATCACGTAACTTCCAGACAGTCAAACGCCATCATTGATCTATTTCAAGTTTCAAACTTTTAACATAATATTTCTCAACCAAAGCCACTCGTGACTTCGGCTGCGAGGGGGCGATTATAGGGACTTATCCCTCAATCTCACAAATGATCAAGCTCATATAGTTTGATTTACCTTTATCTCAGGCTCACGCAATTTTATCACTTCATACTCTAGTCAAACATTCCAACCAGCCCTACGAACTACTCAAGAACGTGGGTCGAGCTAAACCCGGAGAATGTTATTCAGTCAAAAACAGCTGTCTCCCACGAACTCGTCAGTTATTTAGTGAACCGCCACTAACCACATTATTCGGAAAACATATTCTAGCACGATGAAGAGCTGTGGAGAAGCCTATATAAAGGAAAATTTTAAGAAGAGACAAGGACGAGAAAAATCACTCAAAACTTCCTATTTACGAGATCAAAAGTATTTCTATATTCTAGAGATCACTTGTAATAAAGATATCCACTCAAAGCAATAAAGATACTTTAACAAAAATTATACATACGAGGACGTGGCTTTTTTACCTATTCAAAGGTTTTCTATGCTAAAAATACTTGTTTTCATTTTTTACTTTCTAGTAGAGTATTATTACAGTTTCATTGGTGTGATAGCTAATTCCTAATTAAATCGAGCTTACGGAATTTGGCCATTTCAGACTAGGAATTCAGCTTCCCCTCTGAAGGATAGTGATGGAGATACTGAATTTTTGGGAAGTTACTCCGGTTCAGATGAATGGAAATTTTTACGAGATGATGAGGGTAATTGAGGGTATGAATGTAAAGTTGAAGAGTGAGAAGAGGGGTTCAATCGAATGGTATGATGTAGTATAATTTTACTCAAGAAAGGCAAATAAGAATACGGGCACATACCATATTCGGTGTCACCCTGAGAAACCCTGGTTGTTTGATCTGTGTTTGACAGGTCGAGGGTGGAATAGAGACCTGCTTGTCGTACGGGGTAAATTTGAGAATGTCGAAGGGGAGGGCTCGTATAGGTTACATCATAAAGTCAATAACCCGAGTGAGTCTGTTGTCGAAGATTTTATTTTGATGTGTTGCTCGAATAAATTGTGATTATATTTCTATTTTTCTATAGGTCCGACTAACCGGTCTTGGAAGAATCTGAGGGATTATATTGACGCTTTGATCGACTCCGACGAGGAGTGGGTTAATTATGTGTTCAAGAGTCCTGGTATCAAGAGGAAGAGAATGAAGAAGACAAATTCCCTGCTTTGAAGCGTACCTAATATGCTGAAGCCATCAACGAAGAGGAAAGGCAAAGGTGGTTCGAATGTATTCAAAGAAATGGGGAGGATGATATGGCAAGGGCAGTTCAGTATGTTTCGAAAGAGAAAAGGGCATCGAAGAAAGCAGTGCCAGTACCTGAAGTGGCTAGTAATGTTTTGAGACTGAGGCCAAGGCAGGTACCAACACAAGCTAAGAAAGGGAAGGGTAAGGTTGTTCCCAAGTATCCGAAGGTGCAACAGACGAAGGTTATTCAGCGCAAACGGCGTAGGGAATTTGTGGAAGATGATGCGGAGGATGAGGGCAAAGAGATGACGAAGGCTGACTGAAAAGATCAGGGTCTGGCCAAGGCTACTTCTATGGCTGAACTCTACGATGCTGACCCAGACGAGGCTTCGAAGCGTATAAAGAAGAGTATGTATCATGTAGCTGAGTATTATTGTTTATGAAATTCTAAAATTTCTTAACTATTTCAGGCTTTGAGAAGTATTGATAGCTCGAATACTCTAGTAGACAGATGTTTGGGCAGAATCATACAACAAGGCAGTGAAAGTGGGAAAGAGGAGGTTGCGGGAGGCGCTTGACAGTCTGGAGCATGCTAGGGGGAAAAGAAGCATCGTTGTTGTCTGATAATAATAAGTTAAAATGGGATTTGGATGCTATCAATGATGCAGTCAAGAAGAGACTGGAGGGCCAATATTTTAATCATGAATAGGTGTTGCAATCGAAGCTTACTCCGAAGGATAAGGAAAAGGCAGAATTGAAGGTGCGTTATCAGGCACAGTTTGATGGTGAATGTAGAGTTACTGTCAGGCTGAAGGAGTTCATAGAGGACATGGGGTTTGATCCTGATACTTTAGAACGCCTTCATGTTATCGAAGATCCTGTTGCTGAGGACTCTTTGCTGGCGAAGGGGAGAAAGGTTGAAATTGTTGTTGGAGGTGTTGGAGGTGACATGGAAACTTTTGTTGACAAAGGTATTGCTGCTAGAACTTCGACTGACATGATCACCAATGGAACTGGGTCGAGACCTTTGACTGGAGGTTCCGAAGGCATCGGTACTGAAGAACATGTTGGGGGAGAGGATGCAGCCGTTTCACAATTAGGTATTTATACGCGAGTGCCATGCCTGTTTTTTCTGATTTGCTATGGAGTTGAAATATTTGAACCATGTTTATTTTCTGTAGGGTTGATCTTGGAACTTGATTTGTGTGAACTGATTTGAACTGCTGTATTGAAACTGATTTGTGTGAACATGACCTGCATTGAATTGTTGTGCGAGATTCTTGACGTTTGTTCTGAACATGATTTGAATTGTATTTTGGTAAAACTACTTCTCTGATATATATATTGTTCTGAAGCTTCTTGCATGTGGTGGGATTATAGATATTTCTGTATACTTGTATCTGTGTATGCTATAACTGTTGAATGATTGTAGAATGATCGAATTGCAGAGGGATTTACTGGACTTCGAAGGCCTAAGCCACAATAGAGTAAGGCGTGGTCGCCCCCAACGCATTCTCGAGGGTTCGGTCTCTCGACCATTCATGCCCCTCCCGAGTTTGCTCGATTATTGGGAGTTTGAAAATTTTTGAGGTCACCCCCAAGTATCAGTCGGGCCAAGGTTGACATGATACTTAGAAAAAACCTAGAAATTTACTGGACTTTGAAGGCCTGAGCCACAGCGAAGCATATTTGTTCACCCTCAATGCATTCTCGAGGGTTCAGTCTTTCAACCATCCTTGCCCCTCGAGTTTACTCAAAATTAGGAGTTTAAAATTTTTTAAGGTCACCCCCGACTATCAGTCGAGTCGAGGGCTGACATGATACCCAGGTTTAACCAAGAAATTCACTGGACCTCGACGGCTTTGAGTGCCTGAACAAAGCATATTTGTTTGCCCCTAATGCATTTCCGAGGGTCCAATCTTTCAACAATCCTTTCCCTTCGAGTTTGCTAAAAATTGGGAGTTTCAAAATTTTCAAGGTCACCCCCGAGTATTAGTCGGGTCGAGGGTTGACATGATACCCAATTTTAACCAAGAAATTTTTAACAGCTTTGAGGGCCTAATAGAAGCATATTTTCTTTCCCACAATGCATTCCCGAGGGTCTTGTCTTTCAACCATCCTTTCCCCTCGAGTTTGCTCGAAATTGGGAGTTTGAATTTTTTTAAGGTCGCCCCCGAGTATCAGTCGGGTCAAGGGTTGACATGATACCCAGGTTTAACCAAGAAATTCAATGGAAATAGGAGATGAAGCTTGGGAGAAAAAGATGTTTATTGATTATTCTGTGTTTACATCAGGTGTACAAGGTAGAGGCCTTGGCCTATTGTATGAAACCCGCTGCATTGTGTTCCACGGGTTAGGGAAAGACTCTTCGTCTTCTGTAATCAAATAGCTTGAACCTTTGTCAGCATTATCGTACACGACATAAGGTCCTTCCCAGGATTCGGCTAGCTTACCGGCATTTCAAGGCTAGGAGGATTGATTAACACGTCGAAGTACAAGATCTCAAATTTTGAAACTTCGTGGTCGAACACTCTTGTTTTATGACTTCTGAAGTGATGTATGATAACGGTCGAGATTGGCGATGGCTCGATCTTCGGTTTCGTCGATCCATAACATTTTACATCTGAGTTTAAACTCATTTTCTTTATCTGGGCGGTTGAGATCTCATGTGGGTACTTTGAATTGAATAGGAAACACTACTTCAGTACCGTAGGCCAGAAGGAAAGGGGTGCAACCTATAGATTTTTGTGGTGTTGTTCGATAGGCCCAGAGAACATGCTATAACTCCTGAACCCATCGACCTTTCTTTGTATCAACTCTTTTCTTGAGACCGTCGACTATGGTTTTGCTGATAGCTTCGACTTTACCATTGCCTTGGGGGTAGCAGGGTGTTGAGGGGGAGAGGATGATGTTTCTTGAGGAAATTTCTAACTTTGCTCTCATCGAACTGCGGACCATTGTCACATTAAATCATATGAGGACATCTGAAGCGTGTGATGATGTTTTCCCATAGTAATTTGATAACTTCTTCTTCTCTAGCTAGGCGTAAAGGTACAGCTTCGACCCATTTGGTAAAGTAATCGATTGCAGTAAGGATATTTTCTCTGCTACCCAAGGCTTTAGGGAAGGGACCGATGAGATCGATAGTCCATCTTTTGAATGACCAGGAAACTTAACTGAAATGGAGGTCTTGAGAAGGTTAGAGGATATCATGGGTATGGCGCTGGCATTTGTTACAGAGTTTGGCATACTCTTCGGCTTGTTTTTTCATGTTCGGCCAGAATAAACCTTAAGATACAGCTCGAAGGGCCATGGATCGACCAGTAGTATGAGCACCGCAGATACCTTGACGGAGTTTGGCTAAGATGGTAGAGGCTTCAGCTTGAGAGATGCATCGAAGACGGATGCCATTTGGGGACTTGTGATGTAGCTCGTGTTTGTGGATGGTATATCTGCAATAGTTCTCTAATAATGACCGTTTGAATTTGGGATCATCTGGAAGGGTAGCATTGTTGAGGTAATGGAGGAATGGTGCTTGCCAGTCATCTGAATCGAGACTCTCACCCCCAGTATTGATGGCATTGACTTCCATCTGGTCAATACTTGGGCGTTCGAGTACTTTGATATGGAGGGTTCGGGATTCTGATTGGCCTAACATAGCTGCTATGTAGGCGAGGGCATCTGCATGCCAGGTTTCTCCTCGAGAGTAATGAATGATAGTAGATTTTTCAGGAAAATGGTCCATGCACTAACGAACGAAATGGGCATATTCAGCAATGCGACCGTTTGCTTGATTTTTACCTGTGCAATGACTCTAAACCAGTTGGGAATCTATGAAAACTGTAAGTTTGGGAATGCCGAGGTCGAGTGTAAGGTCAAGGCCGTGGATCAATACTTCATACTCAGTTTCGTTACTAGAACATTCGAAGTTTAATTTGACGGCCTTTTCTATTCGATCATTGGTAGGAGTGTCCAGGACTATGCTGATCCCTAAACCATTAGGTCCAGCGGATCCATCTGTGAATAAACGCCATCCAGTGTTAGGGTTCCATGGATCTGTTACTTCGGGCAAGTCTTCTGTCAGGTCTTCTTCATGTTCCTCCCAATAAATTTCTTCGACTGAGAAGCCAGCGAGGAAATCTGCTACTGCTTGGCCTTTTTGAGATTTTTGCTTCTCGAATGTGATGTGATGTTCGCCAAAATAAACTAACCACTGTTGCACTCGTCTGGATTTTCTTTCTTGCTGAGTACTTCTCAAAGAGGATAACTTGCTATAACACGGATGTGGTGAGCTTGAGAATATGGTTTGAGTTTGCAGGACGAGTAGACGAGGGTGAGGAACAAATGCCCAAGTTTTGAATATCCAGTTTCTGCAGGTGTTAGAGTTTTACTGATGAAATATACAGGTTTTTTGATGTTTAAGTCGAGTCGAATGAGAACTAAACTGATGGAAGTGTCTGTAATAGCGAGATATAAAGAGAGTGTCTTACCTTCGATAGGGGTACTGATATTGGGTGGTCGACCAAGATAAGTTTTGAGTTCCATAAAGACCTATTCACATTCGAGTGTCCAGTTAATCTCAGGGTTGTTTTTTATTTTTACTTTGTGGACGCCTTGGTTGCGAAATAGGGAAAAGAGCCAAGCACAACGGTCTGAGGAATTGGAAATAAAACGGTTGAGGGCTGCTATTTTACCAGCCACTTTTTGGACATCTTTCATGGTTTGGGGCGAAGTCATGTCGATGAGGGCTCAAATATGGGTAGTGTCGATCTCGATACCTCGTTTACTGATAAGGTGGCCGAACAATTTACCAGATAAAACACCAAATTGGCATTTGTCTGGGTTGAGTTTCATGTTGTATGTTCAAAGTATCAAAAATACTTCCGTTAGGTCTTAGACATGGGTCTGTTTCTGGAGGCTCTTGCATAACATGTCGTCGATGTAGACTTCGACTGACTTGCCAAGCAAGGTTTTGAACATTGTTGCGACAAGGTGTTGCTAAGCGGTACCAAAATTTTTAAGGCCGAAGGGCCTGACGTTAAAACAGTGAAGGCCATGTTAAGTGATAAAGAAAGTTGTAAGATGATTTTCGGGGAGGAAGGGTACCTGATTATAACCTGAAACCGCGTCCATCATAGACAAATGCTCATGACTAGCAGTGGCATCAATGAGTACTGAGATGATCGGGAGGGGGAAGCTGTCCTTCGGTGTGTGTTTGTTGAGGTCTGTGAAGTCGATGCAAATCCTGATCTTGCCACTTTTTTTGGGAACTGTAACAATGTTCGATATCTAATCAGCATACTTCACTTCTTTGATCAAACCTGCGGCTATAAGCTTGTCTACTTTGAGGTTTACTGCTTCTCGAAGGCATGGAGCCAAGATACGCTTCTTCTGTTTAACTGCTGTAGAATGGGGAATGAGATCGAGGAGGTGGCATGCCAAACTGGGGTTAACACCAGGCATCTCATGAAACATCCATGCAAAGACGTCTTTGTTTGCTTGAAGGAAGTCTGAGTGCTCGAGGTATTCTGCCCGGTCTAAAAAGGCTCCAATGAATGTTCCTCGACCAGGACTGTCGAGTTCAATATAAATAGTGGGTTTGATGGGTGAGGTGGCATCTGTCAAAGGTGTAGGGAAAGAGAGGGACGGTGATTGCTATGGGTGGCTGACGAGCCTCCGGGTCTGATCAATCTCCGGATGCTCGCATGAACGGGCAAGCCGTTAAGAGCCTTTTAAATTCCATATTCCCATGGGGGTGGTAAAATGAAGGATTTGATGATATGTCGAAGGAATGGCACGCATGGCATGGATCCAGTCACGTCCGAGATATACTGAGATATTCTGATTTCTTGTTGACGACAAGAAAACTGGTTTGGAGTATGACTGGACCGGCAGTAACTAGGAGGCTGATTCGACCAACAGCAACTTCTATGGCCCCATTAAAACCTTTAAGTTTGACATTGGCAGCAGTGATGAGGTCAATTTACTTCATGGTATGGACAGTTTGGAAGAAAAGGACATCGGTTGTACTTCATGTGTCTATGAGCATTGTGTGGAGGATGATGTTTTCGATCTTAATCATGATGACTAATGGATCATAATGGGGAAAATGGGCATGGGATGTGTCATAGTCGATGAAAGAGATGCCTTCGGGTTGAGAGGAGAGGCTTGATCCTATCAGGAGAGTGGACAGCTTCTCCTGGTAGGTGAGATTGTAGCATTCTTCGACACGCTTGCATTTACTTTTGGAACAGCCACTATCAATGTTATTGACTTCAATGAAATTTATTTGGTATATATGCACCTTAGCCGGGTCGGCAGGAGAGGTAGGTTGAGGTTTGAGGTATGACCTGTCAAGGTAACTGGGAAGGTCGGCAACATACTGGTGTAGACGACCTGCTTTGAGGATAATATCGAGAGTGCGCTGGAGGTCAAAGCATTTGTTAGTGTGGTGACAGCTACACTTGTGAGAAGCGCAGTAAGGTTCACCTGATTTGACTTTGATGGGGAAAGGGATACGCCTGATGGGATCTACCTATATATGTGATAAAAGGGTACTGAGAGGGACAGTAAGTGTGGGTAGGACCGGCTTCGGTCTCTTTCTGCGAGCTTTGGCATTGTTTTCATTGTGAGGGCATTTTCGCCTCTTACTCTGTTGTGAGATAGGAGTGATCAGGGGTGTTGGAGTAGAAGGTGGGTTTTTCGAGGTTTATTGAAGTTGGTGGTTGAAGGTTACCTCTGTTTACAGGATTCGTGGAGGTGTTCAAGGTCGATATAACCATTGACCTTTGAGAGAATTTCCTTGAGGCTTTGAGGTTTATGAAGGACCAGGTACTCTTTAATACGGTTGTGATCTGGTAAAGCATTTGAGTACGCGAGCACCGTGCGCAATCAAGGTTCTCGACTTTCCGTGATTCATCGAGAAACCTCTTGGTGAAGGCTTCGAGGGTTTCGCTGCTGGATTTTCTTAAATTGAATAGGGCGTCAACTCTGAATTCTCTGTCTTTGTTGAAGGCAAAGTAAGCGATAAAAAGCTGTAACAGCTGCTTGAAGCTCCGGATCGAGCCATTGGGGAGATTGTGATACCATCGAAGGGGGCTGTCAGTGAGGCAGGTGGGAAAAAGGTGACACATCAGGTGGTCGGTTGTAGAGTTGAGGCTTAGGGCATTTTGGAATTCGAGAATGTGGGATTGAGGGTCTACGTTGTGGTATTTAGTGAGTTTGGGAGCACAAAAATTAGGGGATATCTCGAAAGCGAGAAGTTTGAGGCATATGGGGTTATTCAGTCGACTCCAAGAGTTGGGAGCTTGGCTCGCGCTGACGCGAATAGCAGGCTGAATTTTGTGGTTGAAGTCCTACTATGCAGCATAGGCATGATCAGGGGGAGATTGAGGGATTCAAGGGTGGTGAGGTCGAGTGTCCGGTATTTGTTCGGCGATGAGCTCTCCGAGACGTTCACGAGCAGGGTAGCGTTTGGGATATCTAAAGGATCGAAGGGTGGAGTCAAGGGAATCTTCTGTGGTGTGAATGCCGAGATGGATGGAACTAGTAGGGAGAATAGTATGAGGAGCACCTTCGGCACCGATATAGACTGGGGGTACTTCAAGATTTGGTAGGGGCCCCAAACGGGAGCGGGCAGACACGCACAATGGGTCTAGTGCTTGGGATGGTCAAGTAGCTTCCAGAGGCTGTAGTCTCTACAACTCTCGGACGATGTTACGTAACTCATCAATTGCCCGGTTCTGCCTATCGGCATCATTCAGGCGGCGGTTCCGTTCAGCTTAAACTCTAGCCGATGCTTTTCACGCTCCTGGTGAAGTTGTGCATGGTGGCATTCCTCGACTTGAGTGAATTATTGAGAAAGTAAAGCTATTTAGGCGGCCACTCCGTCGACGGAGTTGCCGGCATTGGTAGAACTGGAACGGAGGGTGGGTGCCATTGAGAATAATTTGTTGAAGTTGAGGACAAAAGGAGGGAAATAAGAAAGGGAGATGGGTAGGGTGGGAAGCACAGACGGCGCAAAATGGAGGGGCCTAACTTCTTGCGGAGGGGAAGTCGGCTCTTACACCATGGGGTTGAATCCTCAATCAAAGGGATTTAAGCACGTAATCTAGAATGCGAATAATCTATAGATAATATACTTGAGTGGATGCCTAGAATGTGACTCTCGACAACCTCTGATGAGAATTTTTAAGAGTATTTGTAATTCTGTCGAGTGGTCGAAGGTTCGAATACTTGGTTTTACAAGGTGATCGAAGGTAAACAATATGGGGTCTGGGGAGAGTTTTTCTAACCCTTCATTGGTTCCCCATCTCTCCTATTTATAGAATCATATGAAGGGTTGAGTCATCAAGGTTAGGTCAGATTACAAGTGTACAATCGGGGTATCCTCAGAATATCGAGCGGGTATCCTGGAGTTAGTGCTGAAGCCAAAAATATAGGGCCTATCACCATACTCTATTACTGTAGTTGTCTGTCGGTTCTGTTATTGTGCATTGTCACTGCAGCTGCCTGTTAGTTCTGTCACTGTAGCTGACTGGACCAACAACGGCGTTATTCCTATCTAGTGAGCTTGCTGTCTTTTCATGCTTCGAACATGTACGGATATGGTTAAAGGGTTTCTGATGTTGAAGTGAAATTCTTCTTCGAGGCTTCGTTTTCGGATAATCTTTGGGAGACTTGTTTGGAGATTGTATGGGATTCGATATATTTGAGTAGGCTTTGAAGTAGCCTTCGAGTGTTTGACTGGGGTAGAAGCCTGCGAGTAGGCTACTATAATGCTCTCCTTAATTTTTCCAATCAAGTTGGCCAATATCTATCAGCATACTTCTTTGACTCGCTGTTTAAACAGTGTGGTGCTACGGGAATGTATTTTGCTAGAGATCCAGCAAATCTTACTCATAACATCCCAACTTCTGACCCAAAGTTTACAAAGAAGATTCTTAGAACTGAACTTGGACCTAATTCTTTATGACTTCAACTTGTGATCATTATTTTTTGTCTACAGGACCTAGCCAATACAGGATGATTAAACGTGTTTGTGAAAGGGAGTTGGGATTCATTTCTCAATGTTGCCACTCAAAGAATGTTGAGAAGAATGCTTCAAAGGGACAGGGACAGTACTTTGAAAATATTGGACTCAAAATTAACGTTAAGGTTGGTGGCAGGAACACATATCTATAAAATGTGAGAGTTTGCAACTAAATTTCAGATAAGAATGCCATTATCTTTGGTGCGGATGTTACTCACCCACCGCCAGGGGAAGATTCAAGTCCTTCCATAGCAGTAGTAGTAGTATCCTTGGATTGGCCTGAGGTTAATAAGTACAGAGTGTTAGGAATACGGCTCAAAAACTGGGAAAGTCGTTCGAACGAGTAGGGAAGTCATTCGAAGGATAGAGTTTCCTTTAAAGTCATTTGCGCAACTTCTGAGGTCGTTCAAACGAAAATAGCTCTTGGGCCAAAATTCCAAAGGATTGTATAATGTCGTTCGAACGACCTAATGACCCGTTAGAACAAAAAAGGCTTTGTTTTTTTGTTTCTAAGTTTGTTTTGAAGAGGATTTAATCCAAAACGATGGATTATCTCGTGATACATACTTCGGAGATAACCTAATGGAAAACCTATAAATATTGAGTATATGTTAAAGGCCTCTGTATACAGGGAGAAAGAGTTAGAGATAGAAAAGGGAAAAGGGAAAAATCTAGGGCTTTGCTCTGGAGAGATTTCTTGAGTTTTCTTTCTAGGGTTTCTTGCTGGGGATTATCTGTAAGGGTAGAGGTGATGTTGAGTGATCTCTGGAACTTCTTGTCACCCTAAGTAATAATATATTCGTTGCGCTTGTCGGGGGTGGTTTTTATCCTTTTAAGGGTTTCCACCTAATTAAACCTTGTGTATGTGATTATTGCCTTAGTTTGAATTCTTTTTGGTTAGAGTCGGCTCTTCAAGTTCTTGTTAAATCTATTGTGCTTCCACATTGCGATTTGCCCCCTCGATTTCCCAACAATTAGTATCAGAGAAATGTTTGGGGCAAGTAGAGTAACAAGATGGGAAGATCTAAGTATTCTAGCGTGATCAAGTTTGATGTGGAGAAGTTTGATGGGAAGATAAAATTTTGGATTTTGGCAAATACAAGTCCAAGATATCATGAATCAAAGCGGGTTATGCAAGGCACTGAAAGGGAAGCCTATACCTAAAACTCTGGTTGAAGGTATAGCGGCCCAGGTAGCAGACAACAATGAAGATGAGGACAGGGAAGATCTGGATTCAAGGGCTGCGAGCGGGATACGCCTTTGTCTCGCTAAGAGCATTTTGGCAAACGTGGCTGGAGAGAAGATCATAAAGGGTCATTGGGAAAAGCTTGAAATTTTATACTAAATGAAGAGTCTTTCGAGTTGCTTATACCTCAAGGAGCAGCTTCATACACTTAAGATGAATGAGGGTACGAGCATTGGTGATCACCTACGTTTTTTGAACGGGATCGTTTCAGAATTAGAATCGATCGGAGTTAAAGTTGAGGATGAAGATGGGGTGCTTTAACTTATATGGTCTCTTCCGTCTACCTTTAAGTATTTTCAACCGACATTGATGTATGGGAAGGAAACTTTGAGTTTTGAGGAGGTTACAACAACGCATCTTTCCACGGAGAGAAGGCTTAAGGGTAGCAAATCCATGGGGGAAAACTCTGTAATGGTGGTTAGTGGGAAGAGAAGCTTTAATAGGTTCAGAAAAGGAACTTGTTGGAGCTGTAGTCAATCGGATCATTATAGATCTGATTGCAAAGCTGGGAAAGGTAATGGAACAAGTTCGGCAAGAGGCTCCGATAGTGACACTAAAAAACTGTCAACGGTTACTAGTTATGATGGTGATGAGGCGCTCCTCGTGGTGGCCGCAAATGGTTATCGCCACGATAAAAGATGGGTGTTTGATAGTGGGGCTACAATGCATGTATGCACATACAAGGCATGGTTCGGCAATTATGCAAGGTGTGAGGGTAGCAAGTTTGTGTTGAAGAGTGATAGCTCTTGAAGGCCAATTTTGAGAGTGGGTGATATTCACGTGAGGATGTTCGATGGACACATCATAGTTCTTCATGATATTCGGCATGTGCCGAGTATGACTCATAATCTAATTTCAATTTCCAAGTTAGATAATGAGGGTTACAATTACTCTGGGCGTGGTGGAGTAATGAAAGTTTATTGGAAGTCTTCTTTGATGATGAAGGGAGTTCTAAGCGAGAACTTGTATGCATTGGTTGGTAAATCAGTGGGTAGAAATGTGAAAATTGCATATACCGATGGAGCTATAAAGATTTCTCGCAAGTGGAATTTAGTTCAAGGTGGAGCAATGGCAAAGTCTACAAAGATGATCAGAAAGTGGATTCAGATTGGTAGGCCTAGGAAAAGTCTAGACTCGAGTAATTTTCTTAATTGAGAAGCAACAAGGATACACGACGAATGCAGTAGAAGAAATGGCTTTATCGCCGAGGTGGAGATTGTTAGGAATAGGGCTCAAAAACTTGGAAAGTCGTTCGAACGAGTGGGGAAGTCGTTCGAACGACAAAGTTTCCATTAAAGTTGTTCGAACGACTTTTAAGGTCGTTCGAATAAAAATAGTTCTTAGGCCAAAATTCCAGAGGATTGTTTAATAGTCGTTCGAACGACCTAATGACCCGTTCGAACAAAAAAGGCTATGTTTGTTTGTTTCTAAGTTCGTTTTGAAGAGGATTTAATCCAAAATGAGGGATCATCTCGTGATGCGTACTTTGGAGATGACCTAATGGAAAACCCATAAATATTGAGTGTATGTTAAAGGCCTTTTTACACAGGGAGAAAGAGCTAGAGATAGAAAAGGGAAAAATCTAAGGTTTTTCTCTAGAGAGATTTCTTGGGCTTTCTTTCTAGGCTTTCTTGCTGGGGATTATCTGTAAGGGTAGAGGTGAGGTTGAGTGATCTCTGGAACTTCTTGTAGCCCTAAGTGATAATATATTCGTCATGCTTGTCAGGGGTGGTTTTGATCCTTTAAAGGGTTTCCACCTAAATTAAACCTTGTGTATGTGATTATTGCCTTAGTTTGAATTCTCTTTGGTTAGAGTTAGTTCTTCAAGTTCTTGCTAAGTCGTATTGTGCTTCCCCGTTGCAATTTTCCCCCTCGGTTTCCCAATACTGAGCTCTTGTGGCTACACAAGCCCATCGCCAAGAGACCATCTCTGATCTTCAGAATATGACAGTGCAACACTTAAAGGGATTTTACAGGGTAAATGGGCATCAAAATCCTGCACGGATCATATTCTACAAAGATGGCGCTAGCGAGGGTCAATTTAGTTAGGTTCCGCTTTATGAGGTGGATGTCATCTACAAGGCTTGTTAGTCTATAGAGCTGAATTATCTTCCTCTTCTGACATTTTTTGTCGTACAAAAGAGGCATCATACACGTCTTTTTGTCGCTGATCGTAACTTGGGTAGAATAAGTAGGAATATTATGCTAGGAACTGTTGTTGATCCAATAATTTGTCACCCCACGGAGCTTCATTTTTATCTCTAGAGTCAAGTCGGCATCCAGGATATAAGCAGGCCTACCCACTACCATGTGCTTGGGGATGAAAATAAGTTTACGTTCGACAAGCTCTAGGGTCTGACGAATGACCTGTGTCATGCGCATGCAAGGTGTACCCGCTCTGTCCACATGTTTACTATGCACATCTGGCTGCATTCCGAGCACATTACTACATCAAGGATAATTCAGAAGGAATCTCATGGAGCAGGAACATCGGCACCACTTCACCAACTTCTGGAGCTCCCAGAATTGGTTAAGAATCATATGTTTAATTGTTGTGAGGTTAGTTTATGTAGTTTGATCGTTATCACAAACACTAGGGCATTTATTTTGTTGCTTAATGCCTTGAGATTCAGTCTTTTGGATTCAGTCTTTTGGATTCAGTTAGTACCCCTCCACATATGTTTTTTGGTTGGGTTATTACATTATCTAGACATTATCAATGGGCATTGGCCTAATATTTTGGTTCCCTATTAATGCTAAAGTCTTGCTTACTTACAAAAAATAAAAGAATAAAAAATAATAATAATAGGGGAACAAATAAACCTACAGATTTTTTTTTAAAACCTTTGCTTAAAAGGTGTACTGTCATGTAAGAAGTCGTTTGCTTTAATGTCTTTATGTACGTAATGAGTTTTAGCATGCCTGTGAATGTACTCCAGCCCCATGCTACATCATGTGCAATCTGAATCTTCACATTCTATGAAAAATTACTAGCATACGGAAGGACATTAAAAAAATATAAAATCAAACACAAACGGAGAAGAAACCCAAACTAGCTAAACTATCAATAATGAGGACCACACATATAACAATAGATCACAAAAAAAATAATATTCATGATACAACTCACAGGAGATATATCAAAAGCAATTCAAGTACAACTTTAATGGTGATCTTAGCTCTCTTAGCTGAGATCCTCCATTTAAAAAGCAACTAAAGCGACATATTTACCGTTATAAGCTATATTATTGAGTCCTTTGACAACATATTTTAATAATTAGAAGGAAACTAAAACAGGAAAAGGGAAAGTAAGAAAAAGTGGGCCAAGGAAATCAAAACAAAATAAAACACAAAATTGGCCGATAATGATTTCCTACCAACTTGCAATTAGGCTCAAAAGATATACCTCTCGTATTATTAGCAAACTTACTCGAATAAAGGAATCTTTTGACAGAGATCATATTACCTACAATGAATCTTTCAGTTCCACCAACTTCCATTGGTTTTTTTCTAACCACAATGCATATTGATCTTTTTCTAAACACTTATTTTGATTTGACTTTCGTCCAATTAGTGAATGTATAACAAGTACAAAAAATTACTCAAGTAAGCAATTTGGTAACATCTTAAGCATGCTAATGAAAAAATTATAAATAATAATTTCATACATAAGAAAAGGAGAATACCTTTCAATCCCAGATAATTTGGATTTTAGGGAGCTTTGTGCAGCCAAGCAATAATTTACTGATATATCTTATAATTCTTGCATCAACTATTATTGGGGCAGTGGCCATTCAGATAATGAAGACATTTCAGAAATAAATTATAAAGTCAAATCTAAGAACAATATCAAGCTTAAAAACTAGAATAAACTCGTTTCATATCTAAAGTAATGCAATTAAAAAAAATAGACATGGAGAGTATAAGTATAATTGGCTAAATATTTTAAATTAGAAAATATAACTTGCATTAGGAAATGAAGAGATGGTGCATTATAGTTCCATACCTCACGTAATCAATCATCAAAGCAGTATTTTAAAATCGATAATAAGAACTTAAATCGGCATAACAAAGACAATTTATGTTTTAGAAAACAATTGTAATGTATCGATCTATAAAATGGTAGAGCGGGGACCAATACACCTTAAATTCATGAGAAAGGGGTCGATTTAAATTATTTGTATTTGATATAAAAATTGATGTATTTAATTTGAATTAGAGAAAATTGCAGAAAATATGGTAAAATAGAGAACCCCGTTAATAGATTTATGCACAAAAGTTAAAAATCGAAGGAATCAATTTACCTACTTTTACGCCATTCATGATTACTATAAGATGGGCAGAACCATTGCACATTCCTTGCAGCATGAAAGAGAACATTCCCTGTAGTAGATCAGATGGCACAATAATCATTGTGCATTTCGGTAAGTTATTGAGGAAATCATGAGTTTGGGGCCAAAATTATTCTCTTTTAAGAGTTTCTGGGGAAAGAGAATGAGCTGAGAGAGGTTATCACAGAGAGATGATGGACACCCGCAGAGAAGATGGGTATTGAGATCGTGGAGAGATTTTTAGCAGAATTAGTTTTTTTTAAAGCAATTACGGGTTGTATTCTAGATCAGCAGTTGTAATTGGGTGAAAAGCGAGAAACGATAGTGTCCACAGTTAAAATTGCTACATTTTCTTGACTAAGACAGGAGTCATATTTTTGAAGAGAGAAATAAGACTAAGAAAATAGCAAACGGTGGGGATTATAAAATTACGATTCGTACTGGAAGTCGTATTCTTCAACCAGAAAATTATACAGTAGCAAGTCAATAAATTACTATCCAAAAAGGTCGATAATTACATGTTTTCACGTAGTGAGTTATTCGACCTAACACAATTCACTCCCTCAAAAATAATCACATATGAAGTATCCAAGATGCCATGGAGTGCCACACCTAATCAGTTCACACCGAGCAATCCTCTCATCTTCCTCAGCTATTTCTTCCACCGTTTTGAGCTTCAGGCTCCAACACCAATTCACGAAATATCTCAAAAATACACGTGACACCCATCCATATTCTCCCTTGCCCTCCCAGTCAACCCATAAAAATATATTGAAGATCCAGGCAAATTGGCATCATACCCAAACTGCCCAAAAATCCTCTCACGAACTTCTGCAATCTTTATTGCTAAGTGCCCCTCCAACGCATGACGAGCTCTTTGAGAATGAGTCATCACCATTTTTATTTCTTCCTCCTCCCTATATACACACAGTCCCCCCCCTATTTTATATATACTATAATCTATATTTACTCCCCTTGTCCATAACTAACGACCCTAAAATCATGCCACAACTTTATTTGATCTTATCTTTCCAAGAGAACTCATTCTATTTTGACCATCTATTTTATGAACTATATTCCAAAACCTCTCCAATATTTTACATACATCCAAATTAACTCCACAAATGGCATTCTTCGTTCTCAGTATTCCGTATACTCATACTCGAGCTCCCAAAATGGTTTCAGTTACATATTGTTTATCTATAAATAGCTCGAATATATAATTTCACAATATTCTCTAATTTGACGAGGTGATCTGTTATAACACGATCACGTAGATTTTACTTTAGTTTGATATACTTAGCCATCACAATCAATTTTTCTTTACCATACTAATTTCTAATTCGATCTATCAACACAGAATTTCTGCAAAATATATTTTTCATTGGCTCGACAATTACTTACAGAATACTTTACAGAGAACAATTTTTCAGAGCTTTCCTACAGATCAATCAACAGGTTATATTTACATTTCAGCTTTTATCACTGCTTCATATTGAAATACTTCTACAAGAAAAGCAGGAAAATAGTTGTGACAGAGCCTAAACCAACCTTCAGCAAAGCATACTCCTGCAAGCGAAGAGCGATGATTGTATGGAAGAAAATTTTCTAATCTCAGTCTCCACCACCACCGTCTCTTCCTCCGTAGCCCCCACCACCTCCGATTGGCAAAGAAAGAAGAATGATTCTACTTTTATAGAACTCAATCCCTCGTAGGATAACGGCAGTACTTCTTGGTACGTACACCGACTTCAACATCTGTCTCCGCAATCTTATCCTCTACAAGCAGACGCAGACATACCACACGTTGCTCCCCTAATAGAATGAGATAGTGGGACTGCCACATGTGATAGTAGTCATCCTCAGCCTCCATTGTTTTCTCCTCCATCATCCTATGGTATGCAGGTGGTACAGGTATGGGAGTGGGCATCTCTAGAGATTGGTTACCAAAATAGCACAACTGCAGCTTCTGTACTTCCGTAGTCACCCTGGCTTCATATACCTAACGCCTGGTCATCACCATTATCATGACATATTGAACCACCAGATTTTCATAAAGATAGAGTACTTTTATAGCGATGACAAATGATATAGTATAAACGCTATTTAGATCAGACCTGCATTCAATGCAAGGAAGGATTTCCAAAGCAGGCATCGTTCAAGAACCACATTTACTAGGAAACCCAAGCCCCAAATATATCAATCCTTTCCCATGCTTTAAATGCCAGAATATGGTCTTCAATAAAGATATGAAAAGTCCTCATCCAATCAAATTCCACAGTATACCTTTCCAACATCCAACACAAACATTCTACAAAAAAAATTCTCATTTAAAGCCACCTGTGTCTTTAGTTACGAGGAGGTGATTGTAGGGACCTATCCCTCGACCTTGTCCAAACTAGAACTACATCAATACCAGACTCACGCATTATAAACATGATATATACAATCAGTATTAACACCTAGACCACGAACAGATAAGAAAATTGGCTCGAGTACTACAAAAAATATGAACAAGTCAAAGACACTTGTCACCCACGAACTAGCAGTTACACATTCAACAACCACTTACCTCATTTTCAGGAGAACGTGCTTCTACACGATAAAGAACTACATGTAAGGTCTATATAAAGGATAAGTTCCAAAGGAGATAGGACCAAAAAATTTACATTCTAAAGCCACAAGAATTTTTATCTTTCAAGATTAAGTATTTCAAGCTCAAGAGATCACTTGTAATAAGATATCAGCCTTAAGCAGTAAAGCTTATAATTACTAAATCCCCAACTCGAGGTCATGGTTTTTTACTTATTCAAAGGTTTTCCACGCTAAATCATCTGTGTCATTTATTGAATTATATTAATTCTTGTCACAAGTACATTTGGTGCAAGATCTAATTTTGGGCTATGGAATTTGGCATTACAAACACCTCTATCCTAAAAGGTTTTAACCTCAATCTCTTGGTGTTAATTCCTAAATCTAAAGAGTCTAACATAATGGGGAATTTTAGACCAATGTGCCTTAGCAATTTTTCTTTTAAAATCATCACAAAAATCATTGCCTCAAGACTTAACATGATTACTCCTTTTTATCTGTCACGAGAAAAGTGGGTTTGTGCTTGGAAGATCCATTCACATCAATAAAGCTTTAGTATCTGAGCTTGTAAATGAGCTGAGAAACAAAAGAAAAGATGGCCATATAGCCTTGAAGATTAACACCTCTCAGGCCTTTGACACTGTCAACTGGTCTTTTCCTTTTCAAGTCTTGAAGAAATTTGGTCTTTCCTACAAGGTCTACAACTGGATCAAAGTCATTCTCAACGGTGCTCACAATTCAGTGATGATAGATGGAGGCCCTTATTTTTTTTTCAAAGCTTCTAGAGGCCTCAGCTAGAGTTGTTCTCTATCTCCAACTCTTTTTGCAATAATTGAAGATGTTTACAGCATATGAATATCTTAGCTTAGAGAAAACAAAATATTGAAACCTATGGTTACTTATAAAAATTGTCCATGCTCTTCACATCTTCTTTTTGCAGATGATATCATTATCTTTACTAAAGGTGATCTCTTAATCTGCTTATGGAGATTTACCAATCTTTAGCTAGCCAGTGGATCAATAAATGCAAATGTATGATTTACTCTGGGGCAATTTCTTCAGGCATATTGATTTCTATCTCAGACCTCTTTGGCTTTGGTGTTGGTACTTTTCCTGAAAATTATTTGGGAATCCTCCTTGTTTAAGGCAAAGTTTGTAGGGCTATAGTAGTTCCGGAAATTATAAGAATAAATACTACTTTTTACTATCTTTACAAAATTGATACTTTGGCAAGCCACTTCCAAAATCGATACTAAAATTAACAAATCGATAATGGTCCCACCTACTACCCCCTAGCTATCACCTTATTCTCTAATATTAAATATTAATGGGTAGTCTAATCTGCTACAGTAATAAATCTACCAGCTCTCAAAGATTACTCAACAAATGATAAAGCTATAACAAAATAATTACAAAGATATACACATCAAATGACAAAGTTTGGGCAAAGAAAATGATAAATAATACAGAAAAAATAAAAAACTATCCCACTAGAGTTATTAAGTAGTCTATCTGCTACAATAATAAGAACAATAATAAGAGGGAAGATTCCCCCCTAAATACACTACCAACCTTAAAAATCAAATCTTCTTCTTCTTATTCTTCTTCTTCAACAACAAAACTTCTACAAAAATTAAAGCAAATTTTCCTTCATGTATTGTTTGCCTCCTTCATGTGCCAAGTCTTCCAACTATCGTTCTGCATTCACGAAAGTCCTCACACAGAGATTATTGGGGAGCAAGAAATCACTGTTATCATTAATTATTCTCGTTACCAAAGACTGTTGTTATCCTTCTCTTTGACTGCTGAAGTAACCGTTACAGTAAATATTATCTCTAACTCTTTATCCATCATCTCTCACTATGTATCTGCATTATGATTTGAAGCCTTTTTTCACAAGAAAAATGTTATGCAAGACGATACAATTTGTATATAATTATATTTCTTTCCCTTTTTAATCATTTGTCTTCTGCTACTTTATCATTTGCCATTTTTCTTGTGTCATTTTTAGCATTTATTATCTACTACTATATCACCAAAATTGTTCATTGACATCATTTATTTTAGGATTCCTATTATTTGCTTTAGGGATTGCTGAGGCTAAGTTTTATATCATTTTCTCATTTGTTTTATGCTACTTTATCACCAGAATTGTTTATTTATTTCATTTGTTTCAGGGATGAATGGAGTTTAGCTTTATACCATTGTTCATTTTGGTGGGGATATCGTACGTCCAAAGATCGGATCAATCGTTAGTTATGTTGGAGGAAGTATAAAACTTACCTCTCTAAGAGCGCACTCGTTAAATGAAGATTTTGTTACACTCTTTAAAGAAACAAGCAAAATTTGTCGTGAGTACTGCAAGCTGTACAACTTCATCCATGATTGTGCATACGTAATTTAATTAGTCCAGAACTTTACCGTAATTATCAATATGCATAAAACCAATCCCGGCACACCCTTCCAAATATGGATTGTTAATGAGCTTAGGGTACCTTCCCAAAACTCCAAGAACTTTATTTCTGATTTTTGTTTTTTGGGTAAAGGGTTGTCCACCACCAAAGATATTGGTTCAGGTAAAGGGTTGTCCACCGTCAAAGCGGGGGGACCATTGCGTTATAATTCATTTCCTGATCCTGAACCTGAATACAGGGGTTACCCTGAAACAAGCGGTAGAAGGCTTGATCCACATAGGTTTGGGCCTTTTATGGATGATGATGATGATGTTCCTCAATCAAATGATTCCTTCAAACAATCCGTACTGATGTTCCTCCCTCAAATGAACCTAGTATTCATCAATCAAATGTTCATCTCTCAAATGATCTTGTATTAACTAATATTCCTCAATCAAATGAACCTTTTCAAACTATCCCTACTGATGTTCCTCTCTCAAATGAACCTGTGTAAACTAATGTTCCTCTTTTAAATGAACCTATGTTAACTAATGTTCCTCTTTCAATTGAACTCGAGCCCATCATTGGTCAAACTGAACCTTCAGGTAAGATCGCATAATTTATTATTTGTGAGGTGATTTTTAACATTTCTTTTCAACTCGTATCATCCTAAGAAGCATATTTCTCATTTGTTCAGCTGAATTACGGTTTGAGCCATAGCCCGAACAGGTGAATGATCTCGCGGATTTTCGGTTCAAATCTGCTATGAACACAGAAGATCCCTATGAATTCAGTAAAGAGTTTAATATTGGTGATCTATATCGAGATAGGATTGAACTCTAGAATCACATAAGAGCTTATGCTGTTGTAAACAAGTTCAATCTCAAACACGTTCTGAGCAACGAATATAAAATCGTGGTACGTTGCAAAGGTCATAAATGCTTTTGGCAGATTTACGTGAGAAGGTTGCTCGATTCTGCCATATTTAGAGTTAGTACTTATTGCTCCGTGCATACATGCATCCAAAATGAAACTGATAGTGGGAACGCGTATAAGGCGGCGTCTAGTAGATGGGTAACTTCTATAATCAAGCAACAACTGCGAAAAGACCCAAACTACAAACCTTCTGAAATTATTGATGATGTGCAAATCAATCACAATATTGATGTAACATATAATCTTTCCTGGCGTACGAAAGAAAAAGCCCAAGTAGAGGTATCACCACTTTATATGTCAATTGTTCACCTATAAAAGTCATTTGTACAATAATTTTAATCATTTTATCCCATGTTATTTTTTCGATTCACTATGTCATTGTACTGTGATATTTATCATTTGTCTACTTCAAAATGTTATTTGATCTACGTAATTATTTCATATGCGAGGCAGCTTTGAGTATGCATACCAACTACTTGCAAGCTACTTTACGGAAGTGAGGTTGGTTGACTCAGATTTTGTATTTGACATACAAACTACTAGTTGTAAAGATAAGAGATTCACAAGGTGTTTTGGTGTTTTGGTCCTCCCAAAAAAACTTATAAACTATTGAGACCAGTTGTTGTGATTGATAGAACATTTTTTAAAGGGAGATATCGTGAGATTCTACTACAGCCATCGTCATTGACCCAAGCAATCATATTTTTCCACTTGCATTTTTGATAACAGACTCGGAGACCACCGAAAGTTGGACATACTTCCTAGAGATGTTTGAGGTCTAATTTCCATGGTTATGATACTAGATTCGTCGTCATCTCTGACAGGAACGCCAAAATTATTAATGTTGTACTCAAGGTGTTTTAATTCGCAATCCATACATTTTGCGCCCTCCACATATCGAATAACATTAAAACTACCCTCGAAAGCACGAGGATCACATTTAGGATTGTAGCAGAGGCCCTAACCAGCATTGATTTTGATAAACACATAAATGTTATCCAGAATATAAATCCAGTGATTCTCCAATACATACTAGGTATTCCCAAGGAAACATGGTCTAATCTATACATTCTAATGAGTAGGTGCGTTGTCACTCTGTATTGATCAACTTCTTATTTATTATATTAGGAATAGTCATTATTACTCTATTTGTATTCTTATTTGTTATTTTTTTACTATTATTTATCATCAGTTCTTTATTATTCCTTTTACAATTGTATGATCCCATTTATCATTAGTTTATGCTCATTTGGCATTTGATTTCTATTATTTTCTATTTGTTCAGATACGGAGTGGCTTATACAAATTATGTTGAGATTTGGAATAATATTATTTTAAAAGTAAGAGATCTCCCTATCTATGAGTTTATTGAGGAATTGCGTAGAATCTGTTTGGAAATGTCCTACACGTATAAGGAGGAAGCTAAGAGTCAAGCTCGCTTAACGCCATAGGCTACGGATCACTGTGAGAGCAGAAAGTTTGTGACGGATTTACTAACTTGCAGGGTTCGTACATCACGTCACCATTTTCAAATGACTAGTTATGGCAGAACCGATTATGTAAATATTGAAGATGGTGGTGGCAAACGATGGGTATACCTTGTGAACACGGAGTACGTGCTCTCGGTCTTACTAATGTTAATCCAACTACACGTGTCTCTGAGTACTTCACAAATGATACGTACAAGGTTGTTTATGAACCTATATGGATTCCTATAAGAGGAATTGAGCATTGGAAAATTTTAAAAACTAATCCACGTGTTTGTGCTCCTATTCTAACAGTTCTAACTGGTAGTCCTCGCACGCAAAGGAATAGAAGGGAATAAATGCCTGGTCTTGTCACCAAAGTAAGATTTTACAGTAGGTGTCAAAAAATGGGCACAATCGTCATTCTTGTAAGCTTCTGCCAATTCCATCTGGCGACAATAAAAGTCTGATAATGGCACCATCTTTAACGATGAACACTAAGCCACATGTCATCCCAGATGATGATGTTGTAATTAGTTTATACTGATGATTTTAGGTACTCTATGTATCATTTATTTGTATAATTTTAATCGTCAGTGTTGTTAAAATCATCATTTGTCTAAATATAACTGTTATTTGTTTAAAAAAAATATAATTTGTTTATTTCCATTATATTATTATTTGCTAGTAAACTGCCATTTGTGCATGAAGAATTTCACATTTGTTTATTTCTATTATATCATTGTTTGTTTCAGAACTGTCATTTGTGAAAGAAGAATTTCTCATTTGTTTATTTCCATGATATTATTATTTTCCTCGGAACTGTCATTTGTTCTTAAAGAATTTTGTATCTGTTGCTTTGTTTTACATCATTGTTTACTTTGGAACTGTCATTTGTGCACTAAGAAATTCTCATTTGTCTGTAGAACAGTGAGCATTTATTTTACCACATATCAAATGGAAACTACTATTTAACAGCAAAAAGTAAACGAAATAGCACAAAATAAAGCAGATGTCAATTCATACATAGGGATAGTACTAGTTACCATAAAAAACTAATAAACTAAACACCAAAAAAGCTAGAACAAATTTTACAACTCCTAATCACGTTTTAAGCATTCCAGATCGTGTTTCTCCTATAGTTTCTTGTGCTCATCCCTGTCTAACTTTACGGCGCAGAGCTGATCTTTCAAGAAGCGCATATGGAACTTGAACTCTTCAAAACGTTGATCTCTCTTTGTTATAACTTGATACAGTTCATCCTGAATATAATCAAATACATCTAATTTCTCTTTGAACTCTTCGTAATGTTCTTTCAGCATTTGAGCCTTCTCACCGGAGACATCCTTCTCCATTAGACATAGTCTATTCAATTTGTTGAGACGTTGGTTACGCTGATCTTCCTGTATCCCTAACGACTCAAACCAATCATATGGAGTGTTTGAAGAAACATGGCTGACTCGAGTGGAGTGTGATATTTTTTTTGAGAACTTGAAAAGAGTTTAGGGCTAGGGTTTGAATAGTTAAAGACTTGAAGAGTTGAAAATAGTTAATTTGATATTAGGGTTTTTATAAGGGGAGTTGAATGTATTGGGAAGAGACGCGTGTCAGGGATTACACAATGTTTAGGGTAAAAGTAATTATTACTTCGGTTCGGCACCGTCATTTCTTGTTGAACACGTAAGTCATATGAGTTTTTAAACTGAGTTGTCCTATCAGGTATCTTTATTTATCATATCAACTTGTACATTTCTTGTTATACACACAAGTCATATGAGTATTTAAACTGAGATGTTTAATAAATTATCATTACTTATCACATCGACTTGTAATATGTTGAAGAGAATTTCACATTTGTTTGTATGCTAGATATCATTTGTTTCTTGCAGAACTGTCATTGTTTAACACTAATTTATTATCTGTCTGTTTAAATGTTATCACTAGTTTTGCTTAGTTTAAAATTTATCTACCTTTGTTCATGTTGTCTTTATCATTTGCTTAGTTCCCTTATATCATTTCTTTCAAATGGAACTTTTTAACTGTTTGTTTCCCTCATATCAGATGGAAATCCCTATTTGAAAGTGAAAAAGTAAAATGAAATAAAACAAATATTCATACAAGGGAAATAATAATAACAACAACAAAAAAAGCTAAAAACCAAACAACATAAATGTTCACAACTCCTCACTTGAGGAATTCTGATCACGTTCCATGGCCATGATCTTCTGCTCGAGACAGCTAATTTTACAGGCTGACTCCATCCACAGTTTCTTGTGCTCATCCCTATCCAACTTTATGGAGCAGAGCTGATCTTCTAAGAAGCGGATATGGAACTCGAATTATTCAAAATGCTTCTTTTCTTTTTTATAATTTTATCCAGTTCATCCTCTATTTCTTCGAGCTCTCCTAATTTCCCCTTGAAATCTTTGTAATGCTCATTCAACAGTTGCGCCTTCACACCGGAGACATCCTTCTCTTAACCAAATTTTGTTCAACGTGAAGAGATGTTTATCCACCTCATCTTCCTCAATCCCTACCGCTTCAAACCAATCTTAAGGGGTGCAGGAAGAGGCATGGCTAAATTGAGTAGAGTGGGAGTGCGACATTTCTTGTGAAGTTGTAATGATTTTAGGGTTTGAATAGTCGAGGCTTGAGAATATTTAACTAAAAAGATATTAGGGTTTTTTATACTTAGGAGAATTGGGACTTTGAATCACATGTGGCAGGGTTTAGGGCTTAATGTTTAGAGTTGCGGGAGCCACGTGGATGTTTTGGATAGATAGCTTGTTCTAAACGTAATCAAAGTTGACTTTAAGCTAAGTTGTCTAATCAAGTAATAAAGATTGACTTGTCACATCGACTGGTTAAGAAAGAAGTTCTTAGAATTCAAACGGCTAATGGGAGAATGACAATGAATTTAATTCAAACGACAATGAATTTGAATTAGAATGACAAGTACTAATGGGGAATTAAATTCATTGTCATTCACATAGTAGTTTGAATTAAAACGACAATAAATTTAATTCAAATTTGTCATTTGTTCTTACTAATGGGAGAATGACAATGAATTTACGCCAAATTTGTCATTTGTTACCGTAAATTCATTGTCATTCTCCCATTAGTATTTGTCATTCCTTTATGATATCATTGTCATTTTACTATTGTGAATTACCATGCATTACGTACTTCCCAACCAACGTGGATATTTTAGATAGATAGCTTCGTGTAAACATAATCAAAGTTGACTTATGCTAGGTTGTAAAAATCATGTATTAAAGATAATATTGATTTGTCTTATCGACTGTAAAGGAAAGAATTTGTCAGATTTAAAGCGGAGCATTTTAGAATTTGTTTTGACCGACGGTATCATCGAAATGAATGTTAATTGTCATTTCTTTATAAATAGCTTGTCTTTTTCCTGCTTTGAATGAATTATCACTATCATAGAGCGTTAACTGCATAACCTGCACACTCACTTCCAGTTCCCAAGCATTACATACTTCCCTACCAACGATACATTCCCTTGTTTATCAGTGCGGTAAAAATTGTGATCTTCGTCTCTCATGCACAAGCCTCAACCCTAACCGTTGGATTTGTCAATGCGCTCACAAATTTGGTGGGTATAGTTTATGGGTGTGGGTAGATAAGGTAAAAAATTACGATTGTGGTCTCATTTGTAGAGTCTCTAAACCGCCCAGTAATAGATTCTACCATTGCCCACAATACCATTGTCAGTGCAAAATTTGGTTTCGTGAATCTTCTACGCCCGATGATTCTAAAAGGCCACAATCATCAACGACGGAAGACATCATAAATTCTGGTCAAGGGAACAATCAGATCCTCGACACTATTACAAATAAAACTTACATTCAGCTAAGGATCTTCGAGATCAGAATGGAGATTCTGCAAAAAAAATTATCCAAATTAAAATCTCTAGATCTTAAATAGGAAAGAAAATTTGTAGGAGTGAAGTATAATATTTCTAATCTTTAGTGACATTAATTTCTGGCTTTAGAATGTTAAACTCATAAGAAACAAATGTTTAAAGCTGTAATACAAATGATAAATAATGACAATCGAACTACAAATTCTACTGAACAGCAATATTACAAAAGATAGGCAAATCTATGGTTCATGACCGGATAACCTCTCCTCTAGTGATTCAGCTATGTCCTCGACAGCTAATTAAAGCTTTCTAAAGAAATTTATAAAATGATAGATGGTGAATGCGAAATAATAAATGATACATAACCAATGACAATATGTTAATAATACCATAACATATGATGATTAATGACAAATAAATGATAGACCACTACCTGATGAATGGCATATATTTCTTAAAATAACAACAAATACATTCAGCACCCAGGGATCATTTCCAATGTTCTTTCATTTCCAATGGGTTTGGTCAACATTAAATACTGTTGTGTTTAAATTTATTCTGACATTGGAATTTGGAACTCAGCATTAAGTACTGTTGTGGTTTATTCGGCAAGCACTTCCTTATTTTAATCTTGTGCAACTATTTCTTCTCTAACTACTATGTGAAGAAGATGGTCACCACCAGACCCCAAGCGTACAAGGCTGAGGTTCTTGCCAAGATGCAAGAGCTACGACTTCGATACTTTGGGACCCAGTCCCTTGAACTTCCTACACCCATTCTAGTGTGTTCTACCTTCCATGGGATGACGTAAGAAGAAGTGGAAGAGGCGGATGATGATTATTATCAAATACTCCGCTTTCACTATATGGTGACGTCGGAGCAGGGGTGGAGGGATGGTCTGCATCTTCTGGCAGAGGTTGTCGTTACAGCGGTAGATAAAGCGGTTGGTATACGTCTGGTGATGTCTTTCCGATACCCTAAGTAGAATCAGAGAAAGAGGCGGTGGTGGTGGTGGTGGTGGCGGTGGGGGTTACAGAGGAGGAGACAGTGGCGGTGGTAGCGAAGACGACCACAGCCACCACGTCCGAGTGCGTAAGCTGATATAAATTAATATAATGTAAACTGCGATCTATAACAATATTCGAGCTAATTAAATTTTCTTTTTTGTGCCCAATGAATGATTATTGCAATTTCAAACTAAAGAAATATAATCTTTGGATGATGGCAAATCATAGATAAGAAATGATAAATAATATATAACAAATGAAAAATCATTGATAATAACTGACAAATCATATTTGATAAATGACAAATCTTATATAAAAATGACAAATCATACCTAAGAAATGATAAATCATTCATGTCAAATGACAAATCAAATTTCCAAGAAAATTCAATTTATTATATCAAATAACCAAATAGACCATTCACTTACATCAATTGTCTATCTACAAAACAAATAGATCAATTGATGGTTCATGTTACATAAATCATATATAAAAAAAAAATCATTAGTAACAAATGACAAATCTCAGATAACAAATGACAAATAATATATAACAAATGACAAATCTCATATAACTAAATAGACTATATACTTACATCAAATGTTGTCTATCTACAAAACAAATAGATCAATTGAACCTTCACAAATTATATATAAAAAATAAACGATGATCAGTAACAAATGATAAATCTTATATAACAAATGGCAAATCCTGTATAACAAATAAATAATCGTGTTTTTAAGTACAAATGTTGTCAACTAACAAACAAACATAATTCATTATATCAAATAACCTAATAGACAATTGATAGTTATCAAATGATAAGTCATTGATAAGAAATAACAAATCATATCCAACAAATAACAAATCTCATATAACAAATGAATAGCCATTTTTTTAAGTACAAATGTTGTCTACTAACAAACAAACACAATTCATTATACCAAATAACCAAATAGACTATTGATAGTTAACAAATGGTAAATCATTGATAAAAAATGGCAAATCATATCCAACAAATGACAAATCTCATATAGCAAATGAATAATCGTTTTTTTAAGTACAAATGTTATCTACTAACAAACAAACACAATTCATTATATCAAATAACCAAATAGACCATTGATAGTTAATAAATAAAAAATCACTAATAACAAATGAAAAATCATATCCAACAAATGATAAATCTCATATAATAAATGAATAATCATTTTTTTAAGTACAAACATTGTCTACTAACAAACAAACATAATTCATTTTATCAAATAACCAAATAGACCATTGATAGTTAACAAACAACAAATCATTGATGACAAACAACAAATCATTGATGACAAATGACAAATCTCATATAACAAATGACAAGTCACAACTAACAAATTAATAATCGTACTTTTAAGATCAAATGTTGTCTACTGGCAAAAATATACAATTTATTATATCAAATAACCAAATAGACTATTGACTTACATCAAATATTGTCTATCTACAAAACAAATAGATCAACTGTTCGTTCATATTTTACAAATCATATATAGCAAATGCCAAATCATAGAAGACGAATGACAAATAATAGATATCGAATGAAAAATAATAGATGATAAATGATAAATAATATAACCACAGTTAACAATACCAAATCTCAGATAACAAAATGCCAAATCATAGAAGATGAATGACAAATAATATATATCGAATAACAAATCTCAGATAGCGAATGACAAATTATACATAAGAAATGACAAATTAATTATAAGTGGATGACATAATTCATAAAATGATATAAATTCAACTAGAAAGACTAGATTCCAACTTTATTCTAAGAAATAACAAATATGCCATATACAAATGACAAATAAGATATAAAAAATGAGAAAGATCAATAAATGAATGATATGAATAACTGTTTATAACTTTACAAAATTATATAAATTATACATTGTAATAAAATGCAGATCAAAGTTTTTAAAAATCTCCTATGGCTCAACTTCCATCCTCAATATGGTAGTAGCCTACTTGCAGCCTTCTAGCTCCAGTCGAACACTCGAAGGCTACCTCAAAGCCTACATGAATACCTTGAAGCCCAATCAATCCATAAACAAGCTTTCCAAGACTATCAACTTTGACAATGAACAAGCCTCGAAGAAGAAGGCATATCCGTCAGCACACGAACCCCACATCAGCATCAAAAATACTTCGAACATAGTCGTACATGGTCGAAGGCAGAAGCATTAGATAAGCCAGCCCACCAGACAAGAACGATGCCATTGTTGGTCCAGACGAGTATAGTGATAGAACCAATAATGGCTGCAGTGTCAAAGCACATTACCAGACCCGATATTTACGGCGTCAACACCAACTCTGGGATACCTGCCTGATATCCAGAGGATACACCTATAATTTGACTTTCTCATGTGACTCAGCCCTTCCTATGTTCTATAAATAAGAGGGAGGGGGAACCAAGGAGAGGTTACAAAATCTCTCCCCAGAACCCTTGTTGTTTACCTTCGATCACTCTGAAAATTACCCAGTACTCGAATCTTCGACTACTCGATAGTAATATCAAATCTCTTAAAAATCCTCATCAGAGGTCATGGAGTATCCTATTTTAGGCTTTCACGCAAGTGTATTATTAGTAGTTTATTTGTAATATTGACTATATGCTTGAACGCTTTGACAAAAGATAAACCCCACGGTATAAGAGCCAACTTCCCCTCCTTGTGAAGTCAGTCCCCTACATTTGGCGTCGTCCGTACTTTCCCACCCTACCAGTCTCCCCCTGCCTTGCACTTTTCATTTCCAATTCCTGCAAAAAACTTCTAGATGGCTCCGACCCCATGCTCCACTTCGCTGCCCAGTTAGCCTTTCTTACTCAGCAATTTGTTTAGGCTGAAGGTTGACACCGAGCGTAATTGCGTGAGGAGCGCGAAGAACACCGCAAGAGTTTGAAGCCGAACGGCAACGCCATTTGGATGACGCAGATAGACAATACCACGCCATCGATAACCTACGCCACACTGTTCGAGAATTGCAGTGACTACAGCCTCTAGATGACCCTCTACCGTCTTGAGCACCCGCCATGTCACACATATCTGCCCGCGCTCGACTGGGGTCCCCTACCACATATGGAAGTACCCCCAGTCTATCTTGGTGTCGAGGATACTCCCCCAACTGTCCTTCTTACTAGCTCTGTCCATCTTGGCATCCATCACACGATGGACTCCACTGATTCTACCCTTCACTCTAACAGGCACCCATAATGTCACCCTACTCGAGAATGCCTCGGGAGCACAGCGCTGAGCACACGCCAAACACTCAGCCTCATCACACTCGAACCTATGTATCCCCTTCTCATCCTGCTTATCGTCCATAGCAGGACCTCGACTATAAAATCTACCCTATCATTCGCATTAGTGCAAGCCCAACACCGAACTCATGGGGTCAGTTAAACAATCCCATCTGCCCCAACTCCTCGCTATCGAGGTGCCTCTAAATTTCTGAGCCCCTAAAATTAGTAAATATTGTAATACCGATCCTCAATCCCATATTCTCAAATTTCAAAATACTCTAAGCCTTTACTCTACAGTTGACCACCAGATGTGTTAACTTTTCCCCACTAGCCTCACAGATAGCCCTCTTCGTTGGTATCATAACCTTCCCAATGACTTGATTCGAAGCTTCGGGCAATTATCCAGCCTCTTCATCACCCAATTCACCTTCAGCAAGGACTGTGAAGTCTGAGTCGATACCCTCTTCAATTTCATAAATCACCCAGTGAAACCCTTGAGGCCTTCGCCAAGAGGTTCCTCTACGAGTCGCGCAAAGTAGAAAACCTCGACTGCGCGAAAGTTGTACTCGTGTATTCAAATGTTTTACCGGATAACAGCCAGGTCAAAGAGTACCTAGTCTTCCACAAACCGTGAACCCTCGAGGAGATGCTCTCAAAAAGTATATCGACCTTGAGCGCCTCTGCAAATCAAATAAATAGGGGCAGTCTTTGGCCACCAATCTAATTAAACCTTGATAAGACCCACCTTCTACTCCTACACACCTGATCGCTCCTGTCTCACATGAGACTGTGAGCCGCAAACTTACTGCACCAATCTAAAAAATGACCGAAGTCGGTCCTCCCCAAACTTACTGTCCCAATCACCTCTCTTCTACCACAGATCTAGGCAGACTCCATATGACGTATCCCTTTCCCCATCGAGGTCAAACAAGGCAAACCCTATTGTGCCAACCACAAGTGTAATTGTCACCATACCAACAAATGCTTCGCCTTACAGCGTTCTCTTGAGATAATTCTAAAGGCGGGTCGTCTACATCAGTATGTTGCCGACCTACCTAGCAACCTTGACGGGTCGTACCTCAAGCCTCAACCCACTCCTGCTACCAACCCAACCGAAGTACACATCTACCAAGTTTATTTCATCGAAGTAAATAATATCGACAGTGGTTGTTCCAATAGCAAGCGCAAGCGTGTCGAAGAATGCTACAAACTCACTTACCAGGAGAAGTTACCCGCCCTCTTGCCAAAGTCAAGCCAATTCCCTCAACCCGAGGGTATTTCATTTATCTACTGTGATACATTGTATGTTCGTTTTCCCCATTCTGACCCTTTAGTTATAATGATTAAAGTTGAACACCTCGTCCTCCCCACCATGCTTATCGATACATGAAGTGCAGCTGATGTACTTTTCCTTCAAACAGTCCAAGCCATGAAAAAAAATATACCTCATCACTGCAACCAATGTTGAACTGAAAGGTTTTAATGGGGCTACCAAAGTTGTCGTTGGTCAAATCAGCTTCCTATTACTATAGACCCAGTTATACTGGAAACAAGTTTTCTTGTCATCGATAAGAAATCTGAGTACCTCTGAATCCTTGGGCACGACTGGCTCCATGCCATGTGCGTAATACCTTCGACTTCATCAGACCCTTCGTTTCAATACCCCCTGTAGAACGCGGAACTCAAAAGGTTCTCAACGTCTCGCTCATTTATGTGAGCATCCGGAGATCGATCAGACCTAGAAACTCATCAAACTACCATAAAAATCACTGTCTCCCTCTATCCCTGTACCTTTGACACCTGCCATCTCACCCATCGAACCCACTGCCTATATTGAACTTTACAATCCTGGTTGAGGTACATTTATCATAACCTTCCTAGATGAGGTCGAGCGCCTCGAACTCACAGACTTTCTTCGTACAAACAAAGACGTCTTCGCATGGACGTTTTAGGAGATTCCCGGTATTAACCCCAGTTTAGCCTGTCATCGCCTCGACCTTATCCCTCACTCCACAGCATTAAACTAGAAGAAGCGTACCTTAGTACCAAGACTTAGAGAGGTTGTAAACCTCGAGGTAGATAAACTTATAGCCATGGGTTTTATTAGAGAAGTCAAGTATACTGATTAGATATCCAATATTGATGCAGTTCCAAAAAAGAATATCAAGATCAGAATCTGCGTTAACTTCACAAACCTCAACAATCACATACCGAAGGACAGTTTTCCCCTCCCAATCATTTCATTACTCATCAATGCCACTGCTGGACATGAGCGCCTATCGATGATAGACGCGGCTTCGGGTTAAAATTAGGTACCCCTCCTCCCCGGGGATCAACTTAAAACATCTTTTATCACTGAACAAGGCCTTTACTGTTTAAACGTCATGCCATTCAGCCTCAAAAATGGGGGTTCTACCTACCAACGCCTTGTTACAACCACGTTTTACCCCATGCTTGACAAGTCGGTCGAAGTTTCCATCGGCGACATGTTATGCAAGAGCCTCCAAAAATAGACCCACATCCAGGACCTAACCGAAGTCTTTTCGATATTTTGAACATACAACACAAAACTTAACCCAGATAAATGCCAGTTTGGTGTTTTGTCTGGAAAAATTTTATGCCACCTCATCAGCAAACGAGGTATCGAGATCGACCCTACCCATATCTGAGCCCTCCTCGACATGCCTTCGCACCAAACCAAAAAGGATGTCCAAAAAGTGGTTGGTAAAATAGTGGCCCTCAATCATTTTATTTCTAAATCCTCATACCATTGTGGTTGGCTCTTCTCTCTCTTACGCGATCAAGGCGTCCACAAGAAGAAAAAAAAAGACAACCCCGAGATCAATTGGACACCCGACTGTGAATAGGCCTTCCTCGAACTTAAAGCATACCTTGGTCGACCACCCATCATCAGCACCCCTATCGAAGGCGGAACGTTTTCTTTATACCTCGCGGTCACTGACACTTCTATCAGCTCAGTCCTCATTCGACTCGAATCTAACATTGAAAAACCTGTCTATTTTATCAGCAAAACTCTAATACCTGCAGAGACTCGATACATGAAACTTCAGCATTTGTTCCTCACCCTCGTCTATACTTCCTGAAAACTCAAACCATATTTTTAAGCTTACCCTATCCGCATTATAACAAGTTATCCCCTTCGAGAAGTACTCAGCAATAAAGAAAAATCCAGACGAGTACAACAGTGGTTCATTTATCTAGAGGAACACGATATCAAATTTGAGAAGTAAATATCCTAAAAAGGCTAAGCAGTCGTCAATTTCCCTGCTGACTTCCCGGTCGGAGATTCATCTTTCCTTAGTGTATGCCTCTTCTTTAAGGCGACATCTACTTTTGACTCCATAAAAACAATCTAGAATAAATATGTTGAAATAAGAAATATAAATATAAATTTGCATATTACATGAGAATGAGTAATAAACCAGTTGTTTGGTTTAAAAGTACTTTAAACATTGGTTTGGTCAACAACCATTTCTTTTATTACTTGCACAAGGTCTGATTTTTTCAATAAATTTCCATCATCATCATTCATGCCTTTAACCACCTCCTCTTTAATCTATTTAGTATGTAAATAAATATACTATAAATGATAAGAGTGATACAAGATATGAGAAAATAAATATAAGAAAATGAGAAGTTACCATCAATGAAATGATAAGTTACCTGACTAGCTTCATCAACATCTTCTTCCTCTTTACTCTGCTCTTCCTCCTCTTTACTCTGCTCTACCTCCTCTAAAGATGGCAAAAAGTAGTATTTATTTCCATAATTTCCGAAGTAGTTCCCCTAATTGACAAAATTAAAGCCAGAACTACAGACTATAGTGCAAAGTTTATTTCTTTTCAAAGCAGAGTGGTTCTTGTGAAGTCAATTCATTCAAGTCTTCCTATTTTCAATATGTCTATATATATAGATGGCCTATTGCAGCCGTAAAAGAAGGTAAAAGAATAATCAGTATTTTTTTTTGTGGTCTAGTGATCCTATAAAAAAGAAATTTGTTACAATTAAGTGGGACAAAGTGTGCAAGCCCCAAAGTAAAGGAAACATTGGTCTCCACAGTTTAAGAGACACTAATTATGCTAAGCTCATAAAACTTGGCTGGGTTGTTCTAAATGACAAGACTCCTTGGGTTGAGTTCAGCAAAGCAAAAAATTTACTAAGCAAGGTCTACTTATTTACTACAACAAAAAGTCTTCTATTTGGCAAGGGATTAAAGAAGTTATCATTAAAGTTAAAGAAAATTCTCAATGGCTTATTGGCTCTAGGAATAGTATTGATTTTTTGGAGGGATTGTTGGGGGTCCGATTCTGCTCTTATAAACCTCTTAGCTGCCAATCATAAGATTTGAAGACTCTAAAAAGCAAAACTCAATCAAATAATCCATAATAATACTTGGACATTGAAAGAATTATTCTTCAGCTTAACACCTTCAAATACAACCTCATTTCTAGTATTCCAGAATATTTAGCACAACTACTTTCCAGATATGAGGAATGTAATGCCAGGCAGGTAGATCCAGCCTAGAATTGCTTCCTTTTTTCTAGAAAGTTTGCCATAACTCTAATGAAACTAAGGACAACCTCAGGAAAAGAGATTTTATTTTGGACTCCAGATTCTCCCTTTGTCGCTATAATCTAGAAACATTTGATCATATTTTTTGTCATTGCTTAAAAACTAAATCAGTTTGTGATTTGTTGTTCTCTATTTTTCTTGCAAATGCATGGTCTGCTGACACCAGCAAGTTATAGAGATTTTTCTCATTACAATCATTACATTCCTGATATCTGGAAAGTTGTTGTGCAAAATATTCTGGAATGCTATAAATGAGGTTGTATTTGAAGGTGTTAAGCTGAATAACAATTCTTTCAATGTCCAACTTCTTTCTTCTATTAAAGATTCACTATAATTTTTTCAAACTGTATGAAAAATAAAAGTTTGGAGCTTTTTGCTCTTGCTGCTCTGGGGATCCAGCCAAGGCTAGGCCTATCCCTAAAAGTCAGAATTGTATCTGAGTTCTGCCATGGTTTGTTAAAATAAAAATCAATGTTGATGGCTCTGCAGTTGGTAACCCTGGTAAAGCAGGGATTGGGGCTGTGGCATGAACCTTCAGGGTGATGTGCATGTGTAAACAAAAAGGTTGGGCATAACTTCTTCCCTCTTTGCTGAATGTGAAGCTATTATTGAAGTGCTTTTATGGGCTATCAATAATAGCTGGTCTAAAATTTGGATAGAATTTGATTCACTCACTGTTGCTACTAACTTTAATCAAAACCATGTACCTTGGAAGCAGATGCCAAGGACTTAAGGACATATTCTAATCTCTTAGGTTATCTCATAATTGGATGAGGCAAATTTTTCCTTTGATCTAGCTTCTAAAAGAGGAAGCAATACTCTTGCTAATGGATGCATTGAAGCTCATACAGACAGACCTACTTTCTTGACTAAGATTGAAATCCTAATGTCTATTAATTTAGAGTTGTATACTAATTTATTTTTATGTTTTTTGTTCATGGTTTAGGCTTGGGTTGCTTTCCCTCAGTTGTAATCTTTTTCATTATAAATTTATTCACACTTTTTGCAAAAATAAAAATAATAATAATAATAATAATAATAAATCTAGGTCTAAATAACATCCACCATTATGGAATAAATGAATTTTGTCTTGGTGCATGTATCTCGTATTGGCACTATAGGAAATGTCATGACCTATGAAAGTGTTAGATAGAGAAAGATGTGCTAGAACACTTACAGTAGGGTATGGGTTTGAGTTGGGTTTGCAAACCCATACTCAAACTCACACTCTGAGTCTCCCAGCAGCAAAAATTTAAGTGTATGTTTGAGTACGTAGCGCTACAGTAACTCAACCGAGTGTGAGGAGCTCGCACCCAAAAAAAAAGAGTTTGGCGGTGCTTAGATTACCGCGTGGTAATCCAAACTCCTTCAATCTCAATTAATTCACTCATCACTCCATGGCTACATCTTCTTCCCCAAAATCAATTACAGAGCAGAGGAGAACTTTTACGCTCTCCCTAAATGGCAAACTCTGGCACCAGTAGCAATAACTCTGCACCATTGACCCCATCCTACCATAACCCACCTTAAACACCATTCGTTCAACACCCATCATCATAATTCACTCCATACCTCTACCACAAACCATCGCAATTTCAACCTCAATTCCAATCACTGACCCCACCTCCTTTACCATGTCACAAGGGGATCCCAGTTATGGACAATATCAAAGTCTATTTACACTCTCAATAATAACCTCAGGCGTTTAGCCCGTACTATCAACCCTATCCGCTCACTTAAACTCAAGGTTTTAAACCTCCAAATGACTTTCAGAACTACCTATTTTATGGTAAATCTACTCGACACAGTCAAAGTGACGCAAATGCGCCAATACCTGTTGATGCGGTGGCGCCCCAGTAAGAAAAAAGGAAAAGGAAGAAAGAAAATAGCACCCACAAAACAAAGACAAAGCGTGTAAGTACCTGAAGATGCTGAGTTTTTGGACGAAACAGATGATGGCGGAATGCATTGGACGGAAATAGACTTTACATGTCTCGCAAGGGTGCGGGTAACAGCTTTTGTCCAGACTACGGGCCGCACAAAGGCTTTTACTTTCTATCAAAAGGTCAACATTGCCTTTAACAGAGACCCCGAGTACCCCACACGATGATCAAGTGGGTCGACCAATTCTTAGTGGTATACCCTTAATTCACAGTATGTGGCATACAAGGGGATAGTTGCTCAAGAACGATTTAGGCGCGACAGCAAGAAAACTGAAGAAGATTGGGTACATTCAAATTTCTTTTAACTCAATTTTGTTTATTTCTCGCGGATATACACGTTATTTATTTGAATTTGGTAATTATGCAAATTGTAAGAAAATGATGCACACAAGATCTATCACGGCTTAAATAGAAGCAATGACTTCAAACACCGTGAAGCCTATATGATTTTGGCACGAAAGCCGCGATGGGCCAAACTAAGGGATGATGGGTTGAACCATACAGGGAATATAACAAGAAATGTAGCCAGGAGAACATCAGACAATTCTAATCTGGGAAACTCAGACAGATCAAACAATATATCCGAGGACCTCGACGACCCACCTACACCTCAATCCACGGGCCCAAATGCAGAATTTGATAGTTCGTTGTATGAGGGTGGAAGCAAGCTCATCGACCAAAAACTCTTTAGAAAGAACCTTACAGCACAAAAGGTATTGGATAGTGTTGCTGCATCTGGTAGCGGTATCCAAACAAAGCTGGATGAACTATGGTTGGAGAAGAGACAAGCAAAAGAAGAAAAGAAAAGAAGAAGAGCGGAAGCAATGTAACATTGGCAAGCCAAAATGGATTTCGAGCAAGCAAAAGAAGATCACAAAATCATAGAGAAAGACCTGAGTACCCTTTCTGGATATTAATTGCAATACTATCTACAAAGGCAAGCGGAGGTCATAGAATATCTGGCCAAGAGGGACAGACCAGGTACTTTATGTGGTGATGAAATATAATTTAACTTCGTTGTATATAGAAGTTTTCTTTCCTAGAATGTAGTTTACCTTCCAAAAATGTAATCGTTTGAATAATGTACTTTGCTATTGAAAAATACAATCTTGTTTTCGAAATGTATATTTCAGATAATATTACGTTAAAATCAATACAAGATTAATGCAATATCAATAACATGTTTAATAAACATGTATGACTAAGAAGCATTAAATTACATCAACATGTAGATAATACAAGAAATGAAGTACTAAGTTTGAAGATTTCCCTTCATGGCCCACAAATGCTCGATTAGATCATCCTTTAGATCAAAGTGCAGTTCTTGACTTTAAATGCGGTTCATTTTCGATATAAAAGATTCTATTATTCCGCGTTCTCGTACAATATTGAACCGTTCGCCTTCGATAGTTGAGGGTTCAACGGGATTGAAGTCTAAGTATGATGGGAATACACCTCGTTCCTCTTCGACGGTCATATTGTGCATTATCACGCACGCCTTCATGATATTGTTCAAATCCACGGGTTCCCCCAATTTAACCATATTTTTTACAACATTGAACCGAGATTGTAAAACCCCAAACGCCCGTTTTACATCCTTTTGACAACTTTCTTGTTGCTGAGCAACAAATTTTTGTTTCGCTATAACCGTATTGGATATGGTTTGGACAAGTATTCCCCATTTGGGGTATATGTCATCCGCTAGGTAATACCCCATATCATAAGCTTTTCTGGCAATTGTATAATTGTAAGGCGGGGCGATACCATCGCCTTGGTCAGCAAAAATATGTGATTGTTGCAAGACATTGATATCATTGTTAGACCCTGGTAACCCAAAAAACATGCTAAATCCAATGGTCGTGTAAAGCTACTACTTCAAGAATTAGTATCGCATTGGGGTAATGACAAGTAAATTGACCGTGCCAAGCTTTGGAATAATTTTTCCATATTCAATGCATACAATCAAGGCTTCCTAACATGTCGGGAAATCCTCGGAACTCTCCGATCGCTTTTAACTTTTCGACGTCGGCCGCGTTTGGTGTACGAAAATATTCCTCGCCAAAAATTTGTATAACCGCAACACAAATTTTTTTTACATATAGCAAGGTTGTGCTTTCTCCTATTCGGATATATTCATCAAAAATATTTGCCGCAACACCGTAGCTTAGGAAACGTAGTGCTGTAATTACCTTTTGGTATGGTGATGACCATATAGTACCAGCGTTGTTGAGTTTCTGGACAAAGTAATGATCATATGCAGCGACAGCTTCGAATAGACGCATAAGCATGTCTTTACTCATGCAAAAATGTCGTTGAAATACCTATGGCTTATATGTACAATACTGCTTTAAGTAGTCCCATATAATGTTGTAATACCCCAATGGGTGATCTAGCTTCTTTCTCATACCCTTATGGCTCATGATACTCCCGCCGTAACTCGAAGTTGCATCGTGTACTACTATGTTCATTACAGCTTGGTGCAGAATGCAAATTACCGCCTCACAATCAAAGATAAGATCATCAGAGAAGGACGTTGATATACCTGGAGGATCATCAATGGATGAATCGGATGATTAAAAAGACATTTGAGGCTGTAGAGTTGTGAGAAGGGTGTAATACCAGATGGCGAACAAGTTTTTAATAAAATAGAGAACTGTAAAAGGGAGAAATGTAAAAGGGAGAAATGTAAAAGGGGAAGAAGATATGGGTCTTTAAATAAGGGATTTTCCTTGACGAATTCGACATCTCCTTCAAACCCTAGATATTTATCAAGGGACAAGCAGGTGCTGACTTTTTGGCAGACTTTCCAGTCGAAGACCCCGATTGGGAAGAACTCGAAGAAATCGTTACAGATGACTCAATTGCAGAGCCAGACGCATGGTGAATAAGCTCAGGTTGGCAACTTTTTACAAACGGATTAGCTGGGCCGCGAGGATCAAGGATTGGCATCATCCTCGTTATGACTTCCAATTATCGTAACGAGAAAACTATAAAGCTACACTTTAATGCCACCAATAATGAGACCAAATATGATAGAATACTACACGGTTTGGATCTCGCACTCACAAATAGAGCGGAAGAATTGGCAGTCTGCGTCAATTCTTTACTCGTGGCAAATCATTACAATAAGATATTCTACAGAATAGGAAAAATGGTTGATTATGCAGCCCTAGTCAAAGAAAAGATGAACAAATTCAAACACTCATCGATCTCTTACTTACCTCGACAAGTAAATCAACATGCCAATGCATTATCTTATATCGCTGCCATGTTGGGGGACAGTGAGAAAAGATCTTTAGAAATCGAAATCATCGAGTATTCCAGCCTCAATATACTGTCAATACTACAGATCACCATTACTGAAGATGAAGACACTGTAGACTCAGAAGACAATTTTACGCCTACCTCAACTTCAACATCTTCCCAAGTAACAAGGAAGAAGCCCGTTCATTTTTGGCCAAGTGTCCCAGATTCACAGTTCAAGGTAAAGTCTTATATTATCTTACCAGAGGAGGACCACTTATTGAATGCATCTCTCAAAAACAAGCTCGAATCAAAATTAGAGAACATCACGAAGGTATCAGTGGCACATACGTTTTAGGAAGATCATTTTCCCAGTGGGCATTCACATAAGGACTATACTGGCCTAGGATGAGGCAAGATTATGAAGAATATGTGAGTAAATTCTATAAATGCCAAATCTGCGCTCAAGACATCAAAAGTCCAATCCTCGACTTACATATTAGCAATGTCCTCTGGCCGTTCAAACGATGGGGAATCAACATCATTAAACCTTTCCATCCAACATCGGGAAGCCGAAGGTTCATCCTAGTCGCCACTGATTACTTCAGAAAATGTATCGAAGTAGTTTCTCTATGTCATACCGATGAAAACGAAGTCATCAAGTTCCTGTAGGAGCACATAATCGCCCGGTTTGGCTGCCCACAAATAATACGCTCCGACAATGGCAAGCAATTTATCAGCAGATAAGTACTTGCTTTCCTCCATAAATACAAAATCGAGTTATTGATAATAGTATCAAATCAGGTCTACGCAAGCGTCTCGATAACATGAAAGGCAGATGGGTTAATGAACTACTCAGTATCCCTGGGCCTACCGCACCACTCCTCGAATTTTAATAGGCTACACCCCGTTCATGATGGCCTTCGGTACTGAAGCAGTCATACCGTCAGACCTCGATCTACCAAGTACCCAAAGAAAAATCACTGATGAAGACAACAAACTCGGTCACCTCTGCAACCTCAACTGGATCAAAGAAACTCGAGACAAAGTTATTACAAATTTGGGAAGATACAATGACACATTGAAAAAAACTTGCAACAAAAAAGTTTGAAAAAAGAAATTTTGTATTGGTGACCTTGTCCTTCGACGGATTCAAGATAATACAAGGCCTAAGAATTTAGGAAAATTATCAAAAAACTGGGAAGGGCCATACATTGTCAGCGACAGAACAGATAGTGAAACTTACTGGCTGATGACTAAAGACAAAATCCAGCTCAAATATCTTTGGAATACTGCCCAACTAAAACTATTTTACAGATAAACATTGAAACCATTTTCATCGATTCAAATAAATAATCATTATTGTCACTTTACTCTTTACTATTTTAACTTGATCTCGATCCAAACTTAACAAGTATGCTTCAGACAATCAATCATATTTACTATTTTTACTTAATCTCGATCCACACTTAACAAGTATGTGTCAGACAATCAATCATCTTTACTATTTTGACTTGATCTAGACCCATACTTAACAAGTATGCATCAGACAATCAATCATCTTTACTATTTTGACTTGATCTCAATCCATACTTAACAAGTATACATCAGACAATCAATCATTTTTACTATTTTGACTTGATCTCGATCCATACTTAACAAGTATGCGTCAGACAATCAATCATCTTTACTATTTTGACTTGATCTCGATCCAACTTAACAAGTATGCGTCAGACAATCAATCATCTTTACTATTTTGACTTGATCTCGATCCATACTTAACAAGTATGCATCAGGCAATTAATCAACTTTACTATTTTGACTTGATCTCAATTCATACTTAACAAGTATCATCAGACAATCAATCATCTTTACTATTTTGACGTGATATCGATCCATACTTAACAATTATGCATCAGACAATCAATCATCTTTACTATTTTGACTTGGCATCGATCCATACATAGCAAGTATGCATTAAACAGTCAATCATCTTTACTACTTTGACTTGATCTCAATCGATACTTAACAAGTATGCATCAGATAATCAATAATCTTTACTATTTTGACTTGATCACGATCCATACTTAACAAGAATGCATCAGACAATCAATCATCTTTACTATTTTTACTTGATCTCGATCCATACTTAACAAGTATGCATAATGCAGTCAATCATCTTTGCTATTTTAACTTGATATCAATCCATACTTAACAAGTATACATTCAGATTGTCATTTCATTTTACGCGAACACTATCCAACTACCAGATATTCAGCTTCGCATTCCTTCCTTATCTGTTACAATTTACAATCTCATTCGACAAATATCACTTTATCGAATTTACTACTTAGCATAATTTCAAAATATATGCATCAAGTTTATAAAAATAGATTTTCTCCAAAAAAAAAAAATCATCAACATTTATCATATAGCATAAATAAAATTGTATCGGTCCCATCGACCATTTATGCATCAATTCTGAAAACAAAACAAATACTGGTTTGCAAATTCGTCTATACTACAGGAGGAGAGATTACTTCGTCCACCTTCACAATGCCATCCAGAGTAAACACCTCTGCTAACTCCTCAGGGCACAGCCCATCAGTCTCCATCATCACCATATTACCGACGACTTCGGTCCCACTCAGAACTTTGGGAACCTCCAGAGCATCACCCTCTGGATCAGAATCATCAAATACAATACCGCCAGACTTTACCAAACCCTTATTATAATCCTTCCTCACCTCCAGCTCATCATACTGCCCAGAAAAGTGGGCCCTCGCTTGTCAACATCTTTTTAACTTTTCCCCTTTCAACTGAGCCCTAACCACATCCAAAATTTTACCGTGTTCTAGCTCCATCGCGCTCCGTACATCGGCAACTTTCTCCCTCACATCCTTCTCAGAGATTGTCCTCAGCAGCACAAGAGCAACCTCTTTTTTCTTACCCGACTTTTTCTTTGCTTCATGAAGGTCAGTTTCACTTAATTTTTGCGCTTCCAACTTGTAGGTACTCAGTTTTGCATTCAGCCCCTTCTTCTCCTAAATCAGAGCTTATTTTTTATTGGCCAAATCTTTTTCTATATTTTTATACGCTAGAACTTTACTTTCCAGATCACTACTGCCCACAATGCGATCTTTGGCTTCTGTCAGTAACTTCTTGATCTGCATTATATTTATAAATTGAGTATTCGAATGACCTACCAATTTCTTTAATCAAAGAAAAACAGTAAAATTTCTCACCTTCTACATGTTTTGTTGGCCCACAGTGAGGAAAGTAATCAAGCTCTCAGTCCTCACCAAACAGTCATCCAATTCTACCTTCAACGCATCCGTCCCAGACATATAAGAGTCCATTGTCCCCTAAAATTTAGTCTTAGACTCTTCGATGAATCTATCCTTTGACAACTCACCGCTCTCTTTTTTCTTCGGGAGTACACTTGTTGCACCCCGTGGTGGACGCACATCTGGCACAACTACAGGCTTAACGATCTTCTCCTCCTCTTCAGTTGTCGATTGTCGAGTATTCCTCTTATGAAGAAGCAAAGGAGCCACAGCTTGGATCGCTACTCTTCTCTTCTTATTCTTTCCCAAGCTCTCTTCAAACATCGCATCTATCTTGGTATCAATCGTGTACCCATCCAAGGAGCAATTTTCTAGTAGAAAACTCGTATATGTAGCCCTCTTCTTCTTCGCCGACATCTATTATCAATGATAGAGACTTCAGCACCTTTGGCCCTCGACATCTTTAGCCCAGCCTCTTGGAATAGGGTGCTTATACGATCTTGGTTGATGACCAGATTGTCGATCTTACCAAAGAATCCTTTCCTAATCTTGTAAATTTCTTCTTTCACTTCAGAATTCCTATAGACCTCCTAAAGCTGCAAACAAACAAAAAACAGTTACAAATAATTTACCTTAGATTCACAACATAGTACATCGACAATTAAGTTACCTAACCACAAACCTAAGTGAAAGGTTTTTTACTTTAAGGGCTCCCCCGGGTCCATCTTGTCGAACTCATAGTTCCCATATACAAGTAAATGTTCGTCGCTGTATCGCCCTCCAGTTGATACTATATCATTGAAGAACAGTCTTTTAAAAAACCTCGCCAAATAGCGATAACCTAATTTCTTCGAGTTCATCTTCAGTGTGTAATACACACATATATCATCGACTGCGATCAATTCCTCCCCCCTTTCTAGGGGGTGACCTTGAAATTTTTCAAGTCTCCAAAATTTGAGCAAACTCGAGGAGCATGAATGGTCGAGAGACCGGACCATCGAGAATGCACTGGGGGTGACCATGTTCTACTTCGATCAAGCTCAGGCCTTCGAAGTCCAAAAACTTTCTTGGTCTCACCCAAGTGTCACGTCCATCTCTCGACTGACACTCGGGGAACGATCTCGGATCTCTTCGAGTTTCGATAATTCTATAAGCATGCTACACTTACAACATATGCAGATACAAGTATGCAAGAACATCAACAACTCTACTAAACACAAGAAATCTCAGTACATCATATAACAAAAATTTAGGTTCAATACAAATCAACAAACAAATTTAAGTTCAGCATCCATCAGCAAGTCAAATCAATCACAAATTCATAGCTCAAGAGCAAAGAAAGCTCAACATTGTTCGAACATTACAAAACAACAAAAAGATAAAAAAAATAGTTTGGCATGCCCAGTACAGTACCTCATATCGGAGTGGCTACACCATATCCTCCTGCAGCTTCCTCCTCGCTGACAACTATAACACCCTCAGTCCAAGGGTTCGACACAACAACATCCGCGACTTCCTCAGTACCAGTCCCAGCAGTAGCTACTCCCACACCTACACCAGCAACATCTACTTCTGCCCCCTTTGTCTGAACAGCATCGTCAGCAACAGGATCATTGGCTCCGGGTAAGCGTTTTAAAGTTTCAGGATCATACCCCAAATCTTTGATGAACTCTTTCAGTCTGACATTAGTCTCACATTCATCATCGAACTACCCTTGGAAGGTCTCCCTCTATTCTTTCATGGCCTTATTCTTTTCAGCCAGCTTTGCCTCCAGTACTTGCATATGATTATAGTACTGAGCTTTGAGTCTCCTCTCATATTCACCCCTGACAGTCTCTTGTTTAACCTTCAAAATGTTAATCTCAGAGACCAGCGATACCTTAGTCCCTCGAGAAAGCTCCAGATTTTCAAGTACTTGTTTCAATTATCAGTTTATTACTTTTTGAGCCTTGATGAAAGCCTGTGACCAAGCGTTTGTCTGCTAGAATATTCAAGCCATCAGTATCCCCTGAAGTATGGTTCACTTGAGAAAAAATTTAGAATTTCAAAAAAAAAAAAAAAAATAGTTACCTGATACACACTCTTTTTCATCCGCCTCCCAGCTTGCCATCAAAACAGCAGTGACCCGAGCTTGCTCCACTAGTTCGGCCTCTGTTAGCTCTTCGTCCATATCCTCTGCATCATCCTCCCCCATCGCCCTATGCCTTATCCTCTAAGTTACCTTTGACTGCTGTACCCTTGGATATTCGAGAAAGACCTTTCCCTTCCCATTATTAGCCTGTGTCGACGTCTACTTCGACGCAAGCCTCGAGACATCACGGGCTACTTCATGCATTTGTCCTGCCTGCTTTGGCACATGTTGCTCCTTGGGAACACAACTTACCTTGCTCGATAATTTCCCTTTCTCCATTCCTTCGACACCTCTTTTTTTATGGCTTCGGCGTAATGGGTACGTTTTAATGTAGGGAATCTGTCTTCTTCTGCCACTTCCTCTTGATACCAAGCCCCTTAAACACATAGTTCACCCACTCCTCATCCATGTTGATCAACTTCTCAATATAATCCCTCAGATTTGTCCAAGTCAAGATATTAGGACCTGTAGAACAAACAGAAACACGTTTATTAGTCTATTTGATCAATACATCAAAATAATCTTTGACAGACAACTTACTTGGATTATAGACCTTATGCTATAACTTATAAGGATTTTCCCCTTCAACATTCTCATAGTTACCCCATACTACAGCCAGGTCTTTATCCCACCCTCGACCCGTCGAGCACAGATCAAACAACAAAGGCTTATCTGCGTAATACTGGATGTGATAGGTTCCCGCCATCTAGTTTACTTTCCTGGAGTAGAACGATACAATATTGTACCTCTCGATCAGGCTCCTCCCCTTCCCTCTCAGTTTTACATTCATACCCTCAACTACCTTCATCATTTTGTTAAAATTCCCATTCATCTGGCACGGGGCAACATCCCTAAAGTTTAGCACCTCCTTCATCTGCCTTCGGAGGGGTAGCTGCATTCCTACCCAAATTTGGCCTCTATATGCCATAATACCCTCTCAAGGTTTCAACTGGAAGGTGTACCCTGACCCCGCAGCAAATAATATCACCCATACCTTTGACAGCTCCAATTTAGCCACAAATCGATCTAATCTCAGCTTCTCTCTGGTGGAGACAACACCCGTGGCCTCCTCCAAATTAGTCGATTCCTCACTATGATCACTTTGTTCCCCCTCTCCCCTTTCATCACCCGAAGGCTCAATACTACCTTAGTGTCCCTCTCTCTCTCCTTCCTCCATCTCTTCCCGTCACTTTCCTCGGCCACCAGTGTCTTACAACGTTTCCTACTTAAAGCCATAATTTTAGGAACCACCATTGCTAATGGGCATCTTTTACAATGCTTAACTCTTCTATGTTGTTGCTCTTACCCATCGGAGCATGACCAGATACACTAGCCTCATTTTCTTTGATCTCCTCATCTACTGGCCTTAGTCTCGAAGATCGGTGAGTACTCATCTTATCCTACAGAAGAAGAGGCATGTAATTAGATCGATATATTTGACTATTACATATCAATAGCCTATTTTCACCTACTCTCACCAATTCAGACGATCATAGTCAAATGTTTTACTCTAATCCCTGTCACACCATCGATACCTTCAGAACCCCAAAAGGCTTGACACACAGATACATGGTTTCCCCCTGTCCCCGGTCATATTATCACAACTATAAACCCTAGAAGCCTCAACCCTAATATGTACTCCACATAAAAAAAACAGAAGATAAAGCAGCAAGACAGAAATAAGACGATATACCTGTTGGAGTAAAATATTCTTTTTTTCTCGCAACAAATCAGATGATCCCATAGCAATTACCAAGCTCTATGGAATAATGGAGTATGTTCTCCTCCTCTAACTTTCTAGTTTTTTCCATAAGTGGGTAAATGGAAACAGTAACCTTACACTTACCATTATATATACCTCCTTAAAATATCAAAAAACCGCCTCGATTTCCAAAACCGATATCATTACCACTACCCCTACATTGCGACTGAGATGTGTTTTATCTACTTTACCCTCCATTACCCCCACGTGTGCGTCTCATGCTCACATTCACACAATTTTTTATATAAACCAATTCAAACCTTCTGATCCCCACTCGAAGCTGCCAAATCAAATCTTTACACCAAATTAACCTTTTTCCGTAATCTAAGGAGACATCATGAAGTTTGCAGGGCACTTTGCCCTATGCTCAGTACAGTTTCTGACATGCCAGCTATTTGGAGTGTTAGTTCTGACAGTCGAAGCTCACCTACCTTTGAAGCCCCTTCTTCCCATCTACGAATAATTGTCTACATCATGTCTCAAACATTCGCCCTCAGATAACCTAATATTTGATTTCAAAATGTGCCAGTCATTCAATTTCTTTCATATTCGACATTCAACAAGCTATTTTCGCACCTAAATTACCTTCGAGTATTATGATGGTCATACTTGCACGCAGACAATTCAGTTTTTCACTTTCACAGTTATCTTATAGATTTTCAATTTCAACAGAAAAACTGTAAACATTTCTTCATACTATCCTATACCAGTACTTTTACCAGATTGAAAAAGCCCTTATTTACAGGCGGGACACTTCTTCTAGAATCCAACCTCAGCATCTTCCTTGTCCACCACCTCCTCAGCTATGGATTACAGGAAGGCGAACCGATTACTGGGGAGCGGTCTCATCAATTGTAGTGCCCTTCACCAGTGCACATAGGGCATCCCACCGATAGGTTCCCCTGGCTCCAGTTTAACCAAGCCAGGCATAGGCCAATCCAAGCCTCAATCACCGAAAAACCTCTACTTCAGTTCGAGGGCTTTTTCCTGTATGTGAAGGTCTCTTGGTGCCACTCGTTTCTAGTACCTTGGATTAGGCGTATTTCTGCTGCTCCGAGTTAAAGATGCAGACATGTTTTACTCAGTGAAGGTGCAGGTGTCTAAAGTTCTCTCAAAAGACCCTACTTACACCCAAAAGCAGGTGCATTTAAACCCTCTTTAATCAGAACCCACATTTATCACAGTTTTAAAAGTTTCCCTCAAAATCTTAACAACCAAACATTTTAAAATTCCCAGATTCAACTATTTTATCAGCATGCGCACTCAACACCTATTTCTGAGGTTTTTCAGTCGACACATCCCTAGTCTCAAGCCCTCGGCCCCTCTATGCCTTCTCCTACAACTTTTTTATACATACATCGAACTTCAAGAATTCATAGTCAATTGTTCATTATGCCTACATGATAATTCAAAGCACTTTTACCCTCGAAGATTGTCGTTTCTACTATTTACCCTTTGAAGTTAGATGTTTGATCCCGCGCCTACAATCTATTCATCTACCATTTTTACCATATAAAAAAATGCACAATTTCAGTGAAGTGATGTTCTTATTTCATTACGTCGATTACAAAAAAAGAGGACAGTAGGGATGAAGAAGAAAATCTACAGAAATCAACAAAAACAACAACATAAACCTTCAAATATAGTCATAAGATAAATAATAACAAAACCCATCACCTTGCCAGCACCTTGCGAAGAACTTTCCCTATTTTCAGATGAACCAGCTCTTCCTGTCGAGCTCTGCTCATCCTCCAATAATTGATCCTCTTCCTGCACAAGACGCTCAGCCAAAGCCTACAGAAAGAGATAGCGTTCTTCAGAGCTGTAAACTTTTACTGCATCATCCTCCACAAGTACACATAGTATTTCCTGTTGATCGGCTCCCCAGGTTCAACCTCCACCAGGTCCGGCATGTTCTAGTCGAGCTCCCTGTCACCAAATAACTTTAGCTTTAGTTCAGCCATTTTCCGTCCTATTTGACGATCTTTGGCAAACCCCATCCTTCTCTAATAATGCGTGTTGGGAGTGGTATCCATGATGGTATTCATGAAATATAGAGAATGAGAGTGAAGACGAAGAGTATACAGTATTACCCCCTCACAAGCCATATTTATATCCTCATTAACATCATTTATTACTCTGTAATCACCATAACTTTGTAACTACCCTCCTTTATTACCTTCCTCGGAAGCCCAATATACATCAGTCAACCATTCAACTTCCAACATCCAAATGTTTTTCTCAGCAAATGCCTCTATACTAATTTCTGAGACCCTTACTGAGAGGGGGCAAATATAGTAGCCTACTCGCAACCTTCTAGCTACAGTCGAATACTCGAAGGCTACCACGAAGCCTACACGAATACCTCGAAGCCCAATTAATCCGGAAACAAGCTTTCCAAGACTACACAAACTTTGATTATGAACAAGTCTCGAAGATGAAGGCAGATCCGTCAGCACACGAACCCCACATCAACATCAGAAATACTTTGACCATAGTCATACATGGTCTGGAGGATACCCGGAGGATACACCTGTAATTTGACTTTCGTGATGACTCAACCCTTCCTATGTTCTATAAATAGGAGGGAGGGGGAACCAAGGAGAGGTTACGAAATCTCTTCCTAGAACCTTTGTTGTTTACCTTCGATCACTCTATAAATTACCCAGTACTCGAATCTTCGACTACCCGACAGTAATATCAAATCTCTTAAAAATCCTCATCAGAGGTCATGGAGTGTCCCATTCTAGGCCTCCACACAAGTATATTGTCAGTAGGTTATTTGTATTATTGATTATATGTTTGTACACTTTGATAGGTGGTGTAAGAGCCAACTTCCCCTCCTTGCGAAGTTAGGCCCCCACAAATATGTCATAAGCAATTGCGTAATGGCATTCATTACCATCTATCATATCTGAAAATTTCATCCCCCTTAGGATATTGTCCATAAAGACAAGCATATAGACCCCGCAGTCATAACCATTTGGTTGTATTAGGCATTTCCCAAAACGAGTTGTCCATTTGGAGTTTAGACCACAATTCTTTACCTCTGAACCAGTAGGTGGACTACTACGATCAGCAAAATCTGCCCATGTCAACATTTTGGGGAGGATCTTTGATAGCTGATCTTTAATACACTGGTGTCCAGAAGATAACTTGTTCTTCTTCTATGCATTTACAATTTTTGCATCCACCAGTGAATCGTAGATGCATATTTTTCTTCCCATAATGGACACAACACAAAAGACCCAGTGGTTGTCATTGAGATTTCAGGCAATGAGTATTAATTTTGAATTGACCACTTTCAAATCTCATCGATGAAAGCAGTTAGAAACTGTACGATCACACTTCATAGATGTAATTTGTTCCTAAATTAATTTCTTCATCAATTCCATACCTACTGGAGAAGACATAATATAAGTCCAGACATTGAAAGCCCTGCCAATATATTGACAGGAAAAGACATCCGCCAAGGCAATCTTTTCTACAGCTTTAGGGGCACAATATTGTATATTAAAATATTGAATCAGGGCTTTAATGTACACATCAATGACCTGAACAGAAAAATAAAATGATAAATTATATAACAAAAATTATAAAGTTTAGTAATACAAATGACAATAATGTCAAAATAAATGATAAACTTCAAAGAAAACAACTTCTGTTTAAAGAAATGCCAAAGTGCAACAAAAAAAAGGATAAACAATTTTTAAAAAAAAAATGGTAGAGACTCCTATAAAAATGATAGTTTTCTAAAAAAATGGAGTATATGACATGGATAACCCAATAAATGACAGAGAAAAAGAAATAAATTATATAAATACCTCATTGTCCAACCATTCTTTTGGATGTAAGGTGTAGAGAGCGTTAAGATAAATAGTTTCTTTACATATCCACCTATCGGTACTCCTGCTGTCCTCTTTAGCTTCAGGGGATAATTCATCTTTCCTCAGTGACCAAACTTGGTCTACCTAGTTTTTCTCACCCTCGGATATGGGTCTTTGAATAAAAGATTCCAATAACACTCCCGGAAGAAGCTCGTAAAGGTGAGCATGCAATAGGTTCATTTTGACAAGCCATTTTGAAGGTTCTTCCATTATTATCATCGTCGGTTAGTGTATGCCTCTTCTTTAAGGTAACGTCCACTTCAGACTCCATTAAAACAATCTGGAACAAATATGTCGAAATAAGATATAGAAATATAAATTTGTATATTACATGAGAATGAGTAATAAACCAGTTGTTTAGTTTAAAAGTACTTTATACATTAGTTTGGTCAACAACCATTTCTTTTATTACTTGCACAGGGTCAATTTTTTTCTATGAATTTCCATCATCATCATTCTTGCCTTCAACCACCTCCTCTTTACTCTCTTTAGTATATAAATAAATATACTACAAATGATAAGAGTGATACAAGATATGAGATATGAGAAAATAAATATAAGAAAATAAAAAGTTACCAGCAATGAAATGATAAGTTACCTGACTAGCTTCATCAACATCTTCCTCCTCTTTACTGTGCTCTACCTCCTCTTTACACTCTTTAGTCTGTAAATAAATAGACTACAAATGATAAGAGTGAGACAAGATATTGTAAAATAAAAGAAGAAAATGAAAAGTTACCTGCAAATAAATGATAAGTTACCTGATAAGTTTTACCAACAACTTCTACCTGGTTGAAGAATACTATATCAGTTTTTGCTACCTCTGCAGCCACCATAGTCTGAACAACAAAGGTTAAAGAAGAAACAAATTAAAATAAAAAAAATGGTATGGATAGGTGATGTTAATATTATGGATAGCTCAATACAAACAAATATTAGTTGTAGTCAGGTAACTTGAGGTTATGAATCATCTTCTTTAGCAAATACCTCATTGGCATGTTGTACATCTTTTTTTCTATTATAATACACCACTACAGTTCATTGTTCTAAATTCTCTTTTTTAGCTACTTGAGGTTGTTCTTCTTCAGATAACTTTCTCTTCGCCATCTTTCTCAACATCATCAACTTTATCATTACCATTCTTCCATTCTTCTATCTGTAAAATAGGATATACATACTACAAATGGTAAAATTAAATGAACAAACAACAAGGAAGCAGCAAATATGATACATAGCTCAAAAAAATGTTAGATAAATACCTCTTGAACTTTCTCTTCTTTAGCAACTTGAGGTTACTCTTCTTCAACAGACTAAACTTTCCCTTCAACATCTTTCTCATCATCATCATCTTCATCATCATTTTTGTCACCCTTCTTCCACTTCACATACAACAAATGAAATGAACAAAGACTTCAGAATAAATGAAAGTTCTAGAAAAGAGAATGACAAAGACAACCAAACAAATACCAAAAATAACTGAACAAACGACAGACATCTGAACAAATGACAAAGGTCATAAAGTAAATGCCAATAATTTGAACGAGAAATGCCAAATAAATTTAAATAAATAATTAGAAGTTGTAAAAGGATGATACCTCCAGAAGATCACCACCATATTCAGACGATATCACTTCCAAATTTACTTCCCTCCTAACTTCAACATCATCATCAACTATTATATCTTTTACCACTTCTAATCCCTTTCAGGCGCAACTTGCTACAGCAAATTTTCTGCAGTTGATTGAATATTCTCTAGTTCTGGAAATTCCGCCCGTCTCTTCATTGGTCCTCTATTAGCCAAGCCCTTCTTAGGGATCTTGGGGATTAAGTTTTTTCAAGTGGATCAGTGGGACATGATCCAATTTTTCATCAGTGAGATCTTCCATCTTCGTGCCTTCAATTTTCTTCTTTAGGGTAACATCAGCTTCTTCTACCTTAGTGTTCCTCTTGCTGGCATTCGTCTTCTTCTGCCTTTCTCCCCTGCATTTTTCTTCTTTTTAATCATTTAATTTTTTGTTGGAGGTCTTTTTGCCAGGTTCTCGGCTCCGCCTTCTTCCTTTTCCCATCTTCTTTCTCATTACCTTCTTCTTCCCGCTTGTGTTTCGCTGTTTTCTCAGGAGTAGAGAACTGGTACTGCCCAAGGAGTGGAGTATCTCCAAGTGGAAGAGTACTATCTCTAACTATAGACATTGAAATTCGTTCTAACATTTTACATTAGCTCAGCAACATTTTACCTTGGTCATCCAACTTCAGTAACATTTTATCATGCTCATCAACTGGGAGCATACCCTAACCATTACTGCTCTGATCTTAGTGGCAGAAGAACTGCTACCTATTACAGGTACACCGACTGTAGGTGCACTGACTGCAGGTGACTCAATTGCAGGCGCAGCACCGATTGCTGGTGTGTTAATGTAATTTCTCTAAAATATTCAAACAAATAAAGATGATAAAGGGCAACTTGGAAATGACAGAAAAAAGTCTAACAATGATAATATGCAACAAAATCATGACAGAGAAAAATCAAACAAATGACAAGATGAGGATATAAAATGACAAACCTAAGCAAATAAAATGATACGAAACCTAAATTAAATAACATGGAAGTAATAAAATGAATCAAAATTATACAAAGAATGGAAGATTACCATGGCCTCTTGCACAAGTTTTTGTTGCATGCCAGTCACAGACGACTTCATAGCTATTACCAGCAATTTGGGGTTAGCAAAAAACTTTTTAAATGTCACAATTTGGCGACACTTAAAGGATGTCATCCTCTATCCCTGTAGCTTAGGGAAAAAATGTATAGATTCCTTAATTCTTGGAAACTTTAGGCTAGGAATAGAAAGGAAAGTCCATATCATCAGCACCAAGTTACATCCGTGCAGTGATAAAGCTTTATCATATTTTTTATCAGCGGCTGATCGATAATCGGTAAACTTCACTATTTGACTCCACAAGAAATTATAGACTTGCTCACCCCAGGATAATCTGTTGAACTGATGTAGATCATCTACCAGATCAACATACTTCACCCCAGCATTTCTCCCCTTGTTCGGGAGGAGAAAGGATAGTATAATTTTTAACAAATTTAATCGAAGAATATCGTCTGCAAAACTAAATCACATACGGCTAAAAATAAGAATGGGTAAAAAATGCCAAATAATACACAATGTAATGATAAGAACCTCAGCAAATAATGACCCAATTATTGCAAATACAATACAAATACAATGAAGAATGATGATAAAGAACACAAAACAAATAAAAAATTAGAACTTTACCATGATGTCTTTCCAATTTTGCCTATTTTAAAGTACTGTCAATTTCCTTCAACTCATATGTAGTCTTCTTCTTGAGGAATCGCCTCATTCTGAAATTTGTTATATGCTCATGATCAACAAATAAGGACTCATTTGCGATTTAAGAGACACGTAGCCCCAAAATCAGGTAAGCATGAATGGGTTTCATTTGAATTATCGTCCCCCCTAAATTAGAACTTCATATAAACGAGATGACGATCAAATATTCCTATAACCAATGTCAGCATCGTCGCTATTAGTCAGTCAGCAGTAAGGGTGCAAAGCAGGAGGTATGATGGGCACCCTTCTCCTCTTCAGTCCCACACCTATATGCCGAGAGATGTAATTTTTAGCATTGGAGGTTCCCTTCTTGGCTCCACCCTCCTGTGTATGATTCTCATCATCAACTTGTGCATTCACTTCTTTATCAGACTTTATTGTGAAAGAAGAAGAAAAGGAAGAATTTAATCAAACACCTATTTGGCAGTAGTCGCACAGATAATTTGTCACTGATATAGCACTGAAATCACACCCACACACGATGGGTAGAATCACGACGATTTTGAGAAAATGCTTTGTGCGACCGGGAATGTTTTTACGGTTGTTAAATACACATACGATTTGTATAAATGGGGCAGTGTTTGTAATGGTCATGTAAGATGAAACTGTTTAAAGAATGGGGACGGAATTTGGCGCCAAAAGCCAGATGAACTCGTGTGTATCGCACGTGCTGCCTAACCCTAAACAACAGTAGCCAAATACCAAATAATATAACTGATGGTGACAGAGTCTGCATGATTCAATATAACTTATGCTTAAAAGCGTAACAAATAGACATCAATAAATGGCAACAAATGCATGAAATGGTTATAGGGTCTGCCTTATACGTCTCAAAATAGTAATGACACGTGTACATCGAGGAATTAAATTTGAACACGTGGCGTGATAATATATTTTTTTAAAATTCAAACTTTTTTTATTATTATTTAGGAAGGGACATTTATACTAGTGGATCCCGCGACCTTACCTGTGGCTTTACCTGTGGCCTTACCTTTGGAGCCCACAGCTTAGAATCTTACTGTAATATTCAAGCAGTTGATATTTTTCTAAAATAATGGCAAAGTTATATAAATCAAATGATAATGTAGGGTGAACAAATGTGAAATTCTTTATTGAATATGACAACTAGCTGTTACCAAATGACATAGTTGCCTGAAACAATTCCAGAGTTTAACTAAAAAAATGACATAGTTTGGTTGGCAGTAGCCGCGCAGACGATTTGCCATCATTTTTTTCATGTATTGAGTAGAGCAGAGTACTACCATCTATAGGTGTTACATGTACCATCATTTCTTCCATGCCTAATGTGTAGAGTACTAGTCTTTAATCAAACACTTGGCAGGCACCAGTCACACAAACAGTTTGTGACAAATAATTGGGACTATTTTTGCAGTTGAGTAAGAAGAAGAAACTGTCCGATGAATCGGGGTTGCTTTTGGCGCCAAAAACCAAACAAACTTATGTGAACTGCAGGTGATACCTAACCATAAATGATGAGAAATAATAACAGAATTGGTGAAAGTGTCTACCTTCTTATAAATAAGAAATCTGTTCAAAGGTAGGACAAAATGTACTAAAACAAATGGCAAGAAGTTCATGAGATGGTAACAATGTCAGCCGTCCACATACACGTGGCTTGATATTATAGTTTTAAATGAGTTAAAGAATATTTTACAATTTTTTATTACGCCGGATGTGACATTCGTACTTGTGGAGCCCAAAAACAGGTGGTTGTCTGTTGTAATATTATAAATTTAGTAGAGGCAAATCTGGTTTTTCCTCTTGCTAGTATAGATTTTGGAATTTATTGTTCCCTAGGTCTAATTTTGTAAAGATGGCAAAAAGCAGTATTTATTCTCATAATTTCCGTAGTAGTTCCCCTAATTGACAAAATTAAAGCCAGAACTACATGCTGCAGTGAAAAGTTTATTTCTTTTCAAAGCAGAGTGGCTCTTGTGAAATCAATTCATTCAAGTCTTCCTGTTTTCGACATGACAATATATATAGATTGCCTATTGCAGCTGTGAAAGAAGGTGAAAGAATAATCAGTATTTTTTTTGTGGTCTGGTGATCCTATAAAAAAGAAATTTATTACAATCAAGTGGGACAAAGTGTGTAAGCTCCAAAGTAAAGGAAACATTGGTCTCCACATTTTGATAGACACTAATTATGCTATGCTCATAAAACTTGGTTGGGCTGCTCTAAATGACAAGACTCCTTGGGTTGAGTTCATCAAAGCAAAAAAAAATCACTAAGCATAGTCTTCTTATTAACTACAAAAAAAATCTTCTATTTGGCCAGGGATTAAGGAAGTTATAATTAAATTTAAAGAAAATTCTCAATGGTTTATTGGCTCTGGGAATAGTATTGATTTTTTGGAGGGATTGTTGGGGGTCAGATTTTGCTCTTTTAAACCTCTTAGCTGCCAATCATGAGATTTGATGACTCTAAAATGCAAAACTCAGTCAAATAATCCATAATAATACTTGGACATTGAAAGAATTATTCTTCATCTTAACACCTTCAAATACAACCTCATTTCTAGCTTTCCAAAATATTTAGCACAACAACTTTCTAAATATCAGGAATGTAATGCAATGCAGGTACATTCAGCCTAGAATTACTTCCTTTTTTCTAGAAAGTTTGTCATAACTCTAATGAAACTAAGGACAACCTCAGAAAAAGGGGTTTTATTTTGGTCTCCGGATTCTCCCTTTCTCACAGAAATCTAGAAACTATTGATCATCTTTTTTGTCATTGCTTAAAAGCTAAACCAGTTTTGGATTTGTTGTTCTCTCTTTCTCTCGCAAATGCATGGTCTGCTGACACCAAACAAGTTATTAAAGGCTATTCACATCACAATCATTGCATTCCTGATATCTGGAAAGTTGTTGTGCTAAATATTCTGGAATGCTAGAAATGAGGTTGTATTTAAAGGTGTTAAGCTGAAGAATAATTCTTTCAATGTCCAATTTCTTTCTTCTATTAAAGATTCACTATAATTTTTTCAAACTGTATGAAAAATAAAAGTTTGGAGCTTTTTGTTCTTGCTGCTCTGGGGATCCAGCCAAGGCTAGGCCTATCCCTAGAAGTCAGAATTGTATCTGAGTTCTGCCATTGTTTGTTAAAATAAAAATCAATGTTGATGGCTCTACAGTTGGGAACCTTGGTAAAGCAGGGATTGGGGTTGTGGCATGAACCTTCAGGGTGATGTGCAGGGTGTGTAACCAAAAAGGTTGGGCATAACTTCTTCCCTCTTTGCTGAATGTGAAGCCATTATTGAAGTGCTTTTATGGGCTGTCAACAATAGCTGGTCTAAAATCTGGATAGAATCTGATTCACTAAGTGTTGCTACTAACTTTAATCAAAACCATATACCTTGGATGCAGATGCAGAGGACATAAGGACATATTCTAATCTCTTAGGTTATCTCATAATTGGATGAGGCAAATTTTTCCTCTGAACTAGCTTTAAAAAGAAGAAACAGTACTCTTGTTAATGGATGCATTGAAGCTCATACAGGCAGACCTACTTTCTTAACTAAGATTGAAATCTTAATGTCTATTATTTTAGAGTTGTATACTAATTTCTTTTTATGTTTTTTGTTCTTCGTTTGGGCTTGGGTTGCTTTCCCTCAGTTGTAACCTTTTTCATTATAAATTCATTCGCACTTTTTGCAAAAATAATAATAATAATAATAATAAATCTATGCCTAAATAATATCCACCATTATGGAATAAATGAATTTTGTCTTGGTGCATGTATCTCGTATTGGCACTATAGGAAATATCATGACCTATGAAAGTGTTAGATAGAGAAAGAAGTGCTAGAATACTTACAGCAGGGTATGGGATTGATTTGGGTTTGCAAACCCATACTCAAACTCACACTCTGAGTCTCCCAGCAGCGAAAATTAAAGTGTAAGTTTGAGTATGTGACACTACAGTAACTCAACTGAGTGTGAGGAGCTCACACCCAAAAAAAATGAGTTTGGCGATGTTTGGATTACCAAGCAGTAATCCAAACTCCTCCAATCTCAATTATTTCACTCATCACTCCCTTGATACTTCTTCTTACCCAAAGCCAATTGCAGAGCAGAAGAAAACATTAACGCTCTCCCCAAATGGCAAACTTTGGAACCAGTAGTAATAACTCTACACCGTTGACCCCATCCTCCCATAACCCACCTTCAGCACCATTCCCTCAATACCTATCACCAAAATTCACTTCATACCTCTACTACAACCCATCACAATTTTAACCTTAATTCCAATTACTGACCCCACCTCTGTTTACCATGTCACAAGGGGATCCCAGTTATGGACAATATCAAAGTCTACGGGTCGCACAAAGGGTTTCACTTTCTATCAAAAGGTCAGCATTATCGTTAACAGAGACCTCGAGTACCCCACACGATGATCAAGTGGGTCGACCAAATCTCAGTGGTATACCCTTAATTTACAGTATTTGGCGTACAAGGAGATAGTTGCTCAAGAACAATTTAGACGCGACATCAAGAAAACTGAAGAAGATTGGGTACACTCTAACTTCCTTTAACTCAATTTCGTTTATTTTTTGCGGATATTCACGTTATTTATTTGTATTTAGTAATTTTGCAAATTGTAAGAAAACGATGTACACAAGATCTATCACGGCTTGAATGACAGCAATGACTTCAAACACCGTGAAGCCTATAAGATTTTGGCACGAAAGCCGCAATGGGCCAACCTAAGGGATGATGGATTGAACCATACAGGGAATATAACAAGAAATGTAGCCAGGAGAACATCAGACAATTTTAATCCAAGAAACTCGGTCGGATCAAACAATCTATCGGGGGACCCCGATGGCCCACCTATACCTCAATCCACAGGCCCAAATACGAATTTGATAGTTCGTTGTATGAAGGTGGAAGCAGGCCCATCGGCCAAAAACTCTTTAGAAAGAACCTTATAGCACAAAAGGCATTGGATGGTATTGCTGCATCTGGTAACGGTATCCAAACAAAGCTAGATGAATAACGGTTGGAGATGAGACAAGCAAAAGAAGAAAAGGAAAGAAGAAGAGTGGAAGCAATGTAACACCGGTAAGCCAAAATAGATTTTGAGCAAGCAAAAGAAGATCGCAAAATCATGGAGAAAGACCTGAGTACCCTTTCTGGATATCAATTGCAATACTATCTACAAAGGCAAGCGGAGGTCATGGAACGTATGGCCAAGTGGAGCGGACCAGGTACTTGATGTGGTGATGAAATGTAATTTAACTTAGTTATATATAGAAGTTTTTTTTCCTAACATGCTCGGAAATCCCCGTAACTCTCCGATCGCTTTTAACTTTTTGACGTCGGCCGCGTTTAGCGCACAAAGATATTCCTCGCCAAAAATTTGTATAACCGCAACACAAGACCTTTTCACACATAACAAGGTTGTGCTTTCTCTTATTCAGATATATTCATCAAAAAGATCTGCCGCAACACTGTAGCTTAGGAAACGTAGTGTTGTGACTACCTTTTGGTACGGTGATAACCTCATAGTTACTGGGTTTCTGGATAAAGTAATGATCATGTGCAATGACAACTTTGAATAGATGCATAAACATGTCTTTACTCATAGAAAAATGTCACCGAAATTCCCATGGCTCATATGTGCAATACTGCTTGAAGTAGTCCCATATAATGCTGTAATGCCCCAATGGGTGATCACGTTTCTTTATCTTATCCTTACGGCCCATGATACTCCCGCCATGACTCGAAGTTGCATCGTGTAATGCTATGTTCATTGCAGCTTGGTGCAGAATGCAAATTACCACTGCACAATCAAAGATAAGATAATCATAGGAGGACGACAATATACTTGGAGGATCACCAATAGATAAATCAGAGGATAAAGAAGACATTTGAGGCTGTGGAGTTGAGAGAAGGGTGTATATAATGCCATATGGTGAACAAGTTTCCAATGGAAGAGAGAAGTGTAAAAGGGAAAAATATAAAAGGGGAAGAAGATATGGGTCTTCGAATAAAGGATTTGGCAGTGAAAGCGGTAAAAGGAACACCGCGCGGTGTTCTTTTCACCGCCAAATCTCTATTTCTATTCGAATAAACCTTAAGTCAATTTGAAAAAAACACCTTAGTGCAAAATCTATTCGAATAGACTATGGGTCTATTCGAATAAAACTGTTCAGTGCAAAATCAACTAGAATAGACTTTGGGCTAAATCGAATAAAACTGCTCAGTACAAAATTGTGAAAATTTATTCGAACGAACAAATCGTCTGTTCGAATAGATATTGAAAAAACTCTCCTAAAAACCAAAAAACTTCAGTCAATTTCAACATTAATTAGTCATGGCTAATGAACATCACACAAACTTTCCCAAAAACTATTCGACCTAAACTACATCATGGGATTACAAAAAAATAAATTAAGGAAAATAGCCCACAAACATGAGATAATAAGTACAAGTTGTTATAGCTGAGCTTCTACATCGTCTACAAAAACATTTAAAACACTTATATCTACTCAGAATAATCTTCAGTACCCTGCCCATTGCAGCTAGTAACGCCTCCCCTGGTTTGCGAACAAGACCCAAGCTGCCTCATCCTCGTACCACCTCCAGCGGGTAACAGCACCACCCATACGTCACGCCCCCTCCTCATATGTATGTCCTAAACATGACAAATAAAATTTATAAATATTTTGAAAAAATAAAAATGGCATTAATATAAAATAAAATAAAAATTACTTACATGCGCATATAGCTGGTCATCTATACTGTCCAAGTTCCTCCTCAGAATAGCATTTTCATCAGTCAAATCCTAGAGCCTCCAGGCATCCTGCGCAGTCTTTGGAAGGGCGAGTTACCGCATACCATGAGTCAGTGTAACAGCTCCTCTGCGCCTTAGAAGGAAGACATGGGTGGTGGGTCTCTCAAGCGGTGGATGGGGTGCAGCTCACGCCTCCCTATCCACTCCCTATACCACCTGGGGTCTGGCCCCTCGGGATCGCCAGGCAAACAGAAGTCCTGGGACAAGCCATGAATCGACGCTGACGTAACCACCAAGGGTGTAATGCCATCCCTGAATCTAGTAGGTCCGAACATATCTATATTCCCCATCCTCTAGGAATCTATTTATAGGTGGCCTACCTCCGAAGTTTGTTCAGTCCAGTATGAGGTGTAAGTATTTCACTCCCTCCCGGTCATAAACTACTCGCAGTCAAGGAACCCGGCCTATCTCACCGCCTGTAAAGCCATTGGACTAATATGTGGTGACATGTTAAGCGAAGGATCCAAAGGAATACAGACCTCGCCAGTCAACTGCCTCCAACATCAATCCCCCAAGAAATATTTGTAGTTTCCATTTGGTACTTAAAGTGGCATCCTCTTACAAGATAGAAGTTTTGCAGTCAGTACGTCCTTAATCTCAGATACTACAGAATCTAACCAAGGTTCCCAGGTGATCGTCTTAATAGTACGGTGGTCAATGTGGTATTTTCCTAGAATAAACAGATTGGTTGCCTGGTTATTTGTTTTCCTCCTATTCCCCCTCTCCCATGCTCTAAGGCACGGATAGGCCGAGAACTTAACCTCTTCCTTGACTATAGGGTGACCAACCCCATAATACTTATAGAACCAATACTGTATTTCGGAATAACATAAAAGCAATTATAAATTATATCTAAGACGTTTATTGGAATATATTTGATTTGTAGCTTGTAAGGAAAAAGTGTTAGTGTACCTCAAAAAGTTGGGAAAATCCAGTGATGGCACCCCTGGTGGTGACTGCGGTATCCAAACCATGGTACATGGAAGCAAGAATAGTAGAACCCCAGTCATATTGGGCAGCCTCGTCCAAATCGGACATGGCCGCAAGATATCCAGGCAGGATGGTATCGTTGGCCGTTTGGAACAACAAATGTCCCATCATGAAGAGGATAAAAGGACGAGCAATAGTAATATCATCCTCCCAATCAGCCGTGATGGTCAAGTACATCCTCAAATATGAAATGCTGATGTCTTCACTCTTTATATGGCTGGAATAAATGTTGGGGAAAATTGTCTCGCATTGGATAAAACAGACCATGTGTCGTTATACGATACCTGTATTGGATATCGGCCGATTGACAATAATGTCAGTGTAATGAAACCGAGAGGAGTGGCCCCAATCTCCACACATGGGAACAGAAATGTGTGCATTATCGACAACCAGCGCTCTGTAAGCGCCTGAATTAGCCAATTATCAGAATTACCCAAGCGTATATCCATAAACTGCTCAAATATATTCACCACGGCATTCCTTACAGATGGAATTGCAGAAATATATTTCCAAACTTTGATCACCGTAGTGAATGTGTCATGCAGACGCATCGAATCCTGATTTAGTTCATTGGAGCATTTTGTCAAACACTTAATTTATGGAAATAATAAATCTACAATTACACTAAAACTTACCGTGAGTTCCTTGCCAGTGTAATAGAAATGAGTGACGCCTTCTGGGAGTTGGGTAATACACCTCCGCGGGTAGTTTTCTTGGGATGGGTTTGGTATAGGTTGCTGGACATCTTCAAATTCTACCCGTTTTTTCTTCCTACTGGACTTCGACCGAGTTACGGCTCGCTCTGGATCTCTTGTCACTCTAAGCCTAGGTAATGTACTAGGGTGTGGGTCTTCCTCTTGGTTTTGCATTGTGCTTTGAAAGAATTTGGGAATTTTTTTAGGTATACCTTTGATTTGAAAGAGAGAGAGAGAGGAGGAAAAATTATTAAAACTTGAGTTGGGTTTGATTTGGGGTTAACAGTGCTAGCTGCGGTAAAAGGAATACCGCGCGGTAATCCTTGCACTGCGCGGTAAAATGAACACCACGTGGTGTTTTGATCTCATCCTAATAAAATAAAATAAAAAACACGTCACAAATCCCTACTGGCTGCAGGGAGAGGTCGGGTGTGGGTTGGGTTTTTGGTGGGCCAGCTTGTCAGAATTCACACCCAAACCCACACTCGTTGCTAGATATGCTCTTATGGTTTATATCCCAAACCCATACTTATTAACCCAAACCCATACTTATTAACCCCAAGGGCATATCAAGCAACGAGTATGATGTGATGCGGTATGGAAAAAGATAGTAGGGTATCTTATATTGTGATAAAGGCGAAGCATATTACATTCATGAGAAGATCAATAAATCAATATAAATTGAAGTTTTTTTTTACTTTAGTCCCACATACATTTTGACTATTAGCTTTAGTACCCAATTTATTTAAATATTCAGTTATGGTCTTGTAGTAGCATATTCCCCAAATTCGACAAGAGTAAGCCAGTACAGTATAGTCAAAGACAATAATACATAGTTGAAGACAAATAGCATTCGAGAAGATACCACAAGTCCTCGACTTACCAAAAGTAGCCATTGTGCCATGTCAAGAAAGAGTTGCTAGAGATCCGCGAAGTTCGTCCATTCCCCCCGAAATGGGAGACTATTTCTTTTTTTTTGTATACTGCCTGAATCAACTATAAATACAGGCAGAGAATAGATTATTAAGATCTGCAACTTTTATATCCTTACTTCATAACCCTATTATCACTCCAAAACTTGTAATAACTAGCAGCATACTGGATTTTACATCAAAACCCTCCCTGAGGTCGCAGTTTTCTCAGCTTTAACTGAGTTTTCCAATTAAAATCTTGTTTGTCTAGCCTATTATTGCATTTTCCTTACGAATAGCATTGCTGAAGATTCCCCTTCTATAAAATATACCACTATAATTGGCACCGTTTATGGGAAATACCACACTTTTCTTTACCACCACTAATCTAAAATCTTTCCAAATGACAAACATGAACCTTAGAAGCCAACCCAGCACGGTGAGAGACTAAGAAAATAATCTGATACCCGGAGCGGTTGACCTACGAGGTGCAGTAATCGAGCTTCAGAAACAAATGGCTGCAAAAAAAGTCTAAAGATTAAAAGATCAACGTATCCGCGCTCAAGCTCATCAAACAAAAAGAGGTAAACGAAGGAAAGCCTTGGACCAACTGAGTCAGACACATCATAAAGAGATGGAGAGACGAAGTAAAGCTCAAGATTGACTTACTAGCCGCCAGACGTCACCTCCATGGGCCCGAAGTGGTCATCAATTAAGAGCGACTAAAAGACATTATCAACCAAGAGAAGACAGAATACGGACTTCTCAATCCCGATCTAGAAATCTAGACAGGATTTATTAACACTTTGGACTTACATCTTCAGCATCGACAACTCAAGGATGTCGACGCACGCATCATCAGACTCTACTACCAGAAAGAAGATCAATTAGGGACCGATTAGGAACATAAGGATAGGGAGACTTTGATCTACAAGGTACAGTCCTACCATTTCCTCCTCCACAATTTATCACCTTGGATGACCTAAACAATAGAATCCAGGCCATAAACTCTGATTTCCCTAGCAGGAGATCTGTACTTGACCGGATTGAAATAAACCCCATCTCCCCACATCTCGAAGTTATGCCCGTCCCAGACAATTTCCATATGCCAAAACTCATTCAATATGCAAGACTCACTGATCCACTTACCCATGTATAACATTTCAAAGCCGCAGTGAGATTATACTCCAAACTCCTCCACATGTTGTGCAGGCCATATTGCATGAGTCTAAAAGAAGAACCTCTCCAATGGTTCCATACAATCCAAGAGGCCTCCATCACCATGTTCAGCCAGTTGCAGTGCCTTTTTGATTTTAATTATGCTCATGCAAAAGAGTAGGAGATCACTGTAGATTCTTTGTTTTTCCTCGAATAGGGCGCAAAAGAAACCTAAGCGAGCTTTTACAAGCGTTTCTTACATGAAACTCAGAAAATTGGGAACTCAGATCCCAAAATCATTGTTCCAGCATTCACCTCAGCCCTACACATCGATTCTAAGGTTTAAGAAGAACTTACTCTGTGCCAGCAAAGAACGGTCAAAGAATTGATTGATGTAGTTAATAACTACATCAAACTAGAACTGTCCAAGAAATATAAGATGAAGAGATCCTCTGCCATCCATTCCCGGGAAACAACTTCAACTCCACCTCAAAGATCGACCACAACCAAAGTACCAAAGCAACGAGACAGAATAACTCACAACAATAGAAGAAGGGACGGTAGACCCGACAGACCGATCCCAGTTCTGCCCCCAATGACAATGGCTATCTCCGCTATCTTACCAGCGATAAAGGGAGATGAGTATTATCGTGTACCACAAACTATTCCGGATATCCCTACCAAACCTTTATGTCAGTATCGTAATGTGCATAGCCATGAAACTGACAATTGTTACTCTCTCATCCGAATCTTTCATCGCAACCTCATGGCAGGAAGACTTCATAATTATGTCATCGTCATCTAAAAAAAATCTCGAAGATGAAGCGAAAAACAAAGACATCGAGCAAAATCAAGTCCCAGGGCAGGCTTGCCACCTATATATGATCCAGATTGAGAAAGGAAAGAAAAGAAAACAAGATGATCCGATTATATCCTGTTGAAAAATTACCTCCTCAGATAAATCCGCAAAACTTCTCCCCAGCTCGAGCAAATCAAAATGTATGTACCATATCACCTTCGAGGACTGTGACACCAGCCACGTAAAATACCCCCATGATGACCCTCTTGTCATTATGCTCAAAGTCATATCGGACTACCTATATACGCTTCTCGTCGATACAGGAAGTGCAATGGATGTATTATTCTGAAGAGCGATTGAGGTCTTAGGCCTCATAGACTCTGTGAAAGCTTCGACAACAACAATCACAGGCTTCAACAGTTCAAAAGAATTTGCCCAAGGAAAAATTATTCTGCCCATTCAGGCACGATCAGAAAAAAAAAAAAACATTCATAAAATTCCTTGTCACCGATGTTGAGTTCAAATATTTAGGTATTTTGGGACGTAGTTGGTCACATTCGATTAAAGCAGTTCCTTCTACGTATCATTTAGCATTAAGATTTTCAACAGATCATGGAATTTATGAGATCTAGGGCAGCCAAGCAGTTACACGTATGTGCGAGAATACAACCACCAACACTCATACAACAAAACTTCTTAAAGCATAGCAACTACAACAGGAAACACCTGCCACATTTGAGCAGCATGACACCAAAATAGTCGAATACATTAAACTCGATGGTCCCGGGCGTCACACCATCATCAGCTCCAAACTATCAATCGACGAAAAAGAAGTCATGATCCAGTTACTTAAGAAAAATGTCGACATCTTCGCCTAGACTTTCCAAGAAATGCCTGGCATTAATCCATCAATCACGTGTCACTGACTAAACCACCTTCTAGGCAGAAAGGCTGTTATACAGAAATGGCAGAACCTAGCTCTCCGCCACCTCGATGCAAAAACTAAAGAGATAAATAAACTCCTTGGGGTAGGATTTATTAGAGAAGCTAAATATCCAAACTGGGTTTCAAACATCATAGCGGTCCCAAAAAAAAATGGAAAAATTGGGATTTGTGTTGACTTTACAGAACCCAACAAGTTTACACCTAAGGATAGCTTCCCACTACCGCTGATTTTGCACAACTCCTCGACTCCGTCGCAGGGCACGAACTTCTGTCCATGATGGATATAGCCTCCGGTTACAATCAAGTTCCACTCGCCGAAGACGATTAAGATAAGATAACATTCATTACTAAAAGTGGTCTCTACTACTACACAGTAATGCCTTTTAGGTTAAAGAATGCAGGAGCTACTTACCAAAAGCTTGACACTAAAATATTCAAAGATTTCCTTGGTACAAGCATGGAAGTCTACATCGACCATATGATCTGCAAAAACTTGAAACGCGGAGATCATTCCAACAACCTCCAAACCATCTTCGATATCCTTCCCAAATACCAGATGAAACTCAATCTAAAAAAATACTAATTCAGAGTTGCATCTAGAAAGTTTCTGGGACACCTGGTAAGCAAAAGAGAAATTAAAATTGATCTTGTACAAATCAAAACACTCACTGCAATACCATCTCCACGAATAAAAAATATGTCTAAAAATTTACAGGCAAGATCACCGCTCTTCACAAATTCATCTCCAAGTCATCTGATCGATGCAAGCTTCTTTATCTCCTTCTTTACGGCAATCCCACTACACTTTCAAAGAAACAACACAAAGAGATCATTTGGACTCCTGACTGTGAGTTAGCCTTCCAAGATCTTAAACGATACTTGGGGCGTCCACCTATCATGAGTACTCCGGTTGATGGTGAAACACAGACAATGTACGTATCCACAACTGAAGATTCTATTAGTTTCGTACTTATTCAAGATGAAGGAGTAGAAAAACTAATCTACTTCATTAGCAAGATACTCATACCAGCTGAAAAAAGATATACTACAACATAAAAACAACTACTCACCTTGGTCTACAGCTTTCAAAAAATTCGCCCATACTTTCAAACTCATCACATCAAAATTAATACTAAGTATCCCCTCAAACAGGTACTCACAAGGAAAGAAAAATCTTGAAGAATTCAGCAATGGTTTGTTTTCCTTGACGAATACGACATCTCCTTCAAACCCTAGATATTTATCAAGGGACAAGCAGTAGCTGACTTTTTGGCAGACTTTCCAGTCGAAGACCCCGATTGTGAAGAACTCAAAGAAATCTTTATAGATGACTCAATTACAGAATCAAACGCATGGTCAAAAAGCTCAGGTTGGCAACTTTTTACAGTCGGATTAGCTGGGCCACGAGGATCAAGGATTGGCATCATCCTCGTTATAACTTCCAATCATCGCATCGAGAAAGCCATAAAGCTAAACTTCTATGCCACCAATAATAAGACCGAATATGAAGGAATACTACACGGTCTGGATCTCGCACTCACACTCAGAGCAAAAGAATTGGCAGTCTCTGTCAATTCTTTTCACGTGGCAAATCATTACAATAAGACATTCCGCACAATAGGTAAAATGGTTGATTATGCAGCCCAAGTCGAAGAAAAGATGAACAAATTCAAACACTCATCGATCTCTTACTTACCTCGGCAAGTAAATCAGCATGCCAATGCATTAGCTTACATCGCCGCCATGTTGGGGGACAGTGAGAAAAGATCTTTAGAAATCAAAATCATCATGTATTCTAGCCTTGATATACTGTCAACACTACAGATGACCATTACTGAAGATGAAGATACTGCAGACTGAGATGACCATTTTATGCCTACCTCAACTCCAATATCCTCCCAAGTAACAAGAAAGAAGCCCGTTCACTTTTGGCCAAGTGCCCCAGATTCACAGTTTAAGGTAAAGTCTTATATCATCTCACCAGAGGAGAACCACTTATTGAATGCATCTCTCAAAAATAAGCTCAAATAAAATTAGAGAACATCACAAAGGTATCTGTGGCGCACATGTTTCAGGAAGATTATTTGCCCAGTGGGCATTCACACAAGGACTATACTGGCCCAGGATAAGGCAAGATTACGAAGAATTTGCGTAAATTCTATAAATGCCAAATCCACGCTCAAGACATCAAAAGTCCAGTCCTTGACTTACATATTAGCAATGTCCTCTGGTCGTTCAAACGATGGGGAATCAACATCATAGAACCTTTCCATCCATCATCGGGAAACCGAAAGTTTGTCCTAGTCACCACTGATTACTTCAGAAAATAGGTCGAAGCAGTTCCTCTATGTCATACGGATGAAAACAAAGTCATCAAGTTCATGTGGGAGCACATAATCACCCTGTTTGGCAGCCCACAAATAATACGCTTTGACAACGGTAAGTAATTTATCAGCGCAAAAGTACTTGCTTTCCTCCATAAATATAAAATCTAGCTACTGACAATAGTATCAAAATAGGTCTACTCAAGCGTCTCGATAGCAAGAAAGGCAGATGGGTTGATGAACTACTCAATATTCTCTGGGCCTATCGTACCACTCCTCATATTTTAATAGGCTGCACCCCGTTCATGATAGCCTTCGGTACTGAAGCAGTCATACTGTCAGACCTCGATCTACTAAGTACCCAAAGAAAAATCATTGATGAAGACAATGAACTCAGTCTCCACCGCAACCTCAACTGGATCGAAGAAACTTGAGATAAAGTCATTGCAAATTTGGGAAGATACCATGAAACATTAAAAAAATCTTACAACAAAAAAGTTCAAAAAAGGAAATTTTGTATTGGAGACCTTGTCCTTCGATGGATTGAAGATAATACCAGGCCTAAGAATTTAAGAAAATTATCAAAAAACTAGGAAGGGTCATACATTGTCAGTGATAGAATAGATAGTGAAACTTACTGGCTGATGACTGAAGATGAAATCCAACTCAAATATCTATGGAATACTGCCCAACTGAAACTATTTTGCAGATAAACATTGTAACCATTTTCATCGATTCAAATAAATAATCATTATTGTCACTTTACTCTTTACTATTTTAACTTGATCTCGATCTATACTTAACAAGTATGCATCAGACAATCAATCATCTTTACTATTTTAACTTAATCTTGATCCATACTTAACAAGTATGCATCAGATAATCAATCATCTTTACTATTTTGACTTGATCTCAATCCATACTTAACAAGTATGCGTCAGACAATCGATCATCTTTACTATTTTGACTTGACCTCAATCCAAACTTAACAAGTATGCATCAGACAATCAATCATCTTTATTATTTTGACTTGACATCAATCCATACTTAATAAGTATGCATTAGACAATCAATCATCTTTACTATTTTGACTTGATCTCGATCCATACTTAACAAGTATGCATCAGATAATCAATCATCTTTACTATTTTGACTTGATCTCAATCCATACTTAACAAGTATGCATCAGACAATTAATCATCTTTACTATTTTAACTTTATCTCGATCCATACTTAACAAGTATGCATAAAACAGTCAATCATCTTTACTATTTTGACTTGATCTCAATCCATACTTAACAAGTATACATTCAGACTGTCATTTCATTTTACGCAAACACTATCCAACTACAGGATATTCTACTTCGCATTCCTTCCTTATCTACTACAATTTACAATCACATTCAACAAATATCACTTTGTCGAATCTACTACTTAGCATAATTTCAAAATATATGCATCAAGTTTATAAAAAATAGATTTTCTCCATAAAACAAATCATCATATAGCATAAAGAAAATTATATCGGTCCCATCGACCATTTATACATCAATTTTGAAAACAAAACAAATACTGGTTCGAATGTTCTTCTTCAGTACAAGAGGAGAGATTACATCGTCCACCTTAGCAATACCATCCAGAGTAAACACCTCTGCAAACTCCTCAGGGCGCAACGCATCAGTCTCTATCATCACCACATTACCGATGACTTTGGGCCCACTTAGAACTTTGGGAACCTCCAGAGCATCGCCCTCTGGATCAGAATCTTCAAATACAATACCGCCAGACTTTACCAAACCCTTGTAATAATCCTTCCTCGCATCCAGCTCATCATACTTCCCAAAAAAGTGGGACCTTACTTGTCTACATCTCTTTAACTCTTCCCCTTCCAACTGAGACCTAACCTCATCCAAAATCTTACTGTGTTCTAGCTCCATCGCTCTCCACGCATTGGCAACCTGTTCCCTTGCATCCTTCTCAAAGATTTTCCTCAGCAGTGCAAGAGCAACCACTTTTTTCTTACCCGACTTTTTCTTCCCTTCATGAAGGGCAGCTTCACATAATTTTTGCGTTTCCAACTTGTAGGTATTCATTTTTTCATTCAGCCCCTTCTTCTCCTCGATCAGAGCTTATTTTTCATTCGTCAAATCTTTTTCTATATTTTTATATGCTAGAACTTTATTTGCCAGATCACTACTGCCCACAATGCGATCTATGGCTTCCGTCAGCAACTTCTTGATCTGCATTATATTCATAAATTGAGTATTCGAATGACCTACCAATTTTTTTAATCGAAGCAATGCAGTAAAATTTCTCACCTTCAACATATTTTGCTGGCCCTCACTGAGGAAAGTAATCAAGCTCTCAGTCCCCACCAAGCAGTCATCCAATTCCACTTTCAACGCATCCATCCCAGACATATAAGAGTTTATTGTCCTCTAAAATTCAATCTCAGATTCTTCGAAAAATCTATCCTTCGACGTTTCACCGCTATCTTTCTTCTTTAGGAGTACACTTGTCGCACCCCGTGGTGGACGCTCATCTGGCACAGCTACGGGCTTAACGATCTTCGCCTCCTCTTCAGTTGTCGATTGTTGAGTATTCCTCTTATAAAGAAGCAAAGGAGCCACAGCTTGGCTCGCTACTCTTTTCTTCTTATTCTTTCCCAAGCTCGCTTCAAACATCGCATCTATCTCGGTATCTATCGTATACCCGGCCAAGGAGCGATTTTCCAGTGGAAAACTCGCATCTGCAACCCTCTTATTCTTTGTCGACATCTATTGTCAATGATAAAGTGTTCAGAATTCCTACCAATGACATCTTTGTCGACATCTATTGTCAATGACATCTATTGTCAACTCGCATCTGCAACCCTCTTATCTCGGTATCTGTCGTATGCCCGGCCTCGTGGAATAAGGTGCTCACACAATTTTGGTCGATCCTACCAAAGAATCCTTTCCTGATCTTATACAATTCTTCTTTCACTTCAGAATTCCTATCGACCTCCTTCAAAGCTGCAAATAATCAAAAAATAGTTACAAATAATTCACATAACATTCACAACATAGTACATCGACAATTAAGTTACCTAACCACAAACCTAACTGAAAGGTCTTTCTCTTTAAGGGCTCCCCCCCGGGTCTTTCTTGTCGAACTCATAGTTCCTAGAAACAAGTAAGCGTTCATCGCTGTATCGCCCTCCAGTTGATACTATGTCATAGAACAACGGTCTTTTAAGAAACCTTGCCAAATAGCGATAACCTAATTTCTTTGAGTTCATCTTCAGTGTGTAATACACACATATATCATCGACTGTGATCAACTCCTCCCCTCTTTCCTTCAGTCAACCGTTTATTGCCCCGTATAACCTAAACAAGTCATATACATTTAGATTAAACTGACCAGGTGCCAAATAAAAAAAATTATCAACTTTTTTTGTCAGCTCCAAGGGGAAGCTTCAACCATTTCTTAATTTGATCTCGATGAATCAGAATCTCACCCAAGGGTATTTCCTGGTCAATCATTTCGTATTGGTACTCCTCTAGCCAAATATCTCTAGGAATACCGCACTTCTTCTTAAACCTCAAAATTTATTTTGTCTCTGGAACCTCTCCGTAATAGGCCTCCTCACCCTCCTCCACATCTTCCTCCCCACCGCCACTGCCTTCTCGATCACTCACATATGGCTCCTAATCCATGTCTATTTTGGTGGCCTCCTCATCAGACACTTTGATAACCCTAGGAACCACCCAAAACAGGTCAACTCTAGCTAAACCGGCACTACTCGAGCCCACCCTATAGCCACCACCCAGCTGTTACGCACAAATAGATACATCAATCATCAGAGGCTCTACCTCTTGAAGATTCTCATATATATCTTTATCATCAATTTGATTTGGTTCACAGGGGTGAAGCTAAGGGGACCAGTGGGGTCAAAGGACCCCATGGGATTTACCAGAAATTACTTACCGAAAAGCTAAAAATGATACCCGCCTAATACCCCCGAGCCCCCTCATTTTGTTTTATGACCCCAGTGGACTCAAGTCCTGGCTTCCACCCTATTGATACATATATGTGTTCATAGGTTAATATGCTCATATTCATAATGTTGTCGAGATTACTCTCCAACACATCATTCTCATATAACTAATTCGATCTACTATCGTTACTTACAATTACATCTTACTACATTCAGTTCTCGATGAAATTCATTTTATTTTCTAAGTAAAATACAACGATTACTATATTAATTTAAATTTTGGTCGAATTGCAGGAATCCCGCTTGTTCTCGACGATGCTACACCTGTTTCCTGCCAAAACCACTCTCATTAAAAATATGGATATCGTTTTCTCCGGCACAAATTTCGGCCATATCCAAACTACTTCAACAAAAACATCCCCACCAATCTCGCCGAAGCCCAACAATTCCCCAGCAGTTGCGCCGTCCTCACCACGATAGCAACCATACTGACTCCACCCCTCACCACCAATTAAGCGATACTCTCACACCCCAATCCCTTTATTTACCATTACGACTCCATCGCCACCAACATCTCAACCTACAACAATCACAATCGCGATTTCTAATCAAACCCTAACACAGTCAAATCCTCCCTATCACACAATCTATTTATACTCCTTCAAATTCATTCTACAAGTACTTTAACAATACCTATCTCTATAGAGTAAGGTACTTATTCAATCGTGAAACAACACAAACCATCAAAATACTAACCTTGTTTACATGTTGCTTTTGTATCCTTCTCTTTAGCCTGCTAGGCTCTCACAATCAGAACACTGATCCCATCTTCCTCAATTGCTTCCAACAATTCCAAAGGCGAAAACAAGTAATTCGCACTTGAGAGTATTTTTTCAGAGTTTGCAAAATATGGACAGTCGCCAACCTCTAAACTATTTATAGACCCCACGTAACTGTTCATCGTACCGCTTCACGACCGATTGAGAGCTCGAACATAATGCCTTTCACGCCTTTTATCAAAGTTTTTGAGTAACCACCTTCTCAAAACCAACAGACCCCTACATTGTTGCTCCAATCCTTCTATATCATGAAGAATTTCTTCTGACACGTTCATACTCCGCAAAGCATAACCTATCTTTTTATACAGGCGATGTACATCATCTTCCTTGTACTTCAAAATTTTACCCATAAGACAACACCTCGCCATGTTCAAACCTCTCACTATCTCCGTACATTTTAAACTCATTTACAAATTGTTATCTCTACGACAAAATCTCAGTAAATTCGATCTATTTTCAAATACCATCGACTTCATATACACCAAACAACTTCTTGCTATATTCCACAATTTTAACAAGTTAAAATTTATTTGATAACAATTTCATAAAAACAAAATATCGGCAACCACAATCTGACATCAAATTCTATTCTCATTTTATTTCAACTGCAATTCAACCATTACATATACTTCTCCTACAAAAAAAATTGCAAACTCCTAACTACAACGTCATCCTCTTTCTTAATTAGCATCTTCGCACGAGTACACATATAACTTACACGTTCAGGAGAACTCCAATATTACAATTGGTATCAAAACTGAAAATCTTCTTCAGCGTCCTTCGCCTCAACCTCACTCATACTATCATAATCAGGTTTCACAGGATCTTTCAAGCAGATATTAGCATTCTGAAAACCGATGTACCGATTATATATTTCCCAATACTTTGCTTGAATATAACTGTACACTTCGTTACGTACCTGAGATCTCGTCTTCCCCATTTCTTCCAACAAACACAGCTCTCAGTTCAAAAACAACGGATATTTATAGCCCACCACGGTCCAAGTCAACACAAAGAACATTTATTATACTTTGGAACTATACATTTCTAGCAGTCAAATTAATCAACCTCAAAATCCATTCCTGGACCCACTTAGTCAGCTATACTTAGAGTTGTTTAAACCATCCAGCAATAACTTTACACACATTTTAGTTCGACAAAAAAAATACATATATTCGACAAAAAAATACACATACGAAAGTCGAAGCAAACAACTTTATTTATTGGACAACGGTTACATATTACATTCGATAACTATCTTTTTCGATTACATTGCATCAAAACAACACTACTATCTTTACATTCGACTTGAAGGACTAATTGCTCTGTGCTTCTTTTTACCAAAATCTGACATTATTATATCTTTTCACCAGAATTTAGCATTATCTCTGGCATCAGGGGCAACGATATCATAAGAAGCACAATGAACCTTAAGTCACTGAACTTCTAACAAGAGCTGCCTCAACAGATGAGAGGCAACAAAAATTATAGACGCCTCCTTCATTCGGCAAGATCCCTGGACGCCCAATCAGCCAACACATCCTTGCCTTCACTACGAACAATAACCCCTTCTCCCCCAAACTAATACACTTCATTACCTTCAGCACTGCATAGTGACCCCAATGGTTCTGATGCATGCAAACATTCTCTAAATCTACCTCCCCCCACCCTCCACACCATAATAGGATCAATTGAAGAATTATAAAGGACCGATTTGGGACAGATCTTTACCTCAGATTGTTCACCATCTTCTTCCTCAGGCGACGCGTCATGCCACACTTGAGGCGGTATCCTTATAATTCACCACCATACAACCCTCCTTGAGACCATCAATTTATGCCCAACTTGAATCTGCCAGGTCTAATGTTCCGCATTAATTACTCCTTGGGAAAAAAGATGACCAGATACAGTTCAATTTGACCTCGGAAATAACAATCTAACGACACGCAATAACATTCGGCAACCTCTTCAGCTTCCAAATTCTTCTCAACACAACCACAAGTACTTATGTCAAGAATGGGGCGATTGCAGTAGCATATTCCCCAATTTCAACAAGAGTAAGCCAACACAGTATAGTCGAAGACATATAACATTTAAGAAGATACCACAAGTCCTCGACCTACCAAAAGTAGCCGCTGTGCCCGGTCAAGGAAGAGTTGTTAGAGATCTACGAAGTTTACCCACTCTCCCTGAAATAGGAGACTGTTTCTTTCTTTTTGTAAACTGCATGTACCTACTATAAATAAAGGCAGAGAATAGATTATTGAGATCCACAACTTTGATATCATTACTTCCTAACCCTATTATCACTCCAAAACTTGTAATAACTAGCAACATACTAGATTTTACATCAAAACCCTCCCCGAGGTCGTGGTTTTTCTCAGCTTTAACTGAGTTTTCCATGTAAAATCTTGTTTGTCTAGCCTATTATTGTATTTTCCTTACGAATAGTATTGGCGAAGATTCTCCTTTTGGAAAACACGCCACTACAGGTCCCCATATTGGCTCTGACCACAGGGTTAACCTCCGTTGAAGTTCAATTTTGACATGAAGTATCTAATCTACCCTCACGTGAGTTTCACGAGAATTTTGAAAACAAGTAAATAGGTTGTCTTCAGGTCACTAGGCCACATCATCAAGCCACATAGGACCAACAATCATCTTCATCTCCTTCTCAAAGATTCGCAATGATCATTTATCCCTCTCTCTTTATTTCTCTTTTTTTTGTTATTTCTCTTTCTAGGGTTCTCATTTGTTCTTTTTCTCTCATTATCAATCATAGTTATTATCGGGTGGAGGTGTTGGGAACTCTTGCAAGGTAAAGTAATTTTGTTTTTTCTGATATTGTGTGTTTTACTGTGGCGTTGGGTTGTAAAATTTAACCAATCACCATTAAAGCTAAAATTAAAGAAATAGGGACTAGAGATTAATTGTAGGAAAATATGTGGGGACTACAGGCTAATTTATTTTTGTGATTTTTGTTGTAGGATAACATAGCCTGATGACGTGGAAGTGACTTGAAAAAATTGGATAACTTATTTAAAATTTTGTAAAAGTCACGTGAGGGTATTTGTGGGTGCTCAGGTTGGTCAGAGCCAAATTAAGGATCAGAACTGAATATTTAAACAAATTGGGGACTAAAGGCTAATAGTTAAAATATATGTGAGACCAAAGTCCAAAAATCTCTATAAATTATTATAAGGAGTTTTAAAGTTAAAATTCCAATATCTTCCACTAAAACAAACTTAATAAAAGTTAATTAGCCCATAATTTTCAACTTAAAGGACTTTAATAAATCTCAAAATTAATTAGAAAATAATAGATTTGTAATGGCATTCCAACTTAGATATATTGATGATCAACATCATGTGAAATTCGAACTTTTGAGAAATTGGCGAGGATAATTATGATTTATCTTATTTTCCTATCTTCGATATAAAAGTATAGAATGACTTAGAGTCGCACTGCATTATGTTGAAGTAAAAAAGTATTTGCTTTGTAAAAGACTCGTGAGGAGATGGCATGTTTCTTGAAAGATTTTAGGCAAACTTTTCAATTAGTAAAATATTTTGTTAAAGTGGTAATATGATGCTCAACCCGTCAAATTTCTTTGCTTAAGAGATAAAGGCTTATTTGGCAAGATAGAGTTTAGTCCACCTACTTCATTTGAGCTTTACCGACTGTTAGAGTTGGTGACTTCAAACTTTAAAAGCATGCTTCTTGGAAATAGGCTATGGAACATCTGGTAAATATGTATTGTATTAACAACACTCGTAATATCAAGGCAATTCTTTCAGCCTCACTTAAGTGAATAATTTTCAACTCTTGACCCTCTTATGTATGGTAGTCGATAAACTTGGATGTTATGACTTTTATTGTGTTCTCCAAATATATTTTTTCAATGATTCAAAACTTCAAAGCATTAACATCTTATTGAACTCTTTATAATAGCAAGTTCGAGGCGATGAAACAAACTTGACGTCAAATGCCTCAAATAAACTCATTTTAAGGCTTTAAATTATTGGCTAGTGAGCAATATATAATATCGTATAATTATTTGATTAATCAATATATAAAAAATTTAAATTATCTCACTCAAAATAAACGTGGAACATGGAAACTTATTTTAACTCAAAAGGTATAAAGTCTCAAGTACGAAGTCAAACTCGGAAGTTAAAGTTCTTATTTAGCCCTCTTAAATTGGAATCTTCGTATTCCTTTCGAGTAAACCACGTCATTTGGCCAAATGACAACCCTACAACATGTGACACTAACGTTTTGAATTTGGCATGTAAGGGCCATGATGTTAAATACCTTCCGCCCTATCAAATATCGCCGTCCTCCTGAAATCTCAACTCGACCCAATCCACAGCTCAAACCCGGAAAGTAATAATGTCGAACACATTTCCAATATAGAAGCCTCTTATGTATTTGCTTAATTTGATCAAATAGACTTGTGTGATCATAGTATGTTCCTTGATAAATTTTTAAACAAACTTTTTAATTAGAAATATTTTGTTAAAGTGCTAATTTGGTGTTCAACACTACCCCCCCCCCCCCCCCCCCCCCCACACACACACACACCACCACACACAAAAATTTATTGCTCAACATATAGGTACTTATTTGGCAATATTAGTCTACCTACTTCATTTCAACCCCACCAACGGCTAGAGTTTGTAGCATCAAACTTTAAGAACATGCTTGTTGGAAGTATGTTATGGGACATCTGGCAAACATTAATAACACTCGCCAAATCAAGGTAGTTCTTCAGCTTGTTTGACTTAGGTGTATAATTTCAAAAATTGAAGGCATTATAACAAGTTTCTGACGGACAAACTGAACTCGACATCATATGCATCAAATAAACTCATTTTAAGGCTTCAAATTATTGACTAGTCCACAATATGTAATGTACATTAATTTGAGTGAATCTATATGTAGATATTCTTAATTATCTTACTCAAAATGTAATGTACTCTAATTGACCATTTTTGGAGATCTTCCCCTTTCGATCGACCGGGCTTGTTAGTGGTAGATTGTTTGTTTGGTTTGGTGGATCTGGTTTGCGAGCTCTCTTTCCCTTCCCCTATTTTTATTTTCCCTGTTTCTTCTGTTGATTTCATCCCTTGTATTTCTTTTTCTGGTTTCTTCGTGTTACTGTTTTATGCGCTTGCAGGTGAGGACGTTTGGAGTTTTTGGCTGTTCTTTGTTGATTGGGATGGTATAGAGGAAGCTCGACTAATGCGGATGGATCAGAGAAAAAGATCGAGAGTTTGAGGGGCAGACTCGTCAAAAAAAAGGGTGGACCTGATATTTTTGGGTTGGACTGGGTTGTACGTCTGGTTTGGGTGGACTTGATACTTTTGGGTTGGACTGGATTGTGCGTCTAGTTTGGGTGGACCTGATACTTTTGATGTGGGCCTAAGGGGTGGTTTGTGTTTTGTTTGTTTCTAAGGCCCATTTTGCTTTAGTGTGTCTGAATTTGGACTTTGGTGGCCTCACCGAGCCTTGACGTGTAACTTATTGTGTTTTCTCTCTTTCTTGCGGTCTGTCACTCAGCTTAAGGGGCTACGTTTTTCTTTTACTATTACAGCTACTTATGATTACGAAGAACAGTAGAAGGTATCTTTGGTTTTTAAGATTGGGAACAGAGCGAGTTGATTAATATCTCATACTCCTCCTCCTGTTTACTTGCATGCGGTTTGGTTTGATTCGATTCTCCATCCTTCTCCGTCTAAAGCCTGGCTTGCCTGTGGGGGTTGCTATTAAGGTGGTCTTTGTGGTAGTGTTTGGAAGGTGGGGCTTTGTTTCTAGAGTTGAGATCAGTGAACGGTGTTGCTCCTTGTGCGAAATGACCTCCTTCTCTGTAACTCAAGAGTTCGTGAGTAGTATAGAATGAATGACGGTTACAAAACTGTGAGGAGCCGTGGTGGTTCACCTGGCCCCATAAAGAATTGTTGCAAAGGAATCACGATGGCGTTATGCGTTGATTGATAGGATGTCTTTTGAGATGGGACGAGGCTTTACAAAAGTTGTGTGTTCCCTAAGAAGTTCGTCGAACATGGACGCATCAGAGAATCTGCAAGTGTTAGAACCAAAAGTGGCGGGTAAGACATACTTCCTGCTTAAATTCTGAAATGCCTATTACCAAAATAATATTTTGATTTGTCGACCATGGAACCCGTATGGCCACACGTTGATTCCATTACTGTATAAGGCACGAACACCGATTGAACCTCCGATCTTTAAATATGTCCTCTTATGCGTAAAATTTGATATATCTGACCCGCTTTTTGGAACGCCATTTTTTGGAACGCTAGGTGTTGGTCACCAAACCCAATGTAGATAATAGGCGAGTCACGAAGAATGGCTATCGCACCCGGGTGGTAATGGATATTTATGGTGTATTCCCACCGGCGGTCTGGACTGACCTGGCCAGTGGGCCGCTTCTGATTGAGACTAAATATGAAGGCGCCTCGATTAATTTTTGCAATCTTAGTTTTAAGTGGGGCACCGCTCATCGATTTGTTCTGTGATATTGAAGAGGATAGTCTGGGAGGAGCGGGGCTAAGTCAGACACTAATAGCCACGGCGTTACAAAATTTGAGTGGGGAGAGAGAGGGTCCCGCACATGCTCCTTTGCGGCATCAGCCTTTAGATCTGAAGGAAGGTAGGGATCAGGGACGGATGTCTCCCTCCCTCCGAATTATACCTGTATAGGTGAAGGGATAAAGGGAAACGCCCAGTTAGAATGGGTCACAGGTACCCCAAATTTCTAGTGACACCTATGGTTTTGACCGATCAGGATGGAGTTCAGGAGAGCAATCCCGCCTAGGAGGGTAATCGGGGGGGAAATGTTTTAGCGGCTTCTTGAGGTAACCCAGACGTGGCTTTAAGCTTCACAGGTAGTGGACAGTCTTTGCGTTGGGCGGGGGTGGACGGTCAGGATACTTTAGAGGGCCTGGTCGAGGGGGGTCAAATGGATCATTTAATTATTGAGGAAGAGCTAATGACCTTTTAGGTTGCCGTTGATACACCGGGGTATCAAGACCATGGTAAGGATGAACAGTTTTGGGGCCTTCACAATTCCGGGGGTGGGGGTGACCCGGTACAGGGGGATGGGCAGAATACTGACTCTAGGGAAACTAGTTGTTACATATCCTTAGTAGCTTGGGGGAGTTCCAGATTGTACCGTCGTTTTCCTAGGCTTTGCAGTATGCGGATAGCCCAGTCGGTACTATGAGTTCCTCTACTAGGGGTCCTGGGTCCCAGGAGCAGAGCCAGCCACGACAGTTTTTTTCTCCGTCTCCGTGCTATCCGTAGACTTCGTCACGGGTGGTTCATCGTCATATGCGGGATGAAACGTGCATCGCAGAGTTGACTATACCATGCTAGTTTTTGTAGACTTTCTCACTTTCAGGTGCGCAGTCCCTTCTCTGCCTTTATTTTGTGAATTTGACATACATATTACTTGTTTGGACATTATGTTAGGGTTCGGGTGGCTCCGCGGAGACCACTCGGGCCATTATAATACTTATTGCTTGGAATTGTTAAAGTTTAGGTCGACTGGCGGCAATTCTTCATCTTTGTGAGCTTATTTGCTCTTCACAAGGAGATATTATTTTTCTAGCCAAAACCAAACGATCTTCTGCAAAAATGTAGGTTTTGGTACGTAATCTTAACTACCCTCATTGGGTGGATGTTCCAGCGTACGGCGTTCATAGATGCGCCAGCGGTATTTGTGTTCTATGGAAGGCTAATATTAATATTAAAGTGGTTTTCTGTAATAAATATATTATTAATGTTATGGTGAACTCGGATCCGGCCAAAAATCCTTGGATGATTTCTTTCATCTATGGTAGCCCTTATCAGAGGGACATGAATAAGAGTTGGCAACTTATGTGGAAGCCACAGCCAATGGGTATACTGGCCCGTGGATGATCATGGGGGATTTTAATACAGTGTTTAACCGGGCCGATAAAATTTGGGGGAAACCTTATAAAACAACTAAAAGTGCATATGCCAAGGCGGTTACTCAACAAGCGGGTCCCATCGACCTTGGGTTTTCGGGTAACCCCTTCACATAGAACAACAAACGTCGTAGATGGGCAAATATCAAGGAAAGACTTGATCGGAGTCTAGCCAATGCGGATTGGATGTTTATTTTTCCTACGGCTAAGGTTTTTCATTTACCTGCCTTTGGTTCGGACCATACTTCTTTATGCCTTGATACAACTCCACAATTTTCAACTCTCGGCAAATGTTTTTGTTTTCAAACCATGTGGACTAGAAAACCCCAGTTCTCTCAATTGATCCAGAACCTCTGGCAAGTTTCGAAATGGGGTTCCCCAACCCAACTGATTAAAGGCAAATGTTAAATACTAAAGTGGGCCTTAGGTCCTATAATAGAAGGAACAAAATTGGACATGTCCCTAGTAGATTTTTAGCCCTCAAAGACGAAATTAATAACATTCAGGCCCTTCCATTTTATGAGGCAAATTCACAACAAGAGTTGGAGCTCTTAAGGATTCTAGACGAGTTACAAGTTAGGGAAGAGATGTTCTGACGCCAAAATCTCGTATCAATTGGCTGGCGAAAGGGGATCGGAATACAAAGTTCTTCCATATCCAAACCCTCTCTTAACGGAAAAAGAATTTTATCGATTGGCTTAAGCAGGAGAATGGCGACTGGACGTCATAGGCTACAGAGATTAGGCAGATTTTTCTGAGGAACATGACAAGTAATTACGAAACTTTTGACCCGACAGGCATCTCAGAGTTCCTTGATAATTTTAGCCCTTGTATTATAATAGCTGATAATCAAGCTCTGCTGATGGAGGTAACCCCAGAGGAGATTCTGGTGGCACTCAACAACATAGGGTCTGGACGGTTTCCCTATAATTTTCTTCCAGAATTCCTGGAACGTGGTGGGCCCTGATATCTGTAATCTGGTCACTAGTTTCTTTGCCTCGGGTTTTATGCCCAAACATATCAATGTTATGCATGAGGTGATGATCCCGAAGAATACTTTTAAGGTACGACCAAGTGATTTCCGCCCGATTAGTTTGTGCAATGTGACTTATAAGATTATTTCCAAGATTATATCTACCTGCCTTAAACCTCTCTTGGCGAGAATTATTTCCCCGTTCCAGGGGGCTTTCATCAGTGGACGCCAAATCTTTGATAATGTGCTAGTGGCGCATGAACTTATTCATACAATAAAGATGAAGAAAGGTCGTTCCAGACTAATGGGAGTCAAACTAGATATGTCCAAAGCTTATGACCGGATTGAATGGAGCACGCTGATCCAAGCCATGGCGACACCGGGTTTTGATTCAAAATGGTATCACTGGATTGAACAGTATATTTCTACAGTTCGATATTATGTCCTCCTCAATGGTTCCTCCCGTGGGTTAATCACCCCCACCTCCGACAGGGGGACCTTCTCTTCCCCTTTCTCTGTATTATCCTGATATAAGATCTTTCTAGAACGTTGGGGGTGAAGGAGGCAGCACATAAGATTCATGATATTAAAGCGTCTCGGAGAGCACCTCCATCTCCCATTAATTGTTTGCGGACGACTATCTTTTTTTTGGACGTGCCGACCTTGATGAAGCTCATAAGATGAAAACTATTCTCGACAGCTTTTGTGCCACGACTGGTTAACAACTCAATTTGGCCAAATTGGGCGTCTTTTTAGTTAAAACCTCCATCACCGTCTCGGTCGTCTCATTGCTCGGCTCCTCAAAGTCAAGGTCATGCAGCCTGATGAGCGGTACCTGGGGACTAATCTATTTTTAACCGCTCTAAAGCTCTGACTTTCTAACATATTGAGGAAAGGATTTATAATCGTTTCTAGTCCTGGCGGGGAAAACTCCTTTCCCAGGCCGATTGCACCATCCTGATTAAATCCGTCACTTCGGCGATCCCAACGTATCAGATGTCCTATTTTGCCCTACCCCAATCTACTTATAATACCATCAATGGCCTTCAGCGTGACTTCTGATGAGGTAAATGAGAGGATAAGGGAAAACCTTTATACCTAAAAAAATAGAAGGAGGTTAATCAGCCAAAATAATAAGGGGGCCTACGCATTCGTAAGGTGGGGGCCACAAATAATGCCCACCTGTCCAAACTGGTCTAGCGTCTTCATCAGAATCCTCATGAGTTGTGGGGTCAGGTCCTGAAAGCTAAATACTTCCCTGAGTGTGGTATCCTCCAGGCCAGGAAGAAAGCTGATGTCTCTTGGAAGTGGCATAGTGTCCAGTCCGCTATTAGTACGGTCCAGCCCAACTCGTGTTGGCAGGCTCGTTCCGGGAACCTTATCAATTTTTGGCACGACAATTGGTTCCCCTCGACCTTGGGGAAAAAGCCGTCCCCTTGAGCGGGTAGCCCGAATGTTTCGCGACCTCAATTGGTGAGTCACTTTATTGACTCCCTACATCACTCTTGGCAACTTGGGGAACTCTACTAGTGGTGTAATGATTACTCGGTCGACCTTATTTCCCATATTTTCCTTCCCCGCTTTGGCGATATTGATAACCTTAAGTGGGGCCCTTCCAAAGATAGGAAATTCTCTATTAAATCATCTTATTGTGTACTTATATCGAACTCCCTTATAGAGGTTCTGGTGTGGCCCCCACATCTTCTGCTCAAACTTTGGCATAATAAAGTCACTCCCAGGGCGCAGATGTTTGCATAGAAATGCCTCTGTAATATGGTCCCGTGTAGAGCCAAGTTGGCAGGCCGCCTGGTTCTTTCTGATTCCTCTTGCCTTTTGTGTGAGGTCCCCTCGGAAGCCTTGTACCATTTTCTCCTCAGCTGTCTCTTTACGCAAGCGGTTTAGCTTTGCACGGCCTTCAAGGAGTTGCTCCATTACTTCACCCATTTCTTTGTTCAGGAATGGGTCTCCCAGTAGGTCTTGCCTTCCCCAGACTGGCCTGTTGATCGAGATTTTTTGACCCTTGTGACATTTTCCCTCTGTTGGATGATTTGGAAGGCGCGTTATGACCTCGTTTTTAAGAATAAATTCAAAACCCTTTATGTATTTTTGTAGCCATTAATAAAATGATTTTTAATGCACCTACCAGTCATTTTGAACGGTCTTCTATCAAGGTCCCTTGGAGTATCCCGTTCGTTGGATGGGAAAAAAAATAAGCGTTGATGCCTCTTTTAGTAAAGATAAATTATTCAATGGTCATGGTTTAGTCATTCGGGATAATCTTAATGTTTTTGGTGCAGCCCGAGATTCTACCTGTAGATTTGCGTCTGCTGAAGAGGGTGAAGTGTTAGCAGTGATGGAAGACGTTCTCTGGGCCAGGAAGCGAGGTGTGCATCGTGTGAATATTAAAACTGATGCCGAAGCGATTAGCTCGTTTTGTGGAAATGGTTATGCTGATGTGTATTGGACTACCAAAGTCATCCTCCAGGATTGTATGGCAATGTTCTGTTATTTTGTCGATATATGTATTATTTATGCTCCGCGTAGTGCGAATTCAGTTGCCCATGCGATCGTCATTAGACCCATGGGTGACAATTTTTGTATGACTTGGTGTGGTTCTCCCCTGGCTGGCTCCAGGCTGCCCTCGAGGGAGATAAAACCATTTTTGTAACGCCTTTTGATTAAGATATATATGGTTTACCAATCAAAAAATAAAAAATATATCTTACTCAAAATAGACATGAAACTTATAAACTTATTATTATAATTACAACTTGAAAATTTTCTTGTTTCTTTTGAGAAAATCATGCCATTTGGCCAAATGACAATCCTAGAAGTCTTCAACATGTGGCACTAACGCTCCGTATTTGGCATACTGATGCCAGATTCCATACACTCTCGCTAATATCGTCCTCTAGAGATCTCAATCCGACCCGAACCACAGCCCAAACCGGAAAAGTAATAAAATTGGACACATCGGTTTGGGTTGGAAAAAAACCCAGCCAATTTAAACCAACATGTTCGTTTACAGTTTTAAAGTTCTTCCATTACTCCACAATTCTGCCATGAAAACAGGCTCCAAGTTTTCTCTCTCCTCCACCTTGAGCTACTGAAACCCACTAATTACTCAATCTAAAGTTTGGGTTTTGCTAGAAACCTCATTTGATTTATACCCATGTCGAAATTTTGATGATTCAGTGGTGGTTTCACCTTGAGAGAGTGAAGATGAGGAAACCCAAATTGGATACGTTTAGGTCACTAAGTCGACGAAGATCAGTTCAGGTTTTGATTTTTTTAGTGTTTCTTTATCTAATTTTGATGAGTTTTGAAATCCCATTTGTGTTTAAGACTAGTGTAGAAACAGAGGGGTTTAGTGGGCTTATTAATGATGCATTGTCGCTCTCGTCGATGATAGAGGAGAGTGAGATCCCAATTCGACCAGAAAAAGACCCTTTTAAGGTTCATCAGGGAGGGTTTCAACCCTCGTCGATAACCCGCGAAAGGAAGTACAGTATTGTCTCAGGTTTGATTTTTGATGAGAGTTCTTTTAATGGTAGTAGTAGTGGTAGAAGTAGTAGTAGTAGTAGTAAAGATGGGTTTTCTGAGCTTCAGAAATCTGCTAGAGATGCATGGGCAATTGGGAAAACATATTTTGATGATCTACAAAAAGGGAAATCGGGTGAGGATAAATCAAAGAAGTTGAGTAAAAAACAAACTGAATCTTGTCCACATTCGATTACGCTTTCTGGGGCGGAGTTTAGGAAGCATAGTAAGATTTTGGTGCTGCCTTGTGGGCTGACGCTAGGATCTCACATTACCCTTGTGGGGAAACCATATCAGCCTCACGCTGAGTATGATCCGAAGATAGCGCTTGTGAGAGAGGGGTCGGAGGCAGTTATGGTGTCGCAGTTTATGATGGAGCTACAAGGGTTGAAGACGGTTGATGGAGAGGACCCGCCGAGGATCTTGCATTTTAATCCTAGGTTGAAGGGGGATTGGAGTGGGAAACCTGTGATTGAGCAGAACACTTGCTACAGAATGCAATGGGGTTCAGCGCTTAGGTGTGACGGCTGGAAATCTAAGGCTGATGATGAAACAGGTAAATTGTTAATTCTAAAAGTTTCTCATTTTATGTGCCTTTCTCACTGTCTTACTTCGAATTACTGTTACGGATATGTAGGATAAAAACTAGTCTATTAAAGGATCTACAACTGTATTGTAAATATAGTGAAGTTGTTCTAATTTTAATGAGGGCCCAAAGTCTGCATTCTGCGGTGACAATGTATGTGTCATAAGGTTACCTATGAACCTATGAAATGAGCGTCTTATGCATGTGGCGGATAATTTGATGATTGGATTAAGTCCTTATAAAGCCAATGGATGGAAAAAAAAATGACTGACCACGAATATTTGAGTTTGGAAAATTTGGTCTAAGGATCTCAAAGGAAAGAATTTAGGTGAGATAGTTGGCCTAAGATTGTCTGGAGAGAATATCTGGTAAAATTCTTGAGAGATAAATTCTCACTAAGAGAAATATTTGGCAAATCTTGATAGAGATAAGCTAGAGATAGAAGCTAGGCTGGGAGAGTCTAGGGAGAAAATTTGGATTGAGTGGATTTTAGAGAATGAATTTGGTGTGAGAGAGTTTAGACAGAAGATTTGCATTGGACAAGTCTAGTGTGGGGAATTATCTATTGAGAGAAATGAGCGAATAAACATCTAGAGAGGGAAACTTTCTAGGAAAAAATTGGTGGTGCCATAAAAGATAGAATAGTGCTTTCTTGCATAAACTTCTTAATTGCTACAATTAGTTATATTTTGGACGAGTTCCTTTATATTCCCATGTCCAACCAAACAACAGCAAATGGATTTACATGATTTCAGTTTGTACCATTTTCATGGAAATGGTTATCCTTTACCTCGTTTTTTCACAAAATCAAACACAACATAAAGTGGATTTATATTGATCGTAATTGATGTCTATGATTGAGCTTCTTGATTTCAAAGTGTTTGCAAGTAGTAGTTCCCCTCTGCGACTTATACATAAAGCCAATGGCGGTTTTCTGCAAAAATAATACGTAAATGGCGAATTGAAAATATTAAACTGTTTTTGTTTACATGATATCTGCTATAATATTTAAGTAATTTGTTAGACTGTGTGTAGTTGATGGGCAGATTAAGTGTGAGAAGTGGATCCGTGATGACGATAATCATATGGAGGAATCAAAGGCTACATGGTGGTTAAACAGGCTAATAGGTCGAACAAAGAAGGTCACAGTTGATTGGCCATTCCCATTTGCAGAAGAGAAGTTGTTTGTGCTAACCCTTAGTGCTGGCCTGGAAGGTTATCATGTGAATGTTGACGGGCGGCATGTTACCTCTTTCCCTTATCGTACCGTGAGTACCTCTTGAAGCATATCAACTAATAATAATATTTCTACTCTACAAGGAGAGATATTTGTACGTCACTTAGAGATGAATAACCTAACCTCTCGTGTCTTGGTGATATAGTGCCTTCAAGATGCATATAGCAAAATCATGTTAGTAACTTAGTTCCTTGCGCCATTGGGCGTTTGGCCCAGTGGTGGCTGTGGCCCCCCACCATGAGAGGATTCGTGGGGTTCTAAACCCCACCGATCCCTATAAAACCGGCTTACCTTAAAAAAACACACTTAGTTCCTTGTGGACATCTGGATAATGTCAAATCATGGAACATTTGCGTTTCCTTTGCTCCAACATTTTAGTTATTTTTCCTTCACTAGTGTGTTCCTTGTCTTGCATGTATCAACCCAAGTTGGATATCTCCAGGACATTGAGCATGTCAATGCATAAGATGTTTCGTTTCCACTTCTCTAGAGACGTGTAACTTATATTTTCCAAGTTTTTTCTTCATCGCATGGTTATTCATGGTATTGATAGGGTTTTGTTCTTGAGGATGCAACTGGATTATCTCTGAACGGGGATGTAGAAGTCCAGTCCATATTTGCGGCTTCCTTACCAACATCACATCCAAGTTTTGCTCCACAAAGGAATCTCGAGATGTCCACTAGATGGAAGGCCCCTGCTCTTCCTGATGGAGTTGTTGAACTTTTCATTGGAATCCTATCTGCGGGCAACCATTTTGCTGAGCGGATGGCTGTGAGGAAGTCTTGGATGCAGTCTAAATTGATCACATCTTCAAAAGTGGTTGCTCGGTTCTTTGTTGCATTGGTAAGCATAGACACCATATGGCAAATTTCCTGAATTCGTATAGAAACTCCAATAAAGAAGCTTAAAATCTTACCGACTGATGTTTGATCAGCATGGAAGAAAGGAAGTGAATGTGGAGCTAAAGAAAGAGGCAAATTTTTTTGGTGATGTTGTTATAGTTCCTTTCATGGATAGCTATGACCTCGTTGTTTTGAAAACCATTGCTATCTGCGAATATGGGGTAAGTGATTGTACTCTGAAGTCACAGTTCTTTAAAGATATTCTTCTCTAATGTGCAAACGTTTTCTTCTTCTCAGGTTCGCACAGTAGCTGCAAAGTATGTTATGAAGTGTGATGATGATACATTTGTTAGGGTTGATGCAGTGATGAGGGAAGTGAAGAAAGTTCCTGACAGAAAGAGCTTGTATGTGGGAAACATTAACTACTACCACAAGCCTTTACGTTATGGTAAATGGGCAGTGACATATGAGGTATTGTAAATCTTTCTATTCTGTTTCTTTAGTAACTTGAATAACTTTTCAATCCTCGTTTCCGGCATGAGCATCGTTTGAAACTGCAATCACAAGACCATTTACCTTTGATGTTAATTGCATTTTAAATAATGCAGACTCTTAGTAAATTATAGTTTTACATGGTTATGTTTTGATGTCTTCCACTTCTCCCCTGTTGAAGAAAATTGGTAGTTGCAGACAAAAAAAAGTTTTGTCACTTATCCATATCAATTTCATTCTCAACTGGCTTGAATTCCTTCTTTCCTTGTACCACAGAACTCTGAGATTTTTCAAAGATTCTCAGGTTTCTCCCTGACAAAGATAGCAACTAATTGTATGGCACTAAAATACAAAACAATCCGAAACTTTTGAAAGTTACTGAATTAAATGGCCTATTAAGTGCATTTGTGGTTGACACTATATCTTCACCTCTCTCGTCTATATTGTTTGTACCACGGGTTATTCATGTCAGCACTTTATCTCCATCTTTTATTTTAAGTCTGGACAAATGTTTGCGTGTGCGTGCGCCTGTGGTTGAGTTTGTGTCTTTCCATTTGTTGTTAGTGTTCTCTTTACTTAGAGATGAAATGTTCCCTTTATTTGAGAATGGTCCTGTGTTTTTAGTTAAGATCTTCCAACTTATCATTTATTCTCTATATCCAAATTTCTTCAAATTTCCCCTTGCTTAAACTATTCTATAGGGTCCATTTGGGAACTCTAGCCTCATCCCGAATTTATGACTATGGTATGCCAACATGGAATTTGGTGCTCATAACATAGGAGTCCTATAGATGTAGGAAGAGAAAAACTTTATACTAGAAGTGTATGATATTTCAGAAATGCAATTACCAGTAGGTCCAAAACCATGTAACTTGGACATCTTATATTGACTATGCAACATGGACACTTCATATTCCTCAAAAAATTTGTGTCCAAACGTGTCGGACACTCGGACACACTGACACTCGTGTGAACACTCCAGCGGACACTTCTTCCTTAGATCATCAGTTTCTTGACATAACTTTAGAAAGTTTCCAATTCTTATACGTGTTATTCAACCCTACTAACTCTTAACATTGTTTAATGTTTGTTATTAGTTGTAAATTAGCCCATAAGTTACTATCGTAATTATATATTCATAATATAAATAAGACAATAAACAAGAAACGTGAAGAATGATACTATCTGTATAGGTATAGGGCCATGTTCCCATTTTCACTTATTTTGTAACCGCCGTGTCCGACACCTCGTACCCGTGCCGGACACCGACACACGTACCCGTGTCAATATTACATAGTATATTGAAAAAAACCCTTGTGTCAACACATATCCAACACCGAAACTCAGATGCACGTCACATTGTGTCCAACACTATTTACATGTTACTTTTCTATTTTTGGCCGTGTCCCACATTCCCGTACCCCGTACCGGACACCATGTTACATAGGTCTAGAAATATTTTTAAATAAGCTAATAACTTTTTCGAAAAGTTCCTTATATCCATGTTATTGTGCACAGTTGATTTTCCATGTATTGTGCATTGTTATTTGTTCCTTCTAAACCTTGACAATTATGTCATATGATTCATATTTTAATAATTATTGACCATTTCATGTTTTTTGAGTTTCAGGAATGGCCAGAAGAGGATTATCCTCCCTACGCAAATGGTCCGGGATATGTAGTATCATCAGACATTGCACATTTTGTTGTATCCGAGTTTGAGAAACACAAGTTAAGAGTAAGTTACATCTACTCACTAGTCGCTTCATTCTCCCTGAAGCAATGCCAAAGTTTGGATGATCTATTTTAATGCCTAAAAGACCATTTAAAACTCCCATAAATGCTTTTTGCTAATATTCTCATATTTGTGCCATTAGAATTGTTTATTCTAAACCATTAGTGGTTGATTTCACCTAATTTATTTTGAGGGTATTAGGAATAAACTAACTGCTGTTTAATATCTGGCTAGTGGCTATTCCAAAGTTGCCTACTGTTTTCTATCTTAAGCAGAAATTAGTTTGGTAAACACTTGTAAGTCAAAGGTGATATATAAGCATATATTTGAAGCCAATTTTGGAAATAGTGGAGCCAGTAGTTAGAAGAAACATATTGTTGTAGTGGTTTGGGACCATGCAAGAATCAGATGTCCTGAGTTGGAATCATCATCAATGGGAGCCACTCACCATAATTTATCCTGATTTACCTGTAATGTGGGTTGGCGTGGTTCTCACATACCCCAGTGATTATTTGGGTATAAGAAGAAATAATTTATATTTTTGGGTTCCCATAAATAGTCTACTCAGTACCAAAACTAACCAACTACCTAACTTCTTCTAATGATTATGCAGCTGTTTAAAATGGAAGACGTTAGCATGGGGATGTGGGTGGAGAAGTTCAGTAACAAGACTTCAGTAAAATATCTGCACAGCTTGAATTTCTGCCAGTTTGGTTGCATTGAGGATTACTACACAGCACATTATCAGTCTCCACGACAGCTGATCTGTTTGTGGGACAAACTGCTACGGTATGGAGGAGGAATGCCCCATCCCCAGTGTTGCAACATGTGACGAAGATAGTGCAGACAATCTAGACAGTTACGGAAAACAGACACATAGAAGCAAGTTTTGCAGTTGTAGCATCGCGTAGTGTATATTCTGGAGATGGGGTTTGGGGTTCTCTTCAAATTCATTCATTTACTCGTCTTTTCTTTTGTTGTTCTTACACTTTGAAGACTAGAGGTAGAGGGGGGGTCAGCTTGATGGGGAAGATGTATCAGGGTGTTAGTGTCTTGTATGTGTAGAAAAACATTTTACCCAACTCCGAGTTCTGTAATCTATAGTTACACCACATCAGATGCAAAAGAATGTCATGTTAGGAATATTATACAATTAAAACTGAATCTGTAAAGTAGATTATACTGACCTCTTCTCCTGCTCTTTGAAAAATTCTCATGTTCTTGAGTGGAGTCTTCCCTTGGATTGGTTGTAGACCTCAATGGGATGGTTTTCTATGTTGTAGCCTAAGATGGAATTCCTTTTTATTTAACCTGATAGGGTTAGTGTGGTCTTCTCATTATACCCTCAAACCCTAATAAAGAGTAACACTAGGTCCTACCTTAACCACCCATTATACCCTCAAATCATAATAAAGAGTAACACTAGGTCCTACCTACCTTAACTTGGTGTAACAATTGGGCACAACCAATAACACTTATACGACCTATTAACATCTGTGCTCGTGAACCGGAAGAGTAGTGGCGGTATAGATGAAAAATCCAACAATCTCTCATTCGGCGCTAACTCGATTTTAAGAAAAATATTTTTAGCCTGATTCGCGATTTTTTTATAAAAAAATAGATTGCCATCATTTATTTTTTTAAAGCCACACATGATAATTTGTCGAAGATAATGTTACATCGAACTTGACTGTCACTCTACGACTACAAAGATGGCTAACATGGTTCACGGACAAATTTTGGTCAGGCCTTTGAGCACATGCTTAGTTCATATCATGGATATCAGGCTAGCAACCTCAATAGCTATCAAGTGTAATTTCTTTACTGGTGGAGTTTAGCGTGTAAATGGCAAATGTACACCTTAATTATGTGTTGGTACATTTCCATTAGTGTCTTGAAACATTTGTTTACCAGACACATGTTATTTCAATACTTAAACAAATCGTTATGCGAAGACCATCGCTCATACTGAAATGAAGGCCAAAGGATGTGGAGCTTACCCATATCCCGCCCAAACAAACTTGAGAAACCTTTCAGTATTCTCTATAGTCACTTGATACTTAGACAACCGTCATGTGATGAAATCACTCGTATTTAAAACTTTATTGCAATTGCATAATTTAAACTGAATATGTACACATATAATAACGGATCCAAATATAGTAACAGCTAAATAATCAAAATCAAGTCTGAATGTCGACTAAAATAATAACCGGGAATTACTCCCACATGGATAAAAAATCTTTATGCAGTAACATTACCTAAAATAAAATAATAACTACTCCCACATAAAAGAGCGATCCTCAAAGAGACTAGCAAAATCTAAGTCAGAGTAACCCAAAATCATAAGCTCATCCGATCTTCTATAAACCAATATGTAATCTCTTGTCCTCATTAAATAGTAAAGAACCTTCTTGGTTGTCTGTCACTGAATATTAGAAGGGTTCCGTTGGTACATTAATTCCTAATATCCCAACAACAAAACTGATGTCGGGTACAAAACCATAAATGTAAAATGTCTCCCACTCTGATTGACGTATATACAATAATCAATTTGCATTCAACTACATTAGATCCTTCAGGTAAAGGTGCCAACTCCCACACATAGTTGTGAGACATAGAATTCATCACATCCGTCATGGCATTACGCTACTGATTTGCAAAACAATTAGCCATAACCGAACTAAAAGATAGTGGATCCTCAAAATTAAATAATTCTTTTTTAACTGAATAAAGATGATAACCTGAAGAAATGGTTGAACGCCTCTTTCTAGGGGATCTCCAAGTAGGAGCAAGAGGCTGGGCTGAAGGTGGAACGACATAAAACTGGACAGGAGCGGTGGAGGAAAAATCTAAGGGAGAACTGGTACTACAACGGGGGTCTGGAACAGGGTCTGGAATCGTACTCGTCACAGTGTCAATATCAGATAAATACGGAAGCATAGTAACACTAATCAGAATAGCAGTTGGACTCTGAGTTTTAGAACCCTCTTCAAAGATAAACTCTTTATGAATAGTACTGGTAAAATGATCTCCCTCCTTTATAAAATGAGTCTAGGCACACTCAACAATCTGCATGGGTCGAGAAGGACAATAAAACCTGAAACCTATCGATCTCTCTGGGAAACCAATGAAGAAACAACTGACAGTTCTCGAATCTAACTTTCCGATGTTCGGGTTAAACAATTTTGCCTTTGCAGGACAACCCCAAACACACAAATGATTAAGACTAGGATTTCTCCCAGTTCATAGATTATCCAAGAGTAGTGTACTGGGCTACAATACCCTGATCTAACAAAATCTAATAAAATGGTCCCTAATGTTGACCGTCTTGATCGATCTTACCATAATACTCGCATCCTCGATCTAACCGGATAACCTTAATCTCTAACCTCTTCCTAGAAATATGTCATAGTCGTTTGTGCCATAACATCGAAGATAGCTCAGAACATTAGTATTTAAAAGTAGAAGAATTACTAGCCTTAGAAGATAAACATAATAGTAAAGCCTAAAAGAATTATCAAGAGATAGACGATGTAACCCATAAAAATAAAATAAATAAATAACTGAAAGAGTACAACTGAGAAAATTAAAACTAGAGATCGTCTTATCGAGGGAACATAAAAGGTACATGTCAAATTTAAAGTAATACCCGTGTCTAAAACCAAGCAAAAAATGCCAACAAACTCAATTGAAAAGCGTCAAGCATCACCCAAGAAAACTTACTCCTTAGGCTTTGTCGGCCGCCTGCTGATGAACCCCTCCTTTCTTATTTAGCTAGTTTTTATAAGAATGACAGTCCTGCATCACAAGGTCTTTCTTCTTGCAAAAGAAACATTTTATAGTTGATAAGGTAGTTGCTGACAAAGTCGCATTCTGCTTCCCATTCCCATTCCCTGAACAAGAACTTTGCCCTGGACCAAACTTGGAACCGTTCTTCTTTGTAGAACCTTGATTCTTGAACTTTTTCTTTCCCTGAGAATTGATGGACAAGTACTTCATGGACGTAGTCATATGAGTCAATTATGTTTTACCTTTCTTCTGTCGTTCTTCCTCAGAAACCAATGCTGCAATCAACTTATTTATTTCCCAAGTCTTCTCCTAATTTTGGTAGTAAACTTGGAACATCTCGAAACTTTGTAGAAGATACCAAACTGCTAAGTGAACCATCAACGTATCATCAATAGTGAGACCGAGTTCTTTCAAAGTAAAAACTAACTTGGAGATCTTAAGAATGTGCGAGCGCACATTTCTACTATCGTCATACTTTAGCGATAAAAGCTAAGATAAATTACTGTACTGCCTACCCTTGATGGAACCCTCAAACTATTTCTTAATGACATCTAACAGTTCCTTTGCAGTACCTTTCTCAACGATACCGCCCTGCATAATAGGATCGATGGAAGAACGAATGATGAGATTTGCCATTTTATTGGCTTTGATACATTTAGCATATGTCACTTTCTTAGCATCAGAAGAGGTATCTTCGAGATCCGTGGGCTTGGCTTCAGTGAGAATAAAATCAAAATCAAGGTAGCTTAGGTCAATCTGGATTTTAAGCTTCCAGTTAAAGTAATTTGAGTCCATCAAGGTCTCAATATTAGTTAGTTGGTTATGGATCATAGGGTCCATAGCTGCATGAACCAAAGACTTATATTAGGACGTGCAAAAAAATAAATTTTATGCATGTTTAACTTGATCTGTAAAATATCTATAACTTGATGTTTTTAATCTCGATCCTATCTGGGGTTAGGATGGTCGAGTCGGAGTGCATATTATATTTAAGGTATTAACTTTTTACTCTGCAGGTACAACAATGTATCATCGAATCCCTCCTTTGAGTGGTAATTTAACATACATTGCCCCTTAGTTGGTAATCAATCCCGCTCAAGACTAGACTGACCACTTACAGTTTGACTCGAGACACTTCCTCACTTTTGGGCCAAGGGTTATCATCATCTCCCCATACCGTGTAGCCTATCTTGATTCACTAATTAATTAGAAGTTTTTTAGCCTCCTTTGGGTGGTCTAATTATTTCAAGTTTAATTAGTGCAAAATAATTTTAATGAGACTTTACTAGAGTGTCTTAACATTAGGAGAAACGTTCAACTCCATCGACAAACCTCCTTTGGGTGTATTTGCCCATTTTATATTTTGTCTTCCTAACGACTACTTGATCTCACTTAAACCCCATTGGAGATCCTTGGGCATTAAATTATTATATCACGAATGATATATTATAGCGAATGCTAGATATGATTATATAATTAATAATGAATATTAATGATTTGTTATTTAAATTTCTCATTACTAATTTATAGTAATTCCTTAAAAGAGGCGCCTCATTATGAAGCACAACATGATCATAAGTAAGAGCTTATAATAATAAGTAAGAGCAAAAATCCATTATAAAAAATTGCATATATCATGATAACACAATAGTTGTTCTAACAACTATAATGATAATAACATCTTTTTCTTGTTGAACATGCCAACATTCCTGGGTCACCTAGGTTAAATCCATTTCCAGGCGTGCTTGATATGTCTCCGAAGATAGTCTCAGCAGAGTGTAAACATCTATATCTCACCATTAAGATCATCTAAGGTATGAATACACATCTCTTGATAGTTGCCTGGATATCAGATAATAGCCTTGAGGGAAACTAGAAAAAACGAAAAAGTCATCGATTTCTCCCCTACTGGACATACTTTGAATCGATCAAATATGATTTTATATTATTATTAATTACTACTACATCCTTTGGACATATGAAGACTACATCACATATTTAGGTACTACTGTAATTAGTAGATGGATGCTCTGACCTTACATAGCTCAAGAAGCTATTATGCTTGTGATGGGGAGAGCACCCGTGCTTACCAAAGCCCTTCAAAAGATTTGAAAAAGATTAACTCCTGCTTGAGCAGGTATTCTGATGTTTGTTTCTCCACAATCTCAGCAGGAAAGCTAGCAGCAAGCTCAATATCGACGATGTTGGTTTAGTAAGTAATTTTCTTTTTATGGGGAGTCTTGACGTCCAGAACAGTAGTTGCCCCTCTTGAAGTGTTCCTCTTCAAACTACAGCTGTGAAAACCAATGTAGAAGGCAAGTTACCAAACCCCGTACTTGCTCATCGATTGATTGGTGTTGTGGCCTATCATCCCTCTATAACCCAACAATCAAACTCCCCTCAATTTTAATTAACAAACCAAACAATTCATCACAAAACAATGCTGTGAACAGTGAATATGAACTTCAACTTCCAATATTAAACCCAAATTGAAACGATGATGGCCAAAAAACCCTCTAAAACTACCAATAAGATCCCTAAAATCCTAGTCTTAATTTGAAGGTTAACCCTATATCAGATTTCAGAGATAAATCCCAAGCTTTGGAATCGCAACCGAAAATCAATGGAAAGAACAATCAAAACCCAAGCCCTTCTCAATCGCAAGCCCTTTAACTCCTTCTCAAATTATATTAGAAAAACCCTTAACTCCACAAGATTTAGAGGATATATGGATATGATTCGGTACAATTTGAGAGAAAAAAAAAACCCTAAAAAAATTGTTGAGTGATGGAGAGAGAGAGAGATAGAGACTCAGTAAACATAAGAACTTATAAGCTATTGTTTTCATTTCTCTCTCTTCTTCGGCAACATAAACAACGTTAAGTACGAAAAACAAAGCCAGTACGAGAACAATTATTTAGCCACATTAATTTATATCCTAGCTCTGACACCAATTGCTATGAATATTATACAATTAACTATGATCAATAACAGAATCTGTTAAGTAGATTATACTGACCTCTTCTCATGCTCTCTAAAAAATTATTTTGTTCTTGAGTGGAGTCTTCTCATGGATTAGCTGTAAACCTCAATGGGATGGTTTTCTATGGTATAACCTCCAAGATGGACTTCCTCTCTATTTAACCTGATAGGGTTAGAGTGGTCTTCCCATTATACCATCAAACCCTAATAAAGAGTAACACTAAGTCCCACCTACCTTAACTTGGTGTAACAATTGGGCACAACCAATAACACCTAAACGACCTATTAACATGTGTGCTCGTGAGAGTAGTGCCGGTATAGATGGAAAATCCAACATGTCATATCTAACTTCATCTTTTCCCCAATATCTAGAACCTCTCCCTTGTCTACTTCACCATCTCCACTTATTCGATATTTTTGCTATCAGGTCATAATGCAACACATCAACATTCAAACACCCACACTGTCTCTTTATCGCAAGTCTTCAATTTTTGAGAAACTTCCTTCCCCATCAACGTCCCTATTATATAAGATTCACCCATTACTCCCTGTGAACCTAAATTTCAACAAAAATCTTCATTCCAGATGGTGTTATTTATTTTATTTATTCGGAAATATGGAAGTTCATTAGGTTAATCATTATTCACTATTCTCTCAATTAATCTCCCTGGATTGGCCACTATACCTCCTCGCATGCTCCATTTAAGTCTGAATCTTAAGAGATACTCCCCCCTCCCCCTTTTCAGCACGCTTTTCATTCCAATTCTTCAAAACAGCATGGAAATAACAGGGACACTCAATAGAAAATCGTAGATGTTTATCAATCTTAGGCGGTATTTCGCTGAAATAATACGAGCTTTCGACGAAATTCTAGAAAATCGCAAATTTTCTTTGAGATATCAAAATAAATACCAGAAGTTTCACAAAATTTCGCCCAAATATCCGAAATAAAAAACCATTGTACTGTTGTTGTATATGTATATCCACAAAACAGAGAGAAAATTAATAAAGTTTCCCACGGAGACAACAAATTCAAAATCTCCAATTCTTGATCTCCTTCACTTGAAAGCCATGAAGTCTTTCTCCCAATCTTTCATGATCACAAAAACAAAATTCACTCTCTCAATCTCATATTTCACAACAAAATCTCACAAACACCCTTTCTCATCAACCTCAAACACTCAAACATCTCCCCAACTACTAGTGAACCAAATCATGGCAGCAATCATTCAAAACCGACCCTTCAACACAACCCATCATCATCACCACCCCATTTGGACGGTTTCCCTCGTCTGCGAGGTCTTACGATCCATACCCAGATTCTTGTTTCAGAGCAATCGCTCTGTGGGTCGACAACACAGTTTTCGACACCGAGCACCTCTGAAACAGAGGGATGTCCAAAGAGAAATTGGTGATGCTCGAAAGGGTATTCGTATCGGTGGACCTGCTGCTTTTAGAGACCTCATTAAGGTAAATTTGGGTTTGGATAAAGCTTTAGAGTTTTATTATTGGGTTGAGACGCAATGTGGGTTTACACATAGTGAGATTACTTGTAGGGAGATGTCTATTGTGTTGGCGAAAGGGAGTAGAGTGAAAGTTCTTTGGGAGTTTTTAGTTTGTATGGCTCGTAGAGGCGATGTTTCGCTTGTAACTACGGGTACATTAACGTGTTTGATTAAAGTACTAGGAGAGGAAGGGTTGGTTAATGAAGCATTGGAGATGTTTTATCGTATGAAGAAGTTTCATTGTAGACCGGATGTTTATGCTTATAACACGATGATTTGTGCGCTTTGTCGAGTTGGGAAGTTTAAGAAAGCGAGGTTTATGTTGGAACAAATGGAGTTACCGGGTTTTCGATGCCCTCCCGATGTGTATACATACACTATATTTATTAGTTTTTATTGTAAACGTAGCTTGCAGACTGGGTGTCGAAAGGCTATTATGAGGAGGTTATGGGAGGCGAACCATTTGTTTCGGATTATGGTATTTAAGGGTTTTGTTCCTGATGTTGTGACTTATAATTGTTTGATTGATGGTTGTTGTAAGACTTACAGGATCGGCAGGGCTTTGGAGCTTTTTGATGATATGGTACAAAAAGGATGTGTACCGAATCGGGTAACATATGATTCTTTTATTAGATATTATAGTTCTGTTAATGAGATTGAGAAGGCTGTTGAGATGATGAGTAGGATGAAATCTATGAATCATGGGGTACCCACTTCGAGTTCCTACACTCCAATTATTCATGCTTTGTGTGAAGCCGGGAAGGTGGTAGAGGCACGAGATTTTCTTGTTGAATTGGTTAATGGGGGTTCTATTCCTAGAGAATATACGTATAAGTTCGTTTGCGATACTTTGGATTCAGTGAGTGAAGATGGTTTGCCTGATGAGTTAAGAAGAAGGATTGAAAATGGGATTGGTATCAGATTTAAGGACGTGATGCGCGTGAAACCAATGATGATATAACAACCTTCATGGTAGAGGGAACTTGATGCTTTGGTTGGATAGAAGCACATTTACATGTGAAGAGCTGAAGATGCAGATAAGTTATTTGTAGTAGCCTACTCGCAGCCTTCTAGCACCAGTCGAATAATCGAAGGCTACATCGAAGCCTACCTAGAGAATCGATGCCCAACAAGACAGTAACTAAGTCCACGAAGCCTTCCGAGACTAATCGAACACTCGAAAGAATCATCGAAGCTAACTGCCTTAGTCGAAGATAGATAAGCAGTGCCAGAACACAGCATCAGTACCAAAAATACTTCGACCATGGACGTACATGGTCGAAGGCAGACACGTCTAACAGCCAGCTCACCAGATAGAACAGTGAAATAAACCGCTCGACATCTACAGTGCCAGAACCAACAGCTACAGTGTCAGTACCAACAACCACGATGTCAGAACCAACAGCTACAGTATCAAAACCGACTCTGGGTACAAGTCAGTTGTCCCCAAAGGATACACATGTAACTTGACATCTCATTGTGACTCAGCCCTTTCTATATCTTTTAAATAGGAGGAAGGAGAGACTATGAAGGGGTTAAAAAATCGCTCCCGCAAAACCTTACAAAATTACCTTCGAATACTCTGAAATAATCCACCCCTCGATCCCTCGACTAACTCGATATATACCATTTTTCTTTAAAATCTTCACTAGAGTTCGTGGAGTAACTCATTTTAGGCCTCCACGCAAGTGTACTGTCTCAGTAGTATCTCTTATAATTGTCATTTATATGTTTGCAAACCCCTAGTCGAAGATTAACCCCCACGGTTTAAGAGTCGGTTTCCCCTCATACAAAACTTGGTCCCTACATTTGGAGCCATCTGTGCTATACCCACCCTATCTAACTACCCTTGTTTCTTTTCTCTTCCTCTTTCTACCCCTCACAGTCATCCTCAATGGCCCCTACCTTTCGTTCCACCTCGGCTATCGTCGGAAACTCCATCGATGGCATAGCCGCCCAACTCGCCCTCATCAGTCAACAGTTTGCACAAGTCGAAGAGCGTCATTCCAATCAGCTACGTCTAGAACGTGGAGACATACACAACGAGCTCGAGGCAGAACTCCGCCATATAGCTTGGATGATAACGAGCGCCAACATCGTGCCCTCGACGAACTGCGCCACATAGTTTGAGAGCTTCAGCATGTCCAAACCTAGGACGCTCCTCTGCGATCTCGGGTACCTGCCCCTTCTCGTATTTCAGCCCGCGCTCGCCTTGGGCCTCACTTCCAACTCGAAATTCTCCCAGTCCACCTTGACGCCGAGGGTGCTCCCGCCATTTTACCTATCGGTTCAATCCACCATAGTGTACACCCCACGGAGGATTCTTTCGACTCCACTCTTCGAACAACCCAATACCCTAAACGCCGCCCTGCTTGAAAATATCTCGGGGAGCGCAGCCCTGAGTATACTCTGAACCTTCGACCTCTTCCCCCTCGACCCCAGTGCTCTCCCCCTCACCCAGCTTACCTCATTCAGCAGGAACTCGATCAGAAAATCCGTGTCGTTATTCGCGTTAGCGCGAGCCCCACACCGAACTCTTGGAGTCGATTAAACAACCCTATATTCCCCAAACTTCTTGCGGTCGAAGTACCTCAAAATTTTCATACCCCCAAAATTAGCAAATACCGTAATACCGACCCTTAGTCTCATGTCTTCAAATTCTAAAATGCCTTGAGTATGTATTCTACAGTTGACCATATTTTGTGTCGCATGTTCCTCGCCAGTCTAGCCGATAGCCCTCTCAAATGATACTACAGCCTCCCTAATTGTTCGATCCGAAGCTTTGAACAATTGTCGAGCCTTTTTATCGCCTAGTTTGCCTTTAACAAAGACTGTGAGGTCCGGGTAGATGCCCTCGTCAACTTTCGCAAATCCCGCAACGAAACGCTTGAAACTTTCACCAAGCAGTTTCTCGATGAGTAGTACAAAGTCGAAAACCTTGACTGTGCGAATGTTGTCATCGCGTATTGTAACGCTCTACCAGATCGCAGTCGTGTCAAGGAGTACATTGTGCTTCATATAGCACGAACCCTTGAGGAGATGTTATCTAAGGTTAACGGATATATCGACCTCGAACGCCTTCGCAAATCTAATCGCCAGGGGCAATCCTTGACCACCAACCATAACGAACCTCGATAGCCTTCTGCGCCCATGGTCGCTCCCGTCTCACAGGAGATCGAGAGCCGCAAACGCCCTCACTCCGATGACATCACCGTTGATATCCAAAAAAAATGACCCAAGCCGGTCTTTCCCAAGCTCACTGCTCCCATTAGCACCCTTCTCGTAAAAATATAGGCCGACCTTATCTGGCGTATCTCCTACCCTATCGAGGTCAAGAAAGATGAGCTTTACTGCCAAAATCACCAGTGCAACTACCACGCTACCAATAAATGTTATGCCCTTCAACGTTCTCAAAAAATGATTTTTAAAGCAGGTCGTCTACAATGATATATCGTCGATCTTCCCAGCTACCTCGACGAGTCTTATCTCACGCCTCAACCCGCCCCAGCTGTCGACCTAGCCGAGGTACACATTTTCCAATTACACCTTATCGAAGTTAACAACATCGACAGTGGTCATACTCGAAGCCAACGCAATCGAGTGTGTTGTAAGCTTACCTATCAAGAGAAGCTTCCCATCCTTCTACCAGAATCTAGTTAATGCCCTCGATCTGATTGTATTTCCTTCATCGATTGCGATACTTCTCATGTTCGCTTCCCCTATTCCGACTCCTTGGTCATTATGATTAAGGAGGAACACCTCGTTCTCCATACCATGTTCATTGACATGGGCAATACAGCTGGCGTACTGTTCCTCCAGACTGTTCGAGCCATACAAAAAACTGACTTCATCACCCCGGCTAATGTCAAACTCAAGGGCTTCAATGGCGCCACCAAAGTTGTTGTCGGTCGCATTAGCCTCCCTATCACTACAGGACGAGTTACCCCCCAAACCAACTTTCTTGTCATCGACAAGAAATCTGAATATTTAGGCACCCTTGGGCGCGACTGGCTCCATGCCAAGAGGGCCATACCTTTGACTAACCACCAAATATTTTGTTTCACTACCCCTTATGGCACGTGGAACTTAAAATGCTCTCATCGCCTTGCCCACTCATGCAAGCACCCAAAGGTCGATCAAGCCCCAAAACTTGTCAAACCATAGCAATCAATGTCTCTCTATCCTCATACCTTCGATCCCATCAACCACACCCATCGAACCTACTGTCTATATTGAACTCGACGGTCCTGGTCGAGGTACATTTATTGATATTTTTCTGGATAAGGTTGAAAGCCTCGAACTCACCGACTTTCTTCGAGCAAATTAATACGTCTACACCTAGACATTCCATGAGATGCCCGGTGTTGACCCCACTTTAGCCTGCTATCGACTTGACCTCATCCCTCACTATACCGTCGTGAAGCAAAAGAAGCGTACTTTAGCACTGTGGCTTCGAGAAGCTCTAAACCTCGAGGTCGACAAACTCCTTGCTACTGGTTTCATTAGAGAAATCAAGTACGCCGACTGGATCTCAAACATTGTTGTTGTCCCTAAGAAGAATGGTATGATCAGAATCTGCGTTGACTTCACATACCTCAACAAACATACACCGAATGATAGTTTTCCTCTCCCGATCATTTCAGTACTCCTGGATGCTACAGTCGGTCATGAACGACTGTCGATGATGGACACTGCTTCGGGTTACAATCAGGTACCCCTCATCCCTGGGCACCAACTTAAAACTTCGTTTATTACCGAACAAGGTCTTTACTGCTTTAACGTCATGCCCTTCGGCCTTAAAAATATGGGTGCCACTTGGCAACGTCTTGTTACCACCATGTTCAAACCTTTTATTGGCAAGTCGGTCGAAGTATATATCGACGACATGTTATGCAAAGGCCTCTAAAAACATACCCATATCCAGGACCTCACCCAGGTATTTGCCACACTTTATTCTTATAATATGAAACTTAACCCAGACAAGTGTCAGTTTGGTATTTCATCCGGCAAATTCTTAGGCCACCTCATCAGCAAACGAGGTATCGAGATCGATCCCACTCATATCCACGCCCTCATCGATATGCCTTCCCCTCGAACCAAGAAAGATGTCTAGAAGGTCGCTGACAAGATAGCCGCCCTCAAGCTTTTTATCTCTAAATCATCTAATCGATGTGTTTGTCTTTTCTCTCTCATACGCGGCCAAGGCGTCTATAAGGCCAAAAAGTAAAACAACCTCAAAATCAATTGGACACCCGATTGTGAACAGGCCTTCCTCGAACTCAAAACATACCTTGGTCGACCACCCATCATTAGCACCCCCAACGAAGGTGAAATACTTTCTTTATACCTTGCTATTACCGATACTTCTATTAGCTCGGTCCTTATTCGACTCGAATCCAGCATCGAAAAACCCGTGTACTTTATCAGCAAAACTCTAATACCTATCGAGACTCGATATACCAAGCTGGAACGATTACTCCTTACACTCGTCTACACTGCTCAAAAACTTAAACCATATTTTCAAGTTCACCTTATACGTGTCATCACCAGTCCCTTCGAGAGATCCTCAATAAAAAAAGATAAATCTAGGTGGGTACAATAATGGTCCGTTTATCTTGGTGAGCACGACATCACTTTCAAGAAACAGATATCCCAAAAAGGCCAAGCAGTCGCTAATTTTCTTGCTGACTTTCATGTCGAAGACATCGACTGGGAAGAGCATGAAGATGATCTACCTGAAGACCAGCCCGATCAGAACGACCCTTGGAACCCTAACATAGGTTGACGCTTCTTTACAGATGTATTCGCTGGACCTAACGGTTCGGGGATCGGCGTTATTCTAGTTACCCCCTCCAATGACAGAATCGAAAAGGTTATCAAGTTAAACTTTAAATATTCTTATAATGAGGCCGAGTATGAAGCCCTGATACATGGCCTCGATCTTGCTCTCAAACTTGGTGTTCCCAAACTTACAGTATTTACCGATTCCCAACTTATTCAAAGACAGTACACTGGTGAAAGTCAGGCAAACGGTCGCATGGCTGAGTATGCTGCTATTGTCCGCCAACGCATGGATCATTTCCCCAAAAAATCTTCTATTATATATTACCCTCGAGGTAAAAATAGACATACCGATGCCCTCGCCTACATAGAAGCCATGTTAGGCCAGTCCGAATCTCAAACACTCCATATCGAAGTACTCGAACGCCCAAGTATCGACCAGATGGAAGTCAATGCCATTAATACTGGGGGTGAGAGTCTCGATTCAGATGACTGGTAAACACTATTTCTTGCTTATTTCAATAGTTCTACTTTCCCAAAAGATCCCAAAGCTAAACGTTCGTTGCTAAAAAATTATCGTAGATGCACCATTCTCAAAGGCGGATTACACCGTAAATCCTCGAACGATGTACACCTCTGATGCATCTCCCAAAATAAAGCTAATACCATACTCACCGAACTTGATGAAGGTACATGCGGTGCTCACATTGCTGGTCGATTTATGGCTCTTCGAGCCATCACACAAGGTTTATTCTGGCCTAATATGAAGAAACAAGCTGAAGAGTACGCGAAACACTGTGACAAATGCCAACGTCATGCCCATGATATCCAAAGCCCTTCACAAGACTTCTATTGTAGCCAAGTTGCTTGGCCCTTTAAACGATGGGCGATTGATCTAGTGAGCCCTTTTCCCAAAGCTTTGGGTAGACGGGAACATCTCATAGTGGCCACAGATTACTTTACTAAATGGGTCGAAGTCGTACCTTCGTGTCGAACTAGAGAAGGAGAAGCATCAAGTTCTTATGGGAAAATATTATCACACATTTTGGCTGCCCTCACATGATTCGATGCTATAACGGTTCACAGTTTGTTGGGAGCAAAGTCCGTAATTTTCTCAAAAAGTACAATATTATCCTCTCCCCTTCCCCTTCTATACCTTATTACCCTCAGGGGAATGGCTAGGTCGAAGCAATCAATAAAACTATAGTTGATGATCTCAAGAAGCGTGTCGATGAGAAAAAAGGCTGATGGGTTCAATAATTACTACATGTACTCTGGGCCTATCGCACCACACTAAGAAAGGCGACGGGCTACACTCCCTTCCTCTGGCTTACGGTACCGAAGCCATGCTGCCTACCCAGTTCGAAGTAGCAACACGCGATCCTGACCTCCCCGATGAAGATAATGAGTTCAAACTTGGATGCAATATGTTATAGATCGACGAAACCAGAGACCCAGCCATAGCAAATTTCGGCCGTTACCACCTCTCACTCCAGAAGTCATATAACAAAAGAGTTTGACCACACAGTTTTAATATTAGAGATTTGGTACTTCGACGAGTCACACCATCTTTAAAGCCTCAAAATGCTGGCAAGCTAGCCGAGTCCTGGGAAGGACCTTATGTCCTATACGACAAAACTGACAAAAGATCTTATTATCTAATGACAGAAGCGGGGGAGCCTCTACCTAACCCATGGAACACAATGCAGTTACTCTTATACAACAGGCTGTAGCCACCACCTTGTTCAACTGATATAAATATACTATAATCAATAAACATATTTTTTTATCCTCTGAGCTTCATGTCTTGTCTTCAAGTGAATTTCTTGGTCTAACCTAAGTATCACATCAACCTTTCGACCCGACTGATACATGGGGGCGACCTCAAAGTTTTTCAAGTTTCCAATTTGAGCAAACCCGAGGGGAATGAATGGTCGATAGACCGGACCCTGGGGAATGCATTGGGGGCGACCACATAATGTATCGTTCAGGCTCATGCCTTCAAATTTCAGTAAATTTCTTGGTCTACCCTAAGTATCACGTCAACCCTTCGACCCGACTAATACTTGGAGGCGACCTTAAAGTTTTTCAAGTTTTCAATTTGAGCAAACCCGAAGGGCATGAATGGTCGATAGACCGGACCCTCAGGAATGTATTGGGGGCGACCACATAATGTTTTGTTCAGGCTCAAGCATTCAAAGTCTAGTGAATTTCTTGGTCTCACCTAAGTATCACGTTAACCCTTCGACCCGACTGATAATTGGGGGCGACCTCAAAGTTTTTCAAGTTTCTAATTTGAGCAAACCCGAGGGGCATGAATGGTCGATAGACTGGAGCCTTGGGAATGCATTGGGGGCAACCACATAATGTTTCGTTCAACCTCAATCCCGCTAATAGACCCGAGGGCGACCTTCGAGGTTCAGTACATTTATCGACTCGTTCAAATCTAAGTATTATGTGAACCCTTCGACTTGTCTAATACTCGAGGACAACCTCAAAGCTCTTCAAGGTTCCAGCTCGAGCCCTGATACAAGCATACAGATATACCAGCAATTCAAGTTTAATACACACAAGCAGTTCAAATCAACTGCATACACACAAGTAACTCAAGTTCAAATATGTTACACAATATTCGAGTACTCCCCATCCAGTACATTCAATTCAAATGCTGTATCAATCAAATTTAAACATCACAGTAAGATAAAAGGAGAATGTTTGTTACAGTAAATAAATAACAAAGAGATACCTTCTACCAGTTCCCCACTCATACAGGAGTGGCCGTACTAACTCTTCTTACAGATTCTTCAACAGCAACACCTCCAATACCCTCGACAATAGGGTTCAGTCCTGTAGCGTCTGCACCACCATTGACCACAACATTTCCTACAGTTGTACTTGTACCAACACCATCCACTTTGACCACAAGAGCAACCACACCATCTGCAATACCTCTACCAGCAAGATCCACTTCAATCCCCACCGACTAAGCCACATCCTCGACGGCAGGCTCTTTGGTCGAAGGAAAGCACTCGAAGGTTTCGAGATTATACCCCAAATCGTCAATAAAATTTTGCACTCTTCATCATACTGCACCTAGAAACTTATTATGTTATCTTTCAGCTTCTCTTTTTCAGCCAGCTTCGACTCCAACATTTTTTGAATTTGATCACTGTTGGTAACCGCAGCCTCGAGTTCCCTCGCATAATAGGCTCTAATCTGCAACTTCTCTCGCTTTAGCACATTCACCTTAGTCTCAAACGATATCATGGTTCCCTGAGCGAGCTTCAGACTGTCCCTCGCCTGTTTCAGCTGTTTACTTGTTACCCTCTAGGTTTTGGAAAAATCTTAGGCCCAAGCATGCACCTGCTAGTATACACGACCCATCAGTACTTTTCGAAGCATAGTTAATTTTTTCATAATTTCAGAATCTCATAAAATAGTTACCTGATGCAGAGCTTTATTCATCTGCTTCCCTGCCTCATCTGGGTCATTTCCACAGAGGGTCGCCATCGAAGCAACCATTGCATGAGCCTGCTCCTTCAATTCAGCTTTACATCGCGCCTCGTCCGAATTATCCACATTATCAGCCACCTGCTCACGCGACCTCTTATGCAGAGTAGTCTTCGTCTACTGCACTGTCGAAGCTTCGGCAATAGCCTTGCCCTTACCTTTGCTAGCCTGCCTCGATAACAGCCTCGGGTGCACTCGGTTGTACGGCCCCTGAGCCTCCTCACCATTCCCTCGGCACATAGCTCGACTTTCGAGTCAACCTTTCTTTCTCCATCTCTTCGGCCACTGTCGAAGCAACTTCTTCTCTTCTCTTCTTTGTTGGTCTAACAATAACAGGTACATTTCGAAGCAATGTATATGTCTTCTTCCACCTCTTCCTCATAATACCCAACTTCCCAAATACCCAGTTTACCCACTCCTCGTCATGGTCGATCAGTTTGTCAATATACCTCTTCGGATTTGTCAATATTCTGTCACTGGGTTCTACAAAATAACGAAAAACAAGTTTAACAACCTATTCGATCAACATAATAAACAACCTTCGACTGTCAACTTACTTGGATTATACACTCTGTATTGCAGCTTGTACACCTCTTCCCCTTCTGCATTCTCATAATTACCCCTTACCACCACTAAATCCTTATCCTACCCACGCCCCGTCGAACACAGATCGAATAGCCATGGCTTGTCTGTATGACATTGAATGTGATAAGTATCCGCCTTCTTATTGGCTTTCCTCAAGTAGAACGACATAATATCGAACCACTCGATCAAACCCCTCTTCTCACATTTTAACTTTATATTCATCCCCTCGACCACCCTCATCATCTCATAAAAATTGTCATTCATCTGGCAGGGAGCAACATCCCAGTAATTCAATACCTGTTTCACTAGTTTTTAAAGAGGTAGTTGCATACCTAGTTGAATTTGACCTCGGAAAGCCATTATACCAACCTGCGGGGCATCCTTGAATGTGAAGCCTACCACTGCATGAACCATTATAATACCCACCTACCTTCGACAACTCATGCTTTGCCATGAATCGACCCAATCTTACCCTTTCCTGAGCCGAGACTGGTCCCGACGGTGTCCCCACATTGTTTGAATCATCGTCATCGTCACTCTGCTCCTCTTCCCTTTATTCCCCCTCATCACTCGAAGGCTCGACATTACCTTCGTTCCCCCTTCCCTCCCCCTCCTCAACCTCCTCTTCGTCACTCTCCCCGACTACTCGAGTCCTGCGACGGCTCCTAGTCGAAGGCCCAACCTCTGGCACGACCACTGCTAATGGGGTTGTTGTTGTAATTTATAACACTTCTACCTCGCTGTTCTCACCCCCTTGACCTCGACTAGATATATTGGTCTCGTTTACTTCGTCCTCCTCGTCTATCAGCCTTATCATCGAAGCTTGATGGGTATTCATTATACCCTACAAAAGAAGATGTGTGCAATTAGATCGATATATTTGACTATCACATTTCGATATCATATTTTGTTCTACCTTCTCCAACCCACCCAACCCACAGTCGAATGTTCGACTACAACCTCGGTCACCACCTCACTATCCCTAATTTACCACTGGGCCGTACCTCCAGCCACATGGGTTACCCCCTTCCTCGAGCAGGCCATTACCAACAAAAACCCTAGCAACACCTACCCCATAATACAAACAATATACAAATACAAAAGAAGAAATGACAGAACAGAATTACAAATCACCTATTTGTGAAGGAAATCATAAGACATACTTGTTCGAATGGTTCAAATCTCTCAGCAACAACGAAGTGTCTTTCTCTCCTCTCCAACTTGATCTACAACAACAATGGAGTATGTGTTTCCATTCTTCCTCCTTTGTTTTCTCTATGTTTGAGTGATTGGGAACAGTAAATTTCTCCCTCACCTAAATACCACCTCACAAAAATAAAACTGCCTCAATTTCCACACTCACCATCATTACCACTTCACTCCCCCTCATTTTTTGGCTAAAGACGTGTATTGACAATTTTACCCTCAATTCTTCTCATGTGCATATTACACGTTCACATCAACTAATTTTTTAACTCTCTCGAACCTTCTGACACCCTACGCGAAGCTGTCAACTCAATCCTACGTTGAACTTCTACCATTTTTCCCATCACCCGAGGGAACATCATGATGACCTGCAGGGCACTCTACCCCAAAAATAGTACCGCTTTCGACATGACAGCTATTACGGCTGTCAGGTCTTGCAGTCGAAGCACATATGCCTTCGACAACAAAAATTTCCAAACCCTCCCATGATTTTGTTTACGAACTATCGTCTACATTCTACTTTTTCCCATCGTTCATACGAATTCAGTACTCAAACCTTCGGTCAGTATTTTTCGATTATATGGCTTAACTCAAGATTTTTACCATTCTTAATTGCGTTCATTACTTATGGTCGAAGTTCGACAATCATTATCGAGCCTACATTATCATCGTATACAAAACCTAACACAATCCTATTGTCATACTTTAAGAAACATGTTCTTCATTTCGAAACAACAAACCCATCGGGCATACAAAAAATAACATAAAACAAACAACAAAACAAAATACAAAGATAGAAACCTCAACAACCTACCACCACCATCATCACAACTTGTTAGAGAACCCCCTATTTGCATTCGTGGCAGTTCTTACAGAGCCCTGCCTCTTCATCTTCGACTCGGTCTTCTGCATCTACCTGGTCCTTGCCCAGGCACTTTAAAAAAAGAAGTGCCGATTGTTTGCACTCGGGTTCATCCATTGCAGTACCCTCCACCAATGTGCTTACGGCATCCCGCAGATTAGCTCATCTGGCTCCAGCTCGACTAACTCTAGTATCACCCAGTCCAGACCATGATCATCAAAGAATTTTTCCTTCAACACAGCCGTCTTCTGCTTTATCCGACGTTCTCGTGCTTCTATCCTTTTTTGGTACCTCATATTTGGTGTAGTTTCCATGGCTTCGGTCATGCAAAGAAGAAGATGAAGATAGCCTGAAACTCCCCCTAACACCCCCTATATATACTGGGATTAAGGGTCATTTATTACCTCTTAATCAATACTTCTTTTAATTACCTTCCTTAATTACTCCCCTCAGAATTAGCCACGTTCAACCAGTTAACTCTCCAACTTCCAATGCTCAACCGTTTTCTCAGCACGCGCCATTTACACTAATTTCTGAGGCCCCTGCTGAGAGGGGGCAAATGTAGCAGCCTACTCACAGCCTTCTAGCACCAGTCAAATGATCGAAGGCTATATCAAACCCTACCTAGAGACTTAAAGCCAAACAAGACAATAACTAAGTCTACGAAGCTTTCCAAGACTAATTGAACACTCTAAGGAATCGTCGAAGATAGATGAGCAGTGCCAGAACTCAGCATCAATACCAAAAATACTTTGACCATGGACGTACATGGTCGAAGGCAAACACGCATAACAGCCAGCTCACCAGACAGAACAGTTAAACAAGCTGCTCCACAACTACAGTGCCAGAACCAACAGTTACAGTGTTAGAACCAACAACCACGATGTCAAAACCAACAATTACAGTGTTAGAACCGACTCTGGGTATAAGTCAGTTATCCCCAAAGGATATACATGTAACTTGACCTCCCATGGTGACTCAGCCCTTTCTATATCCTATAAATTGGAGGGAGGAGGCACTATGAAGGGGTTATAAAATCTCTCCCGCAAAGCCTTACAAGATTACCTTCGAATACCCTGTAACAATTCACTCCACGATTCCTCGACTAACTCGATATATATCATTTTTCTTTAAAATCCTCATTAGAGGTCGTGGAGTAACCCATTCTAGGCCTCCACGCAAGTATATTGTCTTAGTAGTATCTCTTATTATTGTCATTTATATGCTTGCAAACCCCTAGTCAAAGATTAACCCCCACGGTGTAAGAACTGATTTCCCCTCGTACGAAACTTGACCCCTACATTTGGCACCGTCTATGCTATACCCACCCTATCCAACTGCCATTGTTTCTTTTTCCTTCCTCTTTCTACCCCTCGCAGTCATCCTTAATGGCCTCTACACTTCGTTCCACCTCGGTTATCGTTGGAAACTTCACCAACGACATAGTTGCCCAACTCACCCACATCAGTCAACACTTTGTGCAAGCCGAAGAGCGCCATTCCAATCAGCTACATCTAGAACGCGAAGACAAACACAACGTGTACGAGGCAGAACTATTCCATATAGCTTGGATGATAATGAGCGCCAACATCGTGCCCTCGACGAACTACGCCACACAGTTCAAGAGCTTCAGCAGGTCTAAACCCAGGACGTTCCTCTGCGATCCCGAGCACCTGCCCCTTCCCGCATTTCAGCCCGCGCTCGTCTTGGGCCTTACTTCCAAGTCGAAGTTCCCTCGGTCTACCTTGGCGCCAAGGGTCCTCCCACCATTTTACCTACCGGTTTAATCCACCTTAGTGTACACCCCACAGACGATTTTTCCGACTCCACTCTTCAAACTACCCGATACACCAAACACTGCCTTGCTTGAGAATATCTCAGGAAGCGCAGCGTTGAGCACACTCCAAACCTTCAACCTCTTCCCCCTCGTCCCCAGTGCTTTCCCCCTCACCCTACTTACCTCACTCAGCAGGAACTCTATCAAAAAATCCACGCACACTATTCACGTTAGCGCGAGCCCCACACCGAACTCTTGGAGTCTGTTAAACAACCATATCTGCCCCAAACTTCTTGCGGTCGAAGTACCTCAAAATTTCCATACCCTTAAAATCAACAAATACCGCAATACCGACCCTCAGTCTCATGTCCTCAAATTAAAAAATGCCTTAACTCTGTATTCTACAGTCGACCATATTTTGTATCGTATGTTCCTCACCAGTTTAACCGATAGCCCTCTCAAATGGTACCACAGCCTCCCTAATGGTTCAATCCGAAGCTTTGAATGATTATCAAGCCTTTTTATCGCCCAGTTTGCCTTTAACAAACAACCGTGAGGTCCTGGTCGATGCCCTCTTCAACTTCCGCAAATTCCACAACAAAATGCTTGAAACTTTCACCAAGCGGTTTCTCGATGAGTTGCGCAAAGTCGAAAGCCTTGACTATACGAATGTTATCCTCGCGTATTCTAACGCTCTACCAGATCACAGTAGCGTCAAGGAGTATATCGTGCTTCATATACTACGAACCCTTGAGAAGATGTTATCTAAGGTTAACGGATACATCAACCTCGAACTCCTTTGCGAATCCAATCGTTAGGAGTAAGCCATGGCCACCAACCATAATAAACCTCGACAATCTTCTACGCCCATGGTCGTTCCCATCTCACAGGAGACCGAGAGCTACAAACACCCTCACTCCGATGATACCCCCCGCTGATATACCCCCTGCTGATATCCATAAAAAATAACCCAAGCTGGTCCTTCCCAAGCTCATTGCTCCCATCAGCTCCCTTCTCGCACAAATACAGGCTAACCCTATCTAGCGTACCCCCTACCCTATCAAGGTCAGGAAAGATGAGCCTTACTGCAAAAATCATAAGTACAATTGTCACGCTACCAATAAATGTTATACTCTTCAACGTTCTCTAGAGATGATCTTTAAAGTAGGTCGCCTACACCGATACATCGCCGATCTTCCTAGCTACCTCGATAGGTCGCATCTCATGCCTCAACCCGCTCCAGCTGCCGACCCAACTGAGGTACACATTTTCTAACTACACCTTATCAAAGTTAACAACATCGATTGTGGTCATACTCGAAGCAAACACAAACGAGTCGAAGAGTATTAAAATCTTACCTATCAAGAAAAGCTTCCCATCGTTCTACCAGAATCCAGGCAATGCCCTCGACCTGAAGGTATATCCTTCATCGATTCCGATACTTCCCATGTTCGCTTCCTCCATTCTGACCCCTTGGTCATTATGATTAAGGTCATCATGAGGTCGTTCGAACGAAAAAGGCTCTGTTTGTTTATTTTTAAGTTCATTTTGAAGGGGATTTAATCCAAAACGATGGTTTATCTCGTGATGCGCACTTTGGAGATGACCTAATAGAGGGTCTATAAATATAGAGTGTGACTTCAAAGCCTCCTAATACTGTGTGTGAGTTAAAAAGCCTTTGTGTGAGAAACTTGAAATCTAGTAGAAATGTAGCATCTGGGGTAGACCTTGTAAAGAGTTGGTCTTAACAAGGAAGAAGGTGGAGGGTGTTGTTCTCTTGGGATTTGATGGTGAGAGGGGAAGTACCTATTGGTTGCTAAGAAGAAAAATCAAGGTAGAGAGAAGATTGAAGGGTTTCAAGAAGAAGGTATGCAACATGGTTTTGTTTAGGTAATCTTTGATGTTCTTGATGGATCTCTTATGTTTCTTTTATCTCTTGCAAATCTATGTGAGGATTATTGCAAGATTAGGGATTTCCATCTTTGTTGGAATCCCTTGAGTGCTTGTAATTAAACTTGGATACATAGTAGATTTCTAGCTAGGTGGGGGGAGTAGCTTTATGCTTAACCTCCAGTAAATATTGTGCTTTGTGTGTATGTTAATTTCGTTTCTAGTTTATTGGTAGATTATTTGCATGTCATGAGGATTACGAAGAAAACCAAATTACGCGAGGGTGATGTATTCCGCACGTTCACCCCCAACATACTACTCTAAAGCCAATAAAACGTTCAAAGCTCTTTCTCTTTTACTTTCTCCTTCTCCTGATATGTAATTCTTTGTTGTTGGGTAACTCTTGACTGTCAACCCAGATTTGATATAACTTATATATAGCTTAGTCTATCAGTTATGCATTTCTAATATATAGCTTAGTCTGATATAAAAATTTATTTTGGTTTATATAGAGAATGTTAATAAAACTAAAATCACTTACCCAATACATGGAAAAGTATCCTTACTTTAACCAACATCTTGCGACATCTTTACCAGTTGATATATGTATATTTGTTTTGAGGAAGGATCCGTTGACTCCCCATCTTAGACTCCCCAAATAACTCCTCTCTTCAACCGTTAGATACTATCTATCTATGGTCGTCATTGTTGCTGACAAGGCATAAAAACGTAATTTATAATCTCATACTTTTCATTTTCTCGCCCATATCTATCTCATCTCTCCTATATATATTTTTTTCTCTTCCTCTGCTCTTATCACAGTTTTGGGAAACCTCCATTAAAGTTTGAGAGATGATACTTAAAATTCACCGTGTTTTTGAAAAATTATATACTTACAAGTCATTAGAAAGCAACAATATGAATTACAAATGGACCTTGCACAAGTTGCTGACTGAAAATCGTGATTTATTGATTTGTAAGAAGTGAAGCCCTAAATTTGTAAGTTTTAGTAAATCAACTTGAGTCCCATCAAGTGGTCATTTACAAGATGCCTTCATGTAGAATTGAATGCCTTATTAAACTCCATCTCTTTTAGGTCTTTTGGCTATATCAAATTGAAGTCATGAAGATCAAAGATTTCTATCATATGTTGATTGGGGCTAAAATACCTACAAGCTACGTCATTGATTAAACAATTGTGGAATTGTCAAAATATCAAGTCTTTGAGTTTCACTTCAGATCTTTACAAATTAAGGATTGAGGATTTAAAAGAGAAATAATGTATGAGAAAAGAAAAGGAATTTCTACTTAATGTGTTTATCATCTTAAAGAATACAATAGAGAATACTTATGAAAATTTTGAGTTTTTTTTTTATTTGCTAGATCATGAATGCAAACAGTTATCCATCTCCAGAGTTTTCATGGATTGAGTTGCGGGAGAAGAAAACAAGCAAAAATAAATAAAGGAGTGAGAAGAGATAAAGAGGGAGAGAAATTGAATGACGATATTTTAATCTATTTTACTTGCCTAGTCAGCATCAAAGATAGCCGTCGATTATTTCCATCTAATGGTTTGTGAAGGGAGTAATTAGGGGAGTACAACATGGGGAGTCAACCGATCCCTCCTCATTTGTTTTATGTTTTTACTGATATATCTTGTGATATTGGATTTTCAATCTGTCGATCTGATTATATGACCCACATTTTGCACTATGCTCAATCTTTGATCTATCATAATTGGGATGACAGGTTATACCGAAGTAACTTGAGGTGTAACATTTTGGTGAAGAGACAGTAACTTGAGGTATGACTCTTGGTAAAGAGTCACCTATACTCTATATAACCTAGCTTCGTTTTCATTTTTTAAAATAAGTTTTTCAGAGTTTTCTTGAGTCATTTTCAAGAGAGAAACAGACGCAATCAAGGTTCGTTTGGCAGAGAGATAAAAGTGTTTTATTCTCTTTGCAACTGATCATTGTATCCTGGGAGACAAGGAGCCAATTATATCCTACAAAACACTATGGTATGGGAAAATCTGTCTTTAAGAGATAGTGTGCATACACTAGACTCGATCATATCCCGATAAATGTTTTGATCTCTTTTTAATCTCCTTAACTTATTTTTGATACTGCCAATTTTTGAACACAGGCTAACAATAAGGCTCGCATGTAATGGGAGCATAGGTCTTCCCCCAGTTACCCTTGTACAGGTACGTAAGGCGTAAAATGGTTCAGAACGTATTAGGGTAGATATTGAATGGACTTTTCCTTTTAATAGATTTAAATCTTGATATCTATCTGATTTGGATTCTATAGTGGGTTGCCTCCAAATCAGAATTAATTCCATGATGTAAATTGACTTGATTGATCAAAATTTTGCATATAATTTATGATTTATTTTTTTCCTTTTATTTTGGTAGTACCTCCGTGAAATGATGCATATCAGAAAAATGTTCCCAACGAAGAATATTTTGGTTTTGGACCCTTAGCTCAAAATTTACTTGTATTGCCTTGTGGCTAATTTATTGCATCACAACCTAAAATGTTTATGTTAAATAATCTTAATCTAAAAAGGATGGAAAAATTGATTAGTTAAACTCAGAAATAGTGGTCCATCTAGATTCAGATTTAAATTGGCCAGCTTGCAACCAATTTGTACATTAAGGATCCTAATTCACTTTAGGATTTGTTTTGATGAGGCCCGACCTGTTACATGTTTAATGTTGCAGGTATCACTGCAGCCAGATAGGAGCAAGCCAAACTTCTACGATGTCAACTTGGTTGATGGATATAATCTCCCCGTTTCTGTCTCTTCAAATCCAGCGGAACCCAAATGTTCCATAGGATCCTGTTTGAAGAATCTCAACAATATTTTCCCACAAGAGCTTTGGGTCTTGAATCGTACCGAAAAGGTGGTGGCTTGCAAATGTGCTTGCTTGGCTTTTGATCATGACATGTTTTGTTGTAGGAATTATTACGGAAGGCCCGACAAGTGCAAAGCAAACATGTACTTAAAGTTGTTCAAAGACGCATGTCCCTCGTACTTCAGTTATGCTTTCGACTCCCTTGCTCCATTGGTTAGTTGTACTTCCAGAGATTATATTATGACATTTTTCCCTTCTAAGTGGGGTGTGCAAACGATTTCTACAACTTGAATATGTGTTACATATAAGGGATATGCATTTATATATTAATGAATGATATTACTACTTGAATAGCTATATACAGTATAACTTCGATAAATTTATTCCCGATAAATTAACAATTGCGTTTAAATAATAGATTTTGCCGGTCTCGACTTGGGCCCAACTACTAAATTAATAAATTTTTAAGATAATACATTTTCAAAATTACCTTATAGACTCATATATGTCCCGATCAACATATAAATTAATAGAGAAATTTAGCTTTAACCCCCCACATTATGGTATAGACTTGCCATTGACCCCCATATTCATTAAAATTAGACATTAGACCCCATTTATGCCTAAAAACCAAGTCAAATTCTGCTGACCGATCTGGACTCCGGTTGACCAGGTCTGTTAAATTTTAAACCCAATTATACCTATTTTCTCTGAGATACGTATTAAAAGGAAAAACTTATAAAAAATAAAAATAATAAAAACATAGAGATACTCAACATAGAACTAGAATCTGCTCTTGTAATGGCTTCATCACTGCTTCTCTGTCGAACCACCACCGCATCTAACCTTCTCACCAAGCTCCTCCAACCATTAGCAACCACCACCACTCGGTACCTCAACACCAACACCCAGATGTGTGACTACGGAGATACCACTGACGAAGAATGCAACATCGTCATTGATCGTCGACATGACCAATATATCTCTCATTATGCGCCAACCGTATTCTGTTTAATTCTTCAGAAATTTGTATAAGATTTGTAGTTTGCTAACATATTTTTACATTTATATCCATGTGATATGAGATGCATATATTGTGAATTCTGATTATGCGTATTTGATAGCGATAGTAGAGGAGTTTTCTGATTTGATGGGATTCGAAGGAGTGGTTATAATGAAAACTTTTAATCTTGCATCCCAAGCAAATAGTGATGTTTTAGCATTACGTTTTTGGTTGAAATTACAAATCAAGGGTTGAGATTTGGTTTAAACTATGAACGCCCCAGAATGTTATACTCTAGTACCTTCTACAAGGTTCCACAGTCTTCTACAAACCTTCTCTAGGGTTTATTATAAACTATAAACAAAGCTTTTTCTCACATACACAACAACAATCAACCAATTGATTTCTCTCTCTAGAGATTACAACCAGAATCTGCTCTAGTAATGGCTTCATCACTGCTTCTCCGTCGAACCACCACCGTTTCCAACCTTCTCACCAAGCTCCTCCAACCAGTAGCAACCACTCGGTACTTGAACACCAACACCAATACCAACACCAACACCCATATGCGTGACAGAATATGGGTACTTGTGTTAAGATTGATTGATTGATTGATTAAGGAGGAAGAGAGGAAGGATGTTTTCCAGGTTAAGACTGATTGATTAATTAAGGATGTTTTCTGATTAATTAAGTTTTCTGTTTATAAGGGGTAAGTTGGTATTTTCACCTGGTCAACCGGAGTCCAGATCGGTCAACAGAATTTGACTTGGTTTTCAGGCATAAATGGGGCCTAATGTCTAATTTCAACGAATGTGGGGGTCAATGACAAATCGATGCCAGAATATGGGGGGTTAAAGCTAAAAGTCTCAAATTAATAATTGCTAAGAAGTACATAGAAATCGAACTACAGTATAACTTCGATAAATTTAAACCCGATAAATTAATAATCGCGCTTAAATAATAGATTTTGCCGGTCTCGACTTGGGCCCAAGTACTAAATTAATAAATTCGCTAAATTTATAAGATAATATATTTTCAAAATTACCGTATAGACTCATATATGTCCCGATCAACATATGAATTAATAATTTCTAAGAAGTACAAAGAAAACGAACTATGATGTCTTCTTAAAATATGAATCTAATGTTGTCTGTCTTTTGTTGAAATTGAAGTCAAGTTGAATCTCATCTCTAATTTTTCGTAACGCGCTAAGAAGTTTTGGCGTGTTGTTATCATATTGCAACAAGAAATTGTTTAGCGTCATTGTCGCTAATGTATTGCATTTAATCTTTTAAACTCTTGGGAAACATTTTTTCTTTTGGAAAAATAAAAACTAATACCCAAAATAAATGTTAGAAAATATAAAATATTTTGATAAATTAAAACCCCGCTTAATTAATAGGTTTTACGTGGTCCCAAGGGTATTAATTTATAGAAGTTATACTTTATGTTTTATTTGATCACCGTTTTACTGGAAACTGAAATAAACAGGAATGAAATCTTAACATATAGAACTAAAACCTTATTGGAACGCTTCATACATCTTTCAGAAAATTAAACTAATTCCACTACAAGAAAAGAAGCAAGTACATCATTGTGTATATAAAGCAAATGATTCTATAAAAACTGGAAAGGAGAATTTGCGGACCACTAGGACTCCATAATTTGGTATGTGTAAGTCACTGCTGAAGCCTAAAAAATGACTTTTAGGCCTGAAAAGGGAGAAAAATACTTGAAAAGAAAGAACCCTTTGACGAAGCACTTCTTGTGATTCTCTAAAGGAAATCATTGTTGGGTTCCAGGGAGGACCTTCCACATAATGATTCACTTAAAACTTGAAGCTGGCTCATAAATATCAAATTGATTAGAAAGTTTATGTATACTAAAATAATCTATATTACATTCTATAGTACTTATATCAAGACAAACTCATTTTTATGAGTCTCTGGAGGCCGAAAAATATAGATCAAGGATGTACAATTGTAGGGGCAAAATTGTCCAATGTATATTTAGTAGGTTAGGTGACGGTTACTTATAAAATAACGTGTCCAACAATCTATATTTAAGTGCCATGTGTCCACCTAATATATTATTTCCCCCCAAAACTACAACTTCTCTTCAATGTTCAAAAATCCCTCCTCCCACCTTCACCACCGTATCTCCTACTTCCACAAAAACATCAACTCTGCATATTAAAAAAAAACACAGGAATAAGATTTATCTCTTCAACGTTAAAATCTCTCTCCATCTCTCTCTTAACTTTATTAATGAATTAGAACCTTTATTCATTTTTCTTCTTTATTTCTTTCTCTCATTACATAGGTTAAAATTGCTTGGTGCCGGATCTACTCCTCCTGCGATACATGCCCATAACTTCATGTATTAAGGTTAGTGTTATAGTTTTATTTCATAACTTATACATGCCCATAACTTCATGTAAATCTTAACTATACAATGTGCAGGGTTCTGTAATTATAACCTTAGTCGTTTTATGTTCATTACGGCATTCGTTTCATGCCCGTGCGTCGAATTATAACCTTCATGTAATTATAATGTGCTCATATGATATGAAGTATGTGCATTGTATATGAAGTAAATTAGACGTAATACGTTGTGAGCACATGTCTAGCCACTTCATCCACTCCTCTTCTAAAATTTGGTTTGTTTTATGCTGTGTACTATATTAGACACAACAATCATATGCACATACCAATACGCTTACGAAGGTTCAAATCATAAACCCTGCATGAAGTTATTCAAATGTCACAAGCAAAATCATAAACCTTAGTATGGGTTTGATTTGGTAGAACACTTTGTTTTGGTAGACCTTATCCATTTGTTTTGGTAGAACCCTTCCTTACTGTGTAAACAATTCGAGTGTGCGAAAAATGGTTGTTTCCTCTATTTTTGTATAACCCCATGGTTGTTTCCTCTGTTTTGGTAGAACCCCATGGTTGTTTCCTCTGTTTTGGATGGAAAAGAAGTTTCGTACTGTGGCTCCATTCGAGTGTGCAAAAAATATAACTGTTTTCTTCATTTTCAGTATAACCCCATGGCCGTTTTCCTCTGTTTTCTGTTGGAAAAGAAGTACCTCTGTTTTCTTCTATTTCAGATCACCATGTTACCTTCTCCTAAAGTTATGTTGGTGTTTCCTCTTTGGTGCAATGCCATGATACCCTGAAATGTAGGTGGCTAAGGCTGCAATGAAAATCCCAATGACGTACCCGATCCCCGCTCCTTCCCATACAAACCACGTTTTTTTTCCCCACTGTATAGTCTTTTGCTCCTGGCGATAACTCAGGTGGTTGTGACGTAATGTCATATGGTACTTGGATTTGCATACCACATAAGCCACAATTTCAGGCCACATTAGCCAACATTGATGTCATACTGGTAGTTTGAACCTACAATTTCAGGCCACATAATGTCATATGGTACTTGGATTTGCATACCACATAACCTCCAAAAAGACATCTTCCAAACCAAAATTTCAGGCCATGAAACCAGAGATCGAAACCCCTAAAATGGGAAAAATTAAAGCTCTAATCGACTCACCGAAAACATCTCTCGAACTATCTTCCCCGAAAACAGCTCCAACAAAATTTCAACTCATGAAACCAGAAATCAAAACACCTAAAATAGAAAAAATTCAAGCCCTAATCGACTCACCTAATTGAAACACTTCAATCACCAACCTTAAATCATAAACTTGCAGATCGAAACCCAACTTGAATATAAAATCTTTAACCATTAATTTGGGATCAAAACTTCGATAAAAATACAATTTGAGAGAGAGAGTTTTAGCCGAAATAGAAGAGAGAGTCTGAGTTCATGGAGAGCAACAAACAGGTGGTTTTCATATAAGAAATAGAAGAGAGAGAGATGATTGAGGTGGTTTTCATATAAGAAATGGGTCAAGCCTTTTTTTGAGCATGCTATTTATTCTGCAGAATAAATACAAGCCTTTTTCCAAGTGTTATCAACGATGCTCCTTTATATGAACTTATATGAACTTATATTAACATAGGATATTTAACATCCTTTTCCAAAGAGCCTTTTTGGAGCATGTTAAATAAAGGAACATCGTCACAGGCCGTTTTGCTTTAAAGATAGTATTGTTAATGTAAGTCGGACAAAATAAAGGGACAAATATAGGTTCCCATAATAGCAAAATATTTTTAATGCTAAATATAATATATCAAAGTTATTTGTTTGCACACACAGACGGACTCTATATTTTGCAAGTTAATAAGTTACCCTTAAAATGTGACATTTGCAAAATGGTGTAGCAATATCTCCATTTAAGTTATATTAAGTTAATAAGTTAATTAGTTTCATATGGACAACAATATGGACCAGTTTTGTAGTTAGTGCCCTGTTTGGCAATGCCTTTAATTACTTTAGATGTAAATGTTGATTTTGATGATTTCGGTTTCTAACAGTTGTACATTGTTCCTTGCGTTTCACAGAGTTCGAAGAAAATATGGGAAATGAAACTACCCAGTCGGCTAAAAAAATGGAAAGAAAAGGAAGAAAACTTTGTCAAAGACACATGTATGTAAACACAGTTTGAGAAATTAAATTAACTTCACATAATTCGTTTAATCTATATCTCAAGAGTGAGATTGATATGTTTGTTTTCTCATTGTTCAGGTTAGGGAACAAAATGCAAACAAGGTTGTTAACACCACTAATATCAATGAGAACTAAATACAACAGCCATTACTACAAAATGCTAATTGGTTCAACATGGAAGCTATAGCAGAGGAACAAGAACGCATACGTAAGGGCAAAATGCATAGGACAGAGGTATGTCATTTAAAAAATTTATTAGAAAAGCAACATGTTATGTATTAGTACATTTTAATTGGAAGATCACATTACATATTTTTATTAGCATTAAGTATGTGACATATTAGTTTCCCTAAAATGACTATTTACATATATCAACTACTAAATACATAAAAACCTTTGATGTATAACGCAGAATACTTCAGCGGATACCGCCCAAACAAAATCTGAAATAACTACAAGGATACCTTTTGTTGGATTTTTTGTACAAAGGGATAATAATCTTCAAACAGAAGAAATTACTTTAACTCATCAACAAACATCTATCGTTGTTGACAAAACACCATCAAAACGTCCATTAGCTCAACGAGCAAGACGTGAGAAAGAAAGACAAATTGCGATGATGGATGTTATTATTAACAATACGTATAGTAACACAAATGTGGGTATCAATGAGGAGAACTTCTTCATGGTGGCAACTTCGAAACGTGCATTAGCACAACGTGCGAGACGAGAAAGAGAAGAAAAAAAAAAAAAAAAACCTGCAACATTTCACCATCAAACGATAAACAATATTCATGGCGATGTATATTTCAATGGGGCAACATCAACACAACAATATTCACAATGCTAGGAACCTGAAAACGAGGCAAATGCACCACATCCGTATCTGATGAATGATGTCAACAAACATTGGAACATGTATGTTGATCTAAACTTAGTAAAAAAAAAATTAAAGTAATTTACTGTCATATTTTAATTTAATAATATTAATATTACATAACGATTCAATAACAATAATATTACATACCGATTCAATAACAGCTTGGAGAATACGGGAGAAAATTCTGATGATTGTGGGGTGGCACCTTCTGAAACACTTGGTATTGATGAAACATCAAATACTGCTACTACATTAATAATCCCTATTGCTGAAACAGAAGAATCTTCTAGGGGACCCATTGACATGTAAGCTTCTCACTATAAATAGGTAAAATTGTTCAACTATAACATAATATAACTTTTAAATTAAATGATTGCAGAGTAAATGAGCCCCCGCAAGAAACATTTATGGATGAACACTTCTTTAATGATGATAACATGGATTCGAACTTTGAGTTCAATGTTGATCCTTTAATCTATGAATCTCGACATTATTTGGGAAAAATGGATGTTGAATGCCCTTCATGACATGCATTTCATTGGCTTGACGAAAAATTAATAAACTCATCGCGTTATCGGCCTTTGTTTGGGACATGTTGCAAGCAAGGAAAGATAAGATTATCTATTCTTTAACCACTTCCTTCAGTTATACAAGTATTGTACGCTGATGATTCATCACATGCGAAATCATTTAAAAGTCATATCCGTGAGTACAATGCAGCTAACGCTTTTACCAGTCTTGGAGTGAAGTTAGGCGATTGAATTCTAAATGGCAGAGGTCCCAAGCCATTTTCAATCTATGGGGAGTTAAAACATCAAGTCGGGGCTTTACTACCTGATTTGGGAAAACAAGCAACTTATGCACAACTCTATATTTATGATTCTGCATCAGCTCTTAATGCACGTGTATCCCGCAACCCACAACTAAATACCGAAATATTAAAAATTATTCAAGATAATTTGATGGAATACAATCTATTTGTTCGAATATATCGTCAAGCATACGAGGTATTGAATGATGAGTACTTAGCAGACAACCAAAATGTTAATGCCCACGCGCATCTTCATTGTAGTTCAAGAACAGATCGACGTCGCTACAACCTTCCATCAACAGATGAGATTGCCGTTATACTTCCAGGAGATGGATAAGAAGCCCCCAGTACTAGAGATATCATCGTATATTTGAGGGGAGGGCATGAACTTATGCGAATAAGTGAATGTCACCCTGGATATTAACCAATGCACTACGTCCTTTTGTTCCCACATGGAGAAATGGATTAGGAACCAGAAATGAAGAAGTGGGACGTTAATTATAATCGACCTGCTACTAAATGACTAACCCAGATGGATTACTATTCGTATCGGCTCTTCCAGCGCCCTATAGAGTACTCTACTATTTTTAAGGAGTGGCAAATTGTTTCAAGAATTTATGGTAGATTCTTGGGCTGTGACAGAGCAAAATCGCATAAAATATGCTACAAAGTACCAAGGAAAGCTTCGTTCCGAATTATATGGTGGTTTGAAAGATTTGGTGGGGGTAGGATTGAACTCAAAAGATGTTGGCAAAAGATTAATTCTGCCATCATCATTCATCGGTGGCCCGAGACACATGTCAGAGATATTCCAAGTTTCAATGCCAATTACCTGTCATAACAATCACCGAGATATTTTCTTGACAATGACGGCGAATCCTAATTGGCCAGAAATAAAGAGGGCTTTTATTACCACACCAAACCACAATTGACAGACCTGATTTAGTTGCACGTGTATTTGAATTAAAATGACGTGCCCTAATGAAGGAAATAAAAAAAGGCAAAGTATTCGGTCCAATGGTAACATATGTTTATACAATTGAGTTTCAAAAAAGAGGATTACCCCACATGCATGCCCTTTTCTTTCTCCAACAATCACACAAAATTCGTAACCGTGACCAGGTTGACAAAATCATATCAGCCGAATTTCCTGATGAGAGCATTGATCTAGCTCTATACCAGACTATCAAGCGATGTATGATACATGGACCTTGCGGAACTCGAAATCCACGGATGGCCTGTATGGAAAATGCACAAAAAGATATTCAAGGATCTTTTTGTGCACTGATGGGTATCCTGTGTATCGTCGTCGTGAAACAAACACAGTTCATTGTTTGGCGAATGGAGTCAATAACAGAGACGTGGTTCCTCATAATCCGTACTTAACAAGGATGTTTGACTACCATATCAATGTTAAAGTATGTGCAGGAGTTCAATGCGTCAAATATATACATAACTATATATACAAGGGTCATGATCGTACTACGCTGGTATTTTATTCAGATGACGAGATTTAACAATACCTTGATGCAAGGTACATTGGTCCACCTGAGGCTGCATGGCGTTTATTCGGGCATTCGTTACATGAAGAGAATCCTTCAGTAACCAGATTGGCGCTTCACTTACCCGGAATGTATAATGTGGTCTACGACGAGATAGAACCAATTGAAAATGTAATTTCCAGAGCACAAGATCAAAGATCGACACTCACTGGGTTTTCTGAATATTGTGTGACACATAACACTGCAACAACCTGTACTTATCAAGAGTTCCCAGAGTTCCATACCTAGCACGAGAAACCATGTATATGGCTTCCAAGAGTAGGGCCAAAATCAATTTGTAGAATTTATTTTGCACCTCCTGGGGAAAGATAATACCTACGCTTGCTTTTAACTGTCGTAGAAAGCCCACAATCTTATGAATACTTACGGAATGTGAACAGAGTTTTGTACAACTTGTTTAAAGCAGCATGTGTTGCACTTGGATTACTTGAAGATGATAAAGAATGGATACAATGTCTTGAAGAGGCAGCTATTATACAAACTGAATACCAATTGTGGAAACTTTTTGCTGTTATTCTTATCCTTTGTTCTCCAATAGATCCAATGAGATTGTGGACAAAGTTTTTGATGAATATATGTGATGACTTAAAATTCAAACTTAAGGATAAATTTGGAATTCCAAATTCGACAGAACATCAAATTACTGACTACGGCCTATTTTTATTAGAACAAATCTTACAAGAAGAAGGTAAGAGTCTCATAAATTTTGACCGTGAATTGAAAATTACTGAAACCTAGAACCTTGAGGATATTAAAAACTGGCTAATATGGGATCAAGATCATTTGACATCTGATGCGCAACACGCAGAATCTTTAAACAATGTTGAACAACTTAATGATGAACAACGATACACTTATAATACGGTTATTGATTTTATTAGAAATGAAGTTGGGACTGTCTTTTTCTTAAACGGAGCTGCTGGTACAGGAAAACATTTGTATACAACTCTTTAGCAGCTACATGTCGTAATGAGAAGAAAATTACAATATTAGTAGTATTATCTGGTATTGCATCGTTACTACTACAATTTTTAAGATACCCATAAAAATTTTAGATAACTCAATGTGTGGGTTTTCAAAGCAATCAATACATGCAGAGTTATTCAAAAAAGCAAAGCTTATCATTTGGGATGAAGTTCCCATGCAACAAAAATATTGTGTGGAAGCAGTGGATTGATCTCTTCAAGACGTTCTAGGAAATGGAAGACCATTTGGAGGAAAAAATATTGTTTTAGGAGGTGACTTTCGTCAAATTCTTCCAGTAGTACCAAAAGGTGTCTGTGAGGATATCGTTTCTGCTTCTTTGAGAAAATCGTATATTTGGGGACGCGTACAAGTATTATCTTTATCGCATAATATGCGACTAATCAACAACAACTCTAAGAATGTCGCATTCGCACATACATTATTAGAGGTAATCTGAATTTATCTTATCTAATAATATTTTTGTTTTGGAAAAAATATACTAATACACTTGCGTTTAAAATATATGTAGATCGGCTCTAATCCAAAAGAAACAGTTAAATTACCAAGTGCATTTAATATCTGTGCAAATCTAGATGAGCTAATATGTTTAGTTTACCCACATTTGGAAAAAGTTATGACAGCCTCAACTACATACTTGACCGAGCGCACGATTCTATCAGCCCGTAATGAAGATGTTAACATCATCAACATTTAAGCTATGGCAAAAATTCAAGGATAAGAGATTGTTTATCTTGCCGCTGACAAGTTATCAGAAGCAGACGCTGGTGATCGCACTGTCACAAATCGATATCCTCAAGAATATATGAACTCACTCGATCCTTCAGGTCTACCTCTGTTTAGACTAAGATTGAAAGTTGTGTGCCCAGCAATTTTATTGCGTAATCTCGCTCCAAAAGACGGTTTATGCAATGGGACTAGATTAATGGTGGTGAGATGCTCTCCAAGATTAATCGAAGCAAAGATTTTAACAGGATGTAAAGCCGGAAACTTGGTATTCATACCAAGAATATCTTTAACTCCGACGTCTGACGAATCGCCATTTTTTATAACAAGGAGACAGTTCCCACTTCGACTAGCATTAGCAATGACCATCAACAAATCCCAATGCCAGTCAGTAAAATTTGTTGGGATCGATTTAACAACTTCTGTTTTCAGTCATGGCCAATTATATGAAGTATTGTCAAGATGTACATCCCCAAAAAGAATTAGTGTACTTCTGCCACCAGATGCTGCAAATACAACAATAAACCTAGTTTATCTAGACGTTTTGTTGTAGGTAAATAACTTAACAATGACATGACACACTACTATAGGGATTATCTTTCTTAAGTTCAAAATTTAATATGTTTTTTAGATTAAATCTTATTTATATGGTTGACTAATCATTTTCCAAATTTAGGAGAATTTTTTCCATAAATATGGGAGATGGAAATTAACGAAAAGTATGGATCAATCGTGGGAAGAATACAATAAACATGTAAGTATGGTACTTACATAATCAAACATTTTATCATAATGTGGTTTCAATGATTACTAATATACTTCATATTTTGTAGACAATCCTAAAACCACAAATTCAACAAACACCGATGATATATTACCATGACAATAGATTATCAAAGAGAGACTTAAGCGTCCGATGTCCACAGCTTCGGAGTTCGGTGACTATTAGTTGTTGTATTTTTGCGGGAGTTATATGAAACATGGTCCAAAAGATAAAAAATAAAGAACGTGAACTACAGAGAGCAAAGAATAACAAGCTATCAAAAGTGATTCTTTATATCGTACACCAATTGCAATGTGAGGAGAAGCAAGAACTTCTTCGAATAAGAAAGAAAAGACAAGATGACTTTTGGAAATGAGATAACCTTAATGCATTTCAATGACAATATGTGTAACTCAAAGTTAATGATATTGCCCAATTTTAATGATTATCGTATTGAACATCATTCCATATTAATTCATTGTGATGTGATGTGATGTAATAAAAGGTGGATAAACATTATACACTTCAAAACTATGCAAAAAGGAATGAATCAATGACAAAGAAAAGATGGAGACAAACACACATTGATGAGGTATGTCTAATTTGGTGTATATTGATTTAACTCTTATTTATCATCAAGTTCTCTTGACTCAGTACGAAATTAAACTTCCATATTTGTAACTTTGTACATTTCTATTATTAAAATTTCAGTTCTATATGAAGGAAGTGGAAATAAAATCAGATGCTGTCGACGATGTCAACTACGTCGTACACCGTTGCTTATATCATGATCGTGTTGTGACTATGCTGGAAATCATTTGAGTACTATATGGAGATGTATTTCAATTATTTAGTATCGTAAAATGCGTATACTCTTTTATAATACTAGCACAAATCATATCAAACTTATTTTATTTGTATTTTTTTTACAAGCATATTCTTAAATTTTTTCAAATACAACCTCCTTCTAAATAATTTCAATTACTTAGTGTATAACATAATATAGTAGCAATTAAAATTTGCCAATATCAACGTTCTAAAATAGATAGCGCTAAAGGCGCGTCGACGTAATTGCCCGTGCATCGTCACGGGTAGTACTAGTATAATATAACATGCATAGAGTGATAGAGGAAGGTTGTCATGAATGAAGTGTTATCTTTATTTGTAACAGCAGTTCTGATTCTGGAATCCTTAATCTCGACAAGACGTCGGTACAATATTCTTCATCAAGGATCATACTGATCATATCCTCTCATTCCTTCTTTTCAAAACAATTCACTACTTCTCTCATTTTTCTCTCTTTATCTTTCATGTGATGATCATAACATTTTAGACACCTTGGTGTACATCCATTCCCTACCTAATACTGCTTAACCATCTACTAACAAATCATAACATTCTTTGAATTCTCATGTTGGAGTGAAGATCAATTCATAACCAGAAGAAAAGGGTGAACAAAAAGATAAACCTTGAAAGTGGAATTCATAACTAACCAAAATGAGAAACCACAAAACATAACAGATAAAGCATGTTCCTGCAAAAGCACCAATGAATCCAACATTAGTGACCAAGTTTTATCAAAACCAAGGATTATATTTTATGAAGATTCAAACTTACTGGTCTAAGACGGTAATAGTCTCCCATTATCGCTCCACGACGCACCAAAGTAGCAATCTGTTGTAGTGTTCAAACCACCAAGACAATTACAGATGAACGAATTTTGGAATGAATTATACCCACAAACTCCTTTGCTCTCTTCACAAACCCTACAAGTACCCGGAAGGTCATTCCTGACATTAAATTTGTAATTAAGGGCTACACCATATTTCCAACTCTCAGGACTCGAGTCCTGACCGTTGAAGCTATAAACGGATGCATAGGATGCACATTGTAGTTTCTGTAGGTCTATATTGAAGGTGGGTCCTAGATCTACCGGTGTGTAGACACAACAAGTGGGGATTGGTTGGTTAAGGGTGCAAATTGCTGGACAAGAGTAAAGGAGACTACATGTGGGTGCATCCTGATTATCACATAGAGGCACTGTGGTGCTATTTCCACTATTATAGAGTGACGAAGTTGTGGAGCAACCAAGTAAAACGAAAATATTATCGCCATGAAAAGTAAAAGGTGCGTCCCAATCTAGGCCAAAGCCTTCACTCTGTTGTGTAGAGGCACACGTGGACATGGTGGGATCTTCAATGTATAAGACTTGGTTGTCGTAGTCGATGGTGTGGCACCCGGTGTACGTGGTGAGTATGAGTTTCTGTTGATTGCATTTAACGTACTTTTGGAACCGCGGATCACCACAGCCATATCCGGTTCCGAATGGGTATCGAATTAGTTGGTTTCCACATGACCTTTGGCAGGTTTGGGATGAGATTAAGGAAGGTAGAAAGATGAGAAAGACGACAGAGAGTGTTAAGGGTGAACTCGAACTATGTTGGTCGAAGCTCTGTGGAGCTCAAGGAACGAGCTCGGAATTTGCTATGCTTGTCGAAGCTCATTGGAGCTCGTGGAACGAGCAAGGATCGAAGTCGGAGTGAAACAGATTGAAAATGAGATTTTCAATGTTCAGATTCGAACTAGTTTTGGCACCTGAAATTCAAACTGATTAAGTTACCTGAAGATTCGAGCTGGTTATGTTAACTGAAGACTCGAGCTGGTAAAGTTTCATGAAAACTCGAACTGGTTCTGTGCGAATTGTTGAAGAAGGATTCAAAGTCCGTCGAAGTATGGCAAGACAGATCGCCAGCTCACTGGACAAGACGGTGGAGTTGTTAGACCTTACAATTACAGCAGTGTCAGAGCATGGCGTCAACACCAACTCTAGGATATCCGGAGAGTACCCTTGTAATGTGACCTAACATAGGAAGGCTGAGTCATTCTGGTACGTAGGAGTCCGCCTCGTGATGTGTACTACTTGTAATTAGTTCTCTACTATATAAAGAGGACTGAGCTTATGTCTAATAGATGATGGGAGTTTAACCTTAAGAGTTAAGGTTTGAAGAGAATCCATTAGAAAGCTTTGAGAAAACTTGAGAGATCATTTTTGTAACCTATTTTATTATAGTGGATTGTTCGCGGGAGTGGTTTTTTATCCGTAAGAATTTTCCACTTCCCTTCTCCGGGTAAATTACAGTGTTTTCGATTTCGAATCTTTCTAGCGTTTCTGTTTATCGTTCTGAGGCGTGAAATTTGGATTAGCTACCCCTGAGATTTCCCAACAGAGAGGAAAGTAGGGGAAGAAAATATAATCAGGTTCATGTTTATGTGCAAGAATGAGTGGTGTCTTATATAATAAGTAGCAAACTTTGAAGTCTGCTCCTTATGAGGGGTTTAGTGAGAGGGAAGGGAAAACATTTGGTTTTGCATTTCCCAAGGTTTTGAAGACTGTTTGGGGCCTCTGGGCCAGAAAAGAAAATATTCTTCTTCATTCTTGAGAATCCTGTAGTAGTCCCACATCCAGTACCCAGCAGCGCAACCTTCATTTGGTAATTTTTTTTTGGTCATGATAAAAAAAATGATACTTCAACATAGATTTAAATTGTTCTAGGATACGTTGACCTTGTACTGCCTTAATGATCCAGGAGGATCTAAACACTAAACCCCTCCAAAAGACGCTAAGTCGTTTGAGCCTTGGAGCCGTTTGAACGAGAAGAAGGAAAGTCAAGCCAAAGGTTATGTTGGTGATTCTAGGCAAAATTGCCCAAGCCTTGGAGCTGTTCGAACGAGTCGAAGATCAGAAGAAGGATTCTAGCTGTCTCGTTTTCTAGGCAAAATTGCCAAGTTCGTTCGAACGAGCCTTGGAGCTGTTCGAACGAATTGAAGAATAGAAGAAGCTGATGAGATCCTAGGATCTCATTATTATCAATTTAGTAGTTTCTCTTTTCATAATTAGGCTAGGTTTACAATTAGATTTGATTCCTTGCTTATAATATTTTGATTATGAGAGTAGAAAGTATTCCTAATTTAGTTGAACCAATTAGCTATATAAGTTGTAATGTTAGAGAAAGAAAAGGGGAAACAAATTTATCGTTCTTCTTTCATATTCTTCTTCTCTACTTGTTGTTCTTCTTCTTCCAAATCTTATTATTCTTCTCTTTATTCTAATCTCTTTTCTTCTACGTTCTACATCAAAATATCAGTCCTTATCATCTGATATCAGAGCTTGTGATCCACAATGGCGACTGCGGAAATTCAAGAAGCTCATGATAGGTTGGATGCGATGGAGTCACAAATCTCTTCGTTAACGAGCCAACTCGGTGAACAACAAGTTTCCACAGCTGCGTTCCAGACTCTTACCGTGGAGCACCAAACTCGTACAGATAGTATACTTGAAAAAATTGCCGTATTATTGCAAAAGCTTTTAACAATGTCCTCCAGTAAGGCAGTTGAACATTTTACTTTTTTTACCCACTCCATCACCTCCGTTGTTACCTACTCCATCAACTTACAACAATTCCTTCACTTCCTCATCCTCCCTACAAACTCGCTATACTAGGATTGACTTTCCCAAATTTAACGGGGAAGATCTTCTTAGTTGGGTATACCAAGCCCAATTGTTCTTCAAGTATAACCAAACTTTGGCATCCGAAAAAATTGCCATGGCCTCATTTCATCTTGAAGGGAAAGCCGTTCAGTTGTATCATTGGATAGAGGATACGATAGGAACTTGGTCATGGGAAGAATTTAAAATCGTACTTTGCACAAGATTTGGTGTTGCTGAATATACACGCCCTGGGGAGATGTTGTCTCGGTTACAACAGAAAGGAACTATTCAGGAGTATTTAGACGAATTTGAACATCTTTCCAATTTAACCGTCAAGATTCCTGAAGCGTTTAAGCTGGATTGTTTCGTCGGAGGGCTTAAAGATGACATCAAAGGTGAGGTAAAACTTTTTAATCCCGACTCGTTACATCAAGCTATTGAGTTAGCACATGGGTGGAGGAGAAGTTAGCGTTATCTCGACGACCAGTAAGGGCGGCTAATGGCAGGTTCATCTCCCCAACATCGGCTCTAATTACTTTCCCTTCTCCAGGTACTAAACCCCTCACTATGCCTATTCGTCGCCTTACCCTTACGGAGATGGATGAAAGACGTAGTAAAGGCCTTTGTTTCAACTGTGATGAAAAATTTCAACGAGGTCATCAATGTAAGGTTAAACAATTGTTCCTTATGGAAAGAGAATGGCCGGAAGATGAAGACGTCGTCGAGGAGACCATTATTACAGATGATGTCAACGAGGAAATGGCTGGTACGCCTCAAATTTTACTACATACCTTGGGTGACGCTTCGAATCCACAAACTATTCGAGTGCAGGGCATTATTAAGGGTCGTTTTATTTCTATCTTAGTAGATTCGGGTAGTACTCACAACTTTATTGATCCGCGAGTGGTGCATCAAGTTGGTGGACTCCCCCAAATTGCCAGTTGATTTTAATGTTATGGTAGCTGATGAGGCTGAGCGTTCGTGTAATGGGAGATGTCTAAAGGTCCCGTTTTTACTTGGCTCCATGTAATTTGACGTTGATTTATTTGTTTTACCCTTGGGTGGATGTGATGCGGTATTGGGCGCTCACTAGTTACGCACTTTGGGTCCAATAACATTTCATTTTCAAGAGCTTTGGATGCATTTTATTTATCGTGGGAACCTACAGGAGATTAAGGGGATTCGCACGCCACCGCCCGTAGTAGTTGGGTTGAATTGCATCGAGAAAATACTCCGTCGAGGTGACCATGGTGTTCTCCTTTACCTCAACTCAGTTACAGAGACTCCTATTGTTACACAACAACCCTTGGCTCTCCAGCAGATACTAACTGAATTTGGCGATGTGTTTGCCACCCCATCTCAGTTACCCCCAATCTGCGACCAAGATCATCGGATTCTACTTATTGGCGAGTCTTTTCCGCCTAGTCGTCGCCCATATCGCTACCCACACATTCAAAAAGACACGATTGAGAAAATGGTGGGTAAGTTACTAAGTTTCGGATGTATACGACCTAGTACAAGCCCTTTTTCGTCACCAGTCATTCTAGTTCGAAAGTCTGATAATTCATGGCGCACGTGTGTTGATTACCGCTCCTTAAATGACATCACAATCAAAGATAAGTTTCCAATCCCAGTAATAGATGTGTTACTTGATGAATTACACGGCGCATTATTTTTTACGAAGTTGGATCTCCGATCAGGTTATCATCAAATTCGTGTCCATTCTGACGACATTCACAAGACGGCTTTTCGAACTCACGAGGGCCATTACGAGTTTTTAGTAATGCCTTTTGGTTTGACCAACGCTCCATCCACATTTCAGAGCCTGATAAATTCCGTATTCCATCAATATCTACGTAAGTTCGTTCTCGTATTTTTTGACGATATTCTCATTTATAGTAAGTCTCTTGATGATCATTGGGAACATTTAACTGTCATATTTTGGACATTACGGAATCATAAATTGTTTGTGAAGCTTGAAAAATGTTCATTTGCGGCGAAAGAGGTGAAATATCTTGGTCACACATTATATCCGCTCATGGGGTAGCGGTGGATCTCGATAAAATTTCATGTATGCTCGACTGGCCAACGCCTCGAACTATTAAAGCACTCAGAGGATTTTTGGGCCTCACAGGTTACTATCAAAAATTTATCCGACAGTATGGGTCAATTAGTGCACCCCTTACGCAGTTACTCAAGAAAGACTCTTTTTTATGGAGTGACGAGGCTGACCGTGCTTTTAGCACACTTAAGGCCGCAATGACATCCGCACCAGTATTGGTTTTACCGAATTTCAACAAGCTTTTTCCCGTTGAATGTGATGCTAGCGGGGTTGGCATTGGTGGAGTTCTCATGCAGAAAGGTCATCCTATAACGTTTACGAGTTAACTTTTAGCCAACCAAAATCGAGGGCTATCTACTTACGAAAAGGAGGTGCTGACCATTCTCCATTGTGTGTCCAAATGGCGTCCCTATTTACTCGGTCGGAAATTTACCATCATCACAGACCACCGGAGCATCAAGTATATGTTGGAACAGCAGGTGTCTACTTTGGTTCAACAAAAGTGGCTTTCCAAATTAATAGGATATGACTTCATTATCGAATATCGCAAGGGCAGTGAGAATGGTGCCGCGGATGCTTTTTCACGAAAGCTGGAAGAGAACATGTTGAATGCTATATCTCTACCTATTTCTAAGTGGTTGGATGAGATTAAAGCAATGTACAACTCTGATGTTGTTTTAAGCAAGATAATTCATGACTTGCAAAATGATCCATCTTTGCATCACAATTATACTTGGTCTGATGACCTCTTACGCTACAAGCAACGTATTGTTCTCTCCCCGTCATTAATGCTTTGCACATAAATTTTGCGGTTAATGCACTCTTCTCATGGTGTCGGTCACTCAGGTTATCTAAAGACTGCGAAGCGCATTTCGACTACATTTTATTGGAAGGGTATGAAACACTCCACTAAGCAATTCATTGCAGAGTGTGATACTTGTCAACGTAATAAATTAGAATCGATTGCTCCTCCTGGATTGTTACAGCCTCTTCCAATCCCAGACTCTGAATGGGTTGATGTGTCTATGGATTTCATTACGGGTCTTCCGATTTCTAATGGGAAGACTTGCATTATGGTTGTAGTTGATCATTTTTCTAAAGCTTCCCATTTTATGCCTTTAACTCATCCATACACTGCCGCACAAGTAGCTCAAGTTTATGTCGAGAATGTCTTCAAACTTCATGGCATGCCGCGGTCGATCGTGAGTGATCGTGATCCTATCTTCACAAGCCATTTTTGGTCAGAATTCTTTAGACTTCAAGGCGTGGAACTTCGAATGAGCTCCGCTTATCACCATCAATCTGATGGACAAACGGAGGTTGTTAATCGTTGCCTTGAAAACCATTTGCGTTGTTTTGTTGGACTTCAGCCTCGCCAGTGGGTCCGTTGGCTTTCTTGGGCTGAATGGTGGTATAATACCACATTTCATACTTCAACAAAGATGACTCTTAATGAAGCAGTCTATGGACAACTACCTCCGTCGTTGACGACATATATTCCGGGTACAACTTCTGTTTATCACGTGGATCAAGCATTGCGTGATCGTGACCGTATTAACCGCATATTAAGGGAAAACCTTCTTGCTGCACAACATCGGATGAAACAACAAGCAGATAAGCATCGCACAAAACGTTCTTTTGACGTTGGAGATTGGGTTTTCTTGCGTTTGCAACCGTATCGACAACTCCCAGTTCACACGAGGACATCAATGAAGCTTTCCCTAAGGTTTTACGGTCCATACAAGGTTATTCAAAAAGTTGGAGTTGTAGCTTACAAGCTGGAGTTGCTGCATGGTTCAAAAATATACCCTGTTTTCCATGTTTCTCTCCTCAAGAAAAAATTAGGTACTACCAATGTACATGTGATTGATCTCCCGGTGCTTACAGATGAGGGCAACATTCAAGCTGATCTGGAAGCTATCCTAGAATGACGTATGATCAAGAGGGATAATGCTGCAATGACAGAAGTTTTGGTATAGTGGGACGGCTCAATTCCCGAGGATGCTACATGGGAATCTTGGCTAGATTTTTCTCGTCGATTTCCGGAGTTCAAGCCTTGAGGACAAAGTTTTTTTTCAAAGGGGATGGGATGATGAGATCCTAGGATCTCATTATTATCAATTTAGTAGTTTATTTTTTCATAATTAGGCTAGGTTTACAATTAGATTTGATTCCTTGCTTATAATATTTTGATTATGAGATTAGAAAGTATTCCTAATTTAGTTGAACCAATTAGCTATATAAGTTGTACTGTTAGAGAAAGAAAAGGGGATAAAAATTTATCGTTCTTCTTTCATATTCTTCTTCTCTACTTGTTCATCTTTTTCTTCCAAATCTTATTATTCTTCTCTTTATTCTAATCTCTTTTTCTTCTACGTTCTACTTCGAAATATCAGTTCTCATCAGAAGCGTTCTATCTGCCTTGAGTTCCAGGCAAAATCAGGGAAGTCGTTTGAACGACTATTGCGACTACTTCTATTTTTAGGATGTTTTAAGGGCAATTTAGTCCTATATTGTAACTAGGAAACTTGTAACCTTCATTTCATAAAAGGTGTAAGGCTAGGCAATAGGAAGATGATCCAAGTTCTAATCTAGAACTTAGGGTTTGAAGAGTAATTCATTGCAATCATCCAATTTCCCAATAGAAGTTCCTATTGGGAAATTATCTGTTAATTCTTCGTTTAAGGTTAGTCTCTAATTCGTTCGATTGTGGATTGCTTATTTTACTTTCTGCGCTCCTATCTCTTCATTTTAGGAGATTATCCTTGGTCTAGATTTAGCTAAAAGCAGAGAGTGCATGTTGCAGTAGTATTCTTGATACCAATGTGTCATCGATGCACATTAGTTTAGATTGTTGCATGCTCAGCTTGAGATTATTTGGTTTGTCATTTCTTTTCTTTTTTCGATTCAACAAGCGGATAGTGCTCTATGTTTGCCGCTGTTGAATGTCCTCGAGAGAAATATAATGAGTTGATTATGGTTTTTACGGTGATGCGTTCGACCATCATAACGTGGTTTATTTGCAAGCATATCTTTGCTATAGAAATGCTAGTTTCTATTTTGCAAAGGTTTGTTTATACATAGTGCTGTATAGTTTAGTTTTCTCAAATTAATATACAATTTTCTTTTCTTGATTAAATGGGGAACTGGTCATTTATTTAACTTTTGGCCATGTATACAATAGTTTAAGGTAAACCATACTTATAATTGTCTTACAATAGTCTAGAATGTCATAATTTTTGAAGGGGGGTGCTCGTTTGTTCTTGGTCTCCCTTTCTGATTCCACATTTTTATTTTATTTAGTTATAGAAATTCTCTGTTATGGCGAGAAAACATTTATTCCAACATATCCTCTATAATAGACTTGAGGGAGTCTTGAACTGTATAACGTATCTAGCTTTTCATTGCCCATTTATGTTTCAAAGTCTGTCCAATGCCCATTCCTTGTGGTGAATTGATTTTTCGATGCATGTGACTCAAGGAATTTGGGACATGAGGATCTGAAACATGTAAAGCTACTTATACGTACAAATAGCCAATGGTGTTGACATGGCCAGCCATGCCCGGAGGGTTGTGGGGCCTAAGGCCAACACCGAAAGTGGGACCCTCCCATTAACCTTTTATTTTTTTGCGCATTATGAAATATTACAGAAAGTTTGCTTACAGTCCATTTCTAGGCGATCTACCTGCCTGCCGTATCAATGAAATGTTAAGTTGTTTGGGGTTCACATATTATTGGTCATGAGGCGTCTATGAGACCTGTCTTAGTCATAATCCCTCACTAGAAAAAAACATACTCTAGCTAAATGTGTACCTTTTGAGTCATACATCTCGAGGATGATTAATTGTCTGATGCGGTTGCCAATGCCATTGTAATGATGCCTTTTATTTTTCAGTGTTCAAGTCTATGATTGCAGTCTTTTAGTTCCTAAAATCCCCAAATTTGTAAATCGCCAAGATTCACAAAGGAGTGAGGGATACAGCAGCAATAACAACATGTATGGATGATGATCCTTATTTTTACTCTCTCTGTGTGGATGTTCCTGTTTTTCTGATTGTAGACCATAACTATATCTTCCAAGTGTCTTGTAGATTTTAGTACTTCACAGTCAAGTACTCAATGTGCAGAGAGTGCCTAATCATTTTCAAGGTAAAGGTTTCTTAAATCTCTATTCTGAATCTCATTAATTATTAGTATCATCTTAACAAAACTACCTAAACTTCTGTTACAAGTCTCTCTTAATAAAAACTGAATTTATTTTCATCATTTGATAGGACCGTGATCTCAAAGTTCGTAGAATCCCTCAAGAGAAGCTCGTTCGTGAACTGAGATCTGGTACGAGTCGATGATGCAGTTTTTGTTTCTAGTATTAGATGCTGACGTTTATTCCATCATCGTGAAGGTTACTCAAATCTCTGATCTCGCTTTTAATAGTACAGGATTATTATCCCTACTAAAATATTTTCGTAGCATCCCTAACAAAACCTCTATTTTTGTTCTTCTTAATGGGATGTCAAAGTTCAATCAAAGAAAATGTTCAAGAAGCACAAAGTAGACGTAGTTCCAGTTCCAGTTCCCGTTCACTAATGTTCGTAGAACACCTTCAGTCAAGTTAACTTCCTCATATGACGAGGCCCAATATTTATTCGCTTCATGCCTGCAGATGTTTGGTAGCATTGTAAGCAGCACATTTTTGTCATGGTTGACATAATTCATTGTTGTTCACTCGAGGTGGATGACTTGGCAATGGATTACAAAATTTCCACTGGTGAAGACGATGGGAAGATAGTATGGGACTATCTTATTTACTTCTTTTTGGGGATCGATTTAGGAAATGTGAGGAAGGCGGAAGACGAGTCAATGCTCTCTAAACTTGATGATCACATTAACCGATTGATATAAAGGTTTTATCAAGCAGGTATCTATTATTTTTACGTTTTGTTTATGATTATAAATTTACAATGTATGCAGGTGACATTTGCATTGACTATGAGAAAATAGAAGGTCTCAGACAGATTGATGGCTAAGGTTCATTCACAATAACTCGAAAGCAAATTTTTTACTGTCTTCCTTATTCCAGGTTCAATTTCTACACCAGATTCTGCATTCCCTTTTAATGATGAGTACATTGCCGAAGCAAGTTTAAGTTTTATCAGACCTTGGAAGCCAATACATTGGGACATAGTGCCGTTAAAGGCAAGTTCTTTCATCTGTGAGTAGCATTATTTTTCATTGTTTACTACTGGCTTAATGCAAATGCTTACGTACTGGTTGGGTTCTAATTCTTGTATATTGATCCTAATTTGTAGTATTTGCTAGTTATCCCATAAGCTGTGGTACGTGTAATTACTGGTGGATGGTTGAAAATAGCTTTTGACATTTTGGAGGTCTAGCTAATACCCATCTTAAATCATAAAGGTGATAACAGCTAAAGGAGGGGACTTTCCCTTACTTTCCTCCCCTGCAACTAATTCAGCTAATTCATTTACTCTTGGAATGGTGACCTGTAAATCAGGTCGCTCTTATCAGACTAGGTAGCATAGAAGAAGAGCCCAAAAAATGCCGCACACGGTATTGTCCCATGAAGCCTCACATCAAATTCTGCAGGATTGGTTGGCGCATATTCGTCTATTTTTTATTTATTTATTCTATCTTTAGTACTTAGCATAGAGCTCATCAAAGCATTCATTTATGATAGTTCTCAAACATGCAAAAAAGAAAAGTACTGGTTATGAAGTAACCTTTTCAAAATTCAGTAATTCACAATTTATATACGTTGGATCAGTTAAGCATTACATCATCCGTTTCCAGTGTCGCCTCACTTTTAACAAGACTACGAGTAATAGAGACCTTCAGTACAACCTCATTTGTCAGCTTAATCAACTTGAAGGAACAAACATCATTTTCTCGAATGTTATATTCCAAGTCAAATGCTCTCCCAACCACTAGATATGTAAGCTTGGTTTCCCAAAGAGAAGCTAGCCACATTCTTCCATCTGGAGCGCAGAGAGAGAATTTCTTCAAACTTTTTGCCAGGTATCTCTTGTAGAAACTAGATGGTATATGCTGCGCAAGGAGAAGCATAAATAGTTATATTCTGCTATAAAATTACGATTTGTATGAAGTTTGGAGTTAAGAACTGACCACAACTTTCAGATAGGTTGGATAAACTTTGACTATGAATAAAGGATTGACAAGCCCAGTTCATTCAAGTTCCTGACAAGAGGAAAATCCTTCCATTTCACAACGTCGTTTGGATCCATTTACATCACCTTCATCTGCAGTAGACTCCAGAAGTTTACCTGCATTTAATTGGAAACCAATACCCTTACCAGATTCTTGCATATTTTCAGCATTTTTTGGTGGATTTGGGCCATTATCCTTTCTCTGTTTTAATGAAGAATTGTGTAAATGAATTCGGCTTCTTTTATTCTCTAAATCAATGATGTTATTGTTGCCACATATCTTTTCAGTTCGGTTTGATTGATTTAGAACATCCAACTTTTTATCAGAGCAAGTGGCACACAAGTTACTCTCCTTTTCAAAACTAGTCTCAGTTGAACATGTCAACACCTTTTATGTTGCCTCTGCACCCCCATCTACACTATTGGCAAACAGTGTCACAACCTTACTGCATGGTTTCCAACTTCGACAGGCCGGTACATACAGTAGGATTTATATCTCCTGATTTGAAAATGTCAACCTTTACTGGATTGTCTTTCCCTTGCATAAACTCAAATCGGCAGGTGTCCCCTTCTGTTAATCTGTTTTCATTCCGGAAGTCTGCCCAACCCTCGGCTAAATCGATAAGACCATCTTCCCGGGTAGCCATTTTAACTGACCATGATTAACCCTGTGGATCCTTAAGCATCACACTCGCCTTTCTTTTGAGATCAAACTTAGTTTCCAGCTCCTTTGGAATAGTCTGCAATTAAAATAATTTGTTGGATTAGGAGTCTTGCTATATTTTCTTATTATATAGAACTATTGGTATCGTATTATCTAGAAGGATGGAAGCTTTACCATATGAATTTTTCTAGATGGCCTACAGACTGCAGTGAAACAACTTTCTGATACTACCTTGATGTATGCTTCTCTCTTCTTAACTCTTGCAGTCAACATTGAATTATTTTGAACAGATTTTCCAGAAGAGGGTGCTTCAGTTGCTACTTTCTTTTCAACCTTGATAATAGGTGTCCTCATTGGCTTAACAAGCCTACCTACATAACAAAGAACGAAAATAAATTCCAAAAATCATTGTTAGAAAAGTATTATTTTGCAAAAAGTTTAGAATAGAAGGAGAAAAAGATACTCGTACAATTAGTTTTGTTGATAACAGTTGCTTCATTTTTCATATTTTCATGACAGTTGTCCATAAGTTTAGGCTTTGTAGTCTCCCCTTGTATTGAATCCTCATTGCAGGAACTGGTGCCAGTGATTTTCTTCTTAGCAGTAATCACCTTCTTTTCACAACACGATCTACCATAAATTTTGACATTGAATTTTGAATTACCGCCATACCTAAAAACAAAAAATTTCCTAACTTCCAAAGAATGGTCACTTATAAATGCTCGCCAACCAGTATGAAAAAAGACATCATTATCAACTTGTTTTAGCATTATAGTCCAAACTTTCTCAGTAGGACTGGTACGAAAAGATTTTCGGGCAGAATCCCATTTAAGTGCTTGATAAAAGCTGGTGGTACACGCTACAGAATAAAGAGCAATAGTTTAATTTTTGGATAAAGACTATGATGGTATGTTAGTCTAGAAGGAAAAAGACGGGGATAAATGGATAAATCACAAAAATCAAGTAAAAACATCATAAGAATGAGCAAATTATATGGTTTATCCAAATACAGCCACCCATTCATAAATTTGAAATTAAGGATTCTAAGTGTCTTTTTGGACAGATGCTTAAAGTTACGCCTTATTCCAAAGAGGTGCAAATCTCTGCAAGTCTACTTTCAAATTGGAAAAAAAAAGTCATGATGTAGAGTAAGAGTTAAAGAATGGACATCCTTTATCTAATTTTTCTTTCCTACTAGGGTGTAAGAGTTTTAGAAGTTGATTGAAACAAGTTAGTATAAATTTTCTTATCCTGTCGCGAGTACGACTATTACAGTTCCATGTATGAATTGACCAGATTCTCGAGGCACCTATACAAGCCTCAACCCACAGGTAAGGCTTGAGTTTGAGTAGATATTAAGTTGATAGTTTTTTCAAGAGCGGTACTCATACGAGAGGTTGTTATAATAATATGACTAATGTACCAAATGAAATCTATACTTAAGCAAAACTTTAGAAGTGGAGTGTATATGCGCTAGGGGTCATATTCAACTTGAAAATATAATAAAATACCAGGATAAGTATATTAATCAGATTACTGAATGTCAAACAGGATGACAAGTGACAACAAATAGATGGATTAGGTAGAGGCAGTAGAGCATATCTAGGACATAGAGGAAACTCAAATAACCAAATAATCATCTAGGGTCAATCAAGAGCTCCCAAAAAAATCCAATGAATAATGCTAACAAGCAAACTAGTTAGGACTAATGTGTATCCATAAAAATCTTACCAATTCATTATAAAAATCCCCGATAGACCTTACAAAAGGAAGGTCTGCTTCTTCTACCCTTTGGCTTTGTTTCCATTTAGATTGTTTGTATAGAGGGGAGAGACAAGAAGCAAAACTATATCTCAGTAGATATATAGCATTCACTGCTGAAACTATATCAACTCAGTACGTTTGCTTAATCAAATATATATTAGGCTCTCTTATGTATAGCAGAAGTTAAACAACCAGCAGATATCTCCTCAACCACCCAGGTAAGTAATTACACCCTAGTATAATTAAAATCTTAGCTCCCTGCTGAAACAAACTTTATCTGTGAGATTAGAGACAAGTTACCCCAGCCCTAAGTTACTGTTTTCAAGAACTGAGGAGCCATCACTCTTAATTATAGCCACTAACATTAATTAAAAAAACTCTTACATATCAAAATGTCAAATTAACAAATGAAGGAAAGAACTTAAGAAGATAATAGTTTGAAACCAAACCTCACATTTCTTCAAGTTTCAGCAATGCATCCCAACATCAACAATAAAAAGAGTAGACCATGTTTCTTCATGATAATCCGACCATCTCAAGTTCACCATCATTGTTTTGTAAGTCTCTCTCTCTCACATACAAACACAAAGAGAAATTGATTCTATGTAGTTTGTAAGTATGGTATATGTTCTGATCACAAGTAAATTATAGGGTGAGATAAAAACTGATTGAGGAATATGGGTGAGTTAAATTTAGAGGAACTAGCCTGGTTTGTGCGGAAATACAACCGTATTTGCAAGGAGCTAAGATAGCAACCCAACAGCAGGATATATCTGTGTAGTTGTTGGCCTCTCTGAATACATGTGAAACTCTGTAAGAGGCACCTAATAGAGATCATCAATAGATAAAAGTGTCATGGAGGAGTAATCCACAATCGAATTGAGATTAACCTATTTAAAGAAATTAATACAAAGAACACTAAAATTGGTGGGTAAAATTGCCCAAAAAGAGTATCAATTGCTCCAATTGATTACAATGAATTCCTTTCTTGATCTCTCTCTAGATCTTTGGATCCCTTTTACATTGCCTAGCATTGCCCTCTTAAAAGGTTCCAAGTACCTAGTTACAACATAGGACATAAATGCCCTTGAAACGCCTAAAATAAGGAAGGAAACACACCAGTCGTTCGAACGACCCATGGGTCGTTCGAACTATTGGCTCAATTAAGCCTAAATATTGAGGCAGATGGAATTGGCCTTTCTGGGAACCTAATCGTTCGAACGACATGCCAATTTATGCCTAAAACTGAGACAGTAAGAATTGGCCTTCTGGAACCAGTCGTTCGAACGACTGGCCAATTTATGCCTAGAAAACAAGGCAATCATAATTTGTCTTATGTTCCTTCAAACTCGTTCGAATGGCTCCAATGCTCGTTTGAACGACATAACATCTTTGAAGAGGTTAAATGTTTAGATCCTCCTAGATCATGGCTCCCCCTTTAAGAGCCTTGAGCTCCTGATCAAGCTAGAACTGGAGATGAGGGAATGCGGCTGTGCCCATTTCCCTGTTGTACCACTTTAACTTGCTAGGTGGTTGGCTTTTCTTCCCAACTCGGACCTTCTTATTGCATGAACTTTCCTCTCTTGAATACTATCCTCCAGCAACAAATCTTCTCTTTCCATCTATAAGTCATCAACTGACGGTAGCAGAGTGTCGATTGTAGAGTCTTCATCTAAAAGAGACGGCTCAAATAACTTTAAATGCTCGACATTAATCACCGAATACATCTTTATAAATGGTGGCAAATCCAATTGGAATGCGTTGTCTCCAATTTTCTTGAGTATCGTAAACGGACCATAACGGATAGGCTTGAGTTTCTTACCTTCTCCCTTTAGACGTTCCTTACCCAAATGCAACCCTCATGAAAAATGTACTCAACCCGATTCGTGTCATGTCGAGCCTTATACTTCGTTTAAGATGTGTTGCATAGAACGTAACCACAAACCACATGAGCAACATCCACCTGCCTCTTCGGCCAATAAACATAACGCTACAAATTCAAAAGAGTTTGCTCAACCCCGTAATGACCTACAACCCGGGAACAATGGCCTCTCTAATCTAATGCAAACGGTCTCCACCCTCAGGAATACATAGAAGAGTGCCCCTGTAAAACAAACCATCCTACAATTCATACTCACATGTCTTACATTGCAGTAACTTCCGACAAAACACACTGAGCTCTTTGTGAGCATCAGATCCTGCAACATACTTAGATGGAACAATAGGTTGTATATGCATAGCTACAACATAGCAAAAATAGTTGATAATGGGGTTCGAGATAACCTGTCAGCCATTTTGTTGTCCACTCCCTTCTTATACTTGATAATTAAGGGGAATTGTTGTAGATACGATATCCACTTCATCTGGCAAGCTTGCTGCAGCTTGGACTGTATAGCTAAAAACTGGAATGGTTTGTAATCAGAATATACCACAACCTCCTTTTGCAACTTCCCCATTTCGGCTTGTTGCTTAGGAGATTTTATCATTGTAGACAACACTTTAGCCGACATACCCTCTTAAACCGATTGCACCAATAACACAAACCTGCCGCTTGCATTTGATAATAGAAGGAGAAGAACACTCTAATAATTAAAATATATGTAGAAAGTTAGGGTTAAAGCAACAGTCTTTACAAAAGGGAAAAGAGTAAAGACAGGTAAAAAGACATAAACACCCTTGGGCTATACAAACTAACTCTAACACCCCCCGTCAAACTCCTAATAGTATAGCAAGTAACATCGAGAATTTGCTAAGGAAAAAACGGAAGCGCAGCACAGTCTAAGACTTCGTGAAGAAATCAGCTAGGTTCAACTGAGACTGAATGCAAGGTAAAGATAAGGTCCCCTTCTGCAAATGATGGTGAGTAAGGTGATAATCAATTTCAATGTGCTTTGCTCGTTCATGAAATACTGAATTGTGAGCATTTTGGATAACACTTTTGTTGTCACAATATATACGGGTAAGAGAAGAGAAAGAAACTCCTAAGTCAGCCAAAAGCCACTGGAGCCAAACTATCTCAGCTGCAGTCACAGCCATAGCACGATACTCAGCCTCAGCAAAAGATCGAGAAACAACATCCTGCTTCTTACTCTGCCAAGATATAAGAGAATCACCCAAAAATACACAAAGGCCGGTGATCGATCGACGGTCAGTAGGATCCCCCGCCTAATCAACATCAGAATAAGCTCGAAGAACTAATGATGAGGATGATGGAATCAATAAGGTCTGAAATAAAGTGCTACGAATGTACCTTAGAATCCGAATGACAACAGCCCAATGCACAGTTCTAGGAACCGAAACAAACTGACTGACAATATGAACAACATATGTAATATCAGGCCGAGTGATAGTTAAATATACAAGGCTACTAACAATGACTCGGTACAAAGTAAAATCTCCCAAAGGTACACCATTAGAAGGAGTAAGACGCACATGAAGCGTAAGAGGAGTGTCACTAGTTCGAGTATCAGTAAGTTGTACTCTCTCAATAACATTTACAACATATTTAGATTGAGACAGCAAGTAGCCTTTAGGAGACGAGGCTACCTCAATGCCTAAAAAATAACGAAGAAAACCTAGATCCTTCATCTCAAACTCATGATGTAGCTGAAGTTTCAAAGTGGAGATGCCAATACTATCATCACCAGTCAAAATCATGTCATTAACATATAACAAAAAAAAATACTACCCGGTACAGTTGTATGCACAAACAAAGTAGAATCATGGTCACTACTCCAAAAATCGTACTTATGAATTTTTTTCAAACCAAGCACGAGGTGCTTGTTTAAAACCATACAAAGCCTTACGAAGTTTCTAAACTTCACCAGGCGAATGAGAAACTCTTGAAGGAGGAGTCATATGCACTTACTCAGTCAAATTACCATGCAAAAAGGCATTCTTTACATCCATCTGATATAACTCCCATTGTCGAGCAGACACAATAGCAATCAAGAGACGAACTGTGATCATCTTTGCAACGGGAACAAAAGTCTCCTCATAATCAATCCCATACTCTTGCATGAAACCACGAGTAACAAGGCGCCCTTGTATCGCTCAACTGATCCATCAGATTTTGTCTTTATTTTGTAAATCCAACGACTACTAACAACATGCTTCCCCAAAGGTAACGCATCAAATCCCATGTCCCTGTTTGGTGTAATGCAGATAGTTCCTCATCCATGGCCTGATGCCAAAGAGGATCAACACATGCCTCTTTGTAAGAAGATGGCTCTAAATGACCATGAATAGTTGCTAAAAAAGAAGCAAACTCAGTGGAATAACAAGAGTTGGAAAAACTCAATTTATCAGGAGGACGATGATCATGCACCGGATAATGTCGAGGAGCTGGTCCAACAGAAATAGGAGTCATTGGGACATGCTCAGGAATTGGCAGTGTAGCTAGCGTATCAGACGTATCAGAATTAGTTTCATTAAAAGGGAAAGGATCAACATAGAACAATTCCGTTTCGTGAATCTCTCGTGATCGGTCAGGAATCAAATAGAGAGGGATATGCTCCAAAAAGACTATGTGGCGGGAGACATATAACTTTTGACCAATGGGATCATAACATCTGTAACCTTTCTGAGTATCACTATAGCCAAGAAAAACACACATAATAGGTCGAGGAGAAAGCTTGCTACAGTCGACATTATGGTACATAACAAAGCATGTACAGCCAAAAACCCTCAAGGATGAATAATCTGGAGGTTTGCCGAACAAACGCTCATATGGAGTAATGCCAGATGTCAGAATTGTTGGAATCCTATTGATTAGATGAACAACTGTAAGGACTGCTTCGTCCCAAAAGATACTAGGAACAGATGCAGAAAGAAACATAGATCGTGCAGTCTCCATTATATGACGAAGTTTTCTTTTAGCAACACCATTTTGTTGAGGAGTTTCAGTACAAGAAGACTGGTGGATAGTCCCATCTGAGGCAAGCAAATCTGTAAAATCTCCAGAAGTATACTCTCCTCCCAAGTCACCTCGAAAGCATTTGATAACAGTAGAAAATTATGTTTGAACCAAAGCTTTAAATGCTTTGAAAATTAAAAGAAATTCAGATCGTCGTTTCATTAAAAACACCCAAAAGTAACGAGAAGAATCATCAACAAATGAAACATAATAATGAGACTCCCTTTAGTGGGATGGGGAGCAGGGCTCCATACGTCAGAATGAACTAGATCAAAAGGTGTAGAAGTGGCAGACGTACTAACAGAAAAGGGTAAATCAATTTTTTTATAGTTTACAACTAGAACACTCTGGAATATCATGACAATGAACATTTCCTAAAATACCAGTCAAAACTAAATACTTTAACCAAGATCTTGACACATGACTTAATCTAGCATGTCATAAATAAAATATGCTAGACTTAGATCCTAAACGGAAAGAAGAGAAATCAACTAAAAAACTAACTGAAACTGTCTAGCAGATGGTTACAAATTTTCTAAAACGTATAGGCCGATATCTCTACGGCCGGTCCTAATCGGCCTTTGAGTTTGACGGTCCTGCACAAAACAATGAGAATCAGAAAAGTAAACAAAATATCCAGAAAAACACAACTGACTAACAGAAATCAAACTCAAAGTGAGATGGAGAAGAAAATATACATCAGTAAGGGACAAGTGTAGTGTGGAGACAGGTCTAACTTCAACTAAGGGTATATATGATCCATTAGCTGCAGTAACACTAATGATGGACGAAGGACGTGTAAGACTCGAAAAGATAGACCGATCACGGGTCAGAATCAAAAATCCAAGTTGTATGATAACTACCTGAAGTTGCACCAGATGAGGTAGAACCAGCATGTGGAATAATATCAGGACACTGAAGCAAAAAATTCTCTATCTGAGCTGCAACATCAAAAAAAGATGCATCACTATACGGTAATGCTACAGACTGAGTTGGATGAGCGTGATGAGGAAAAGGCGTAAGTGGGTGCTGTGGATTTTGTGATGAGGGTCTAAAGTACTGTTGTGGAGGTGCTCCTCCGTAGGACTGAGGCTGGGAAGGAAATCTGTACTGTTGTGAGGGTGGTAACGGTGCTGACCTTCGATATTGCTGTAATGACCTCTTTGGGCACTGATTCTTCTAATGGCCTTTTTGATGACAAAATGCACATTCATCACGAGGTCGTGGATAAGAAGTCGGAGACTGATGCATTGGCCGAACCACTAAAACTGGTTGAGTAGGTATAGTAAGAGCCCAATTTCCTATCTGTGTCTTCAAATGATCTTCCTCTGCAAGAAGCTCACTAACTACATAGTCAACACTAGGAAGAGGATCTCTATGAAGAATTGAACTTCAAAGAGATTAAAAAATCATCGCGTAATACAACTAGAAACTGCACTAATCGTTGTTGTTCTCTATATTTGATCCAATCAGTGCAAGCAGTAAGTCTAGATGGCTCAGTCAAGGCTAGCTGATCCCACAAACCAGATATCACATTATAAAACTCTTAAACACTATGATCATTTTGTCGAACCCCCTCTAACGTCAACTTCCAACTGATATTGCCGTGTGAAATTCATTTTAGTAATTAACTTCTTCAAGTGATCCCACCTTTCCTTCACTATTTGGAATTTGGCTAACTGAATACCAATTGAGATTTCAACCGAATTGCCGATCCATGTAATGATCTTTGAGTTATTCATTTACCATTTTTTAAAATCAGTTACATATATCAAATTTTTAGGATCTGACGGCCTTGTAGTTGCTCCATCAACATAATCCCATAGCCCTCGATCTATCATGAAGTGGGTCATTGTATTGGCCCAATACCCATAATTAGGTCCCGTCAATTTCAAACCAATCCCTTGGAAATCTGATTTTTCATCAGTCATCATTAATACAAAATACAAATTCAACTACAAGAATTCAATCCCACAAAGTTACATAAACAGATTATACCAACTCAAACCAAAAAATACCAAAAAGTAATCCAATTACTATCTGCAACCCCAGCAAACAATCACAATCACAAACCCAACAAACACAACTTGGAATCCCACCTACAAAAAACCCAATACCAGCAACCCAAACCAATGCCACAATCTGCAATCACCAAGCTTAAAAAAACCTGTAGTAAATTGGGCAACAAAATTGCATACAGACAAACCAACTGCTAAACTCAATGCAATCGCATCACAATCCCAATTGCAAACCCAAGTAATGCAATTAACAATTATCACCAAAATAAGCACAAACACTAACACTGGGTATAAACCTAAGCACCACCTGTAAAAACTCCAAGTTCATCAACTCAACCCATAACATCAAACACAAATCACCAATCCAATTACCATCTGCATATTAGCAAGGCTATTTTATGTTATTTTAGTCCCACATTGGTTATGCATAAAAGTAGTTTACTATCTCTCTCCTATATATAGAGAGTATGATGTAACATAAATAATTAATTCAATAATAATATTTTTCTATCTAATCTATTTCTACATGGTGTCAGAACGAGTTGTCGTTCAATACCCTCGTTGATCGAACTCGGTGGTGAGTTCGTTGGGAGGTAAATTTTTTTTTGGGTTGTAATTTTTGTTCATGTTAATCTGATTCACACTGCTACTCTCTCTCTCCTCTGTTTTGAAAAATAATGATTATCACTGTCTCTCTAGTAGCGTTATTCTGATCGTAACCTAAGCTTTAGCAATTATTATTTTTTGTTTGTTGGATCCGGTCGCGAGATACGATAGATGCTGATCTGAATCTCAGATCTATTTGGTTTATTTGAGGTAATCGATCGCGATGGCTATCGGTGACGAGTCGAGTTCGAGTTCGATTATTTCTTTGATTGGAATGAGTGAAGATGTACAGTCCTTCAACTCTGTTCATGATAATCGAAATCTGAAGATTATCTCACAGCTATTGGATAGCTTGAATTATGTTCGATGGGCACAATCCATGAAATTGTTTGTTGGTGGCCGTGAAAAGATAGGGTTTCTTCTTGGTAGAGAAAAATAACCTGCAGAATTAGATCCGAAGTATGCAAAGTGATTCTCAGATGATTCGATGGTGAGAACTTGGTTGATTAATTCTATGCAGTCGACGATCTCCGGTGGATACTTATTCACAAACAATGCACATCTGATTTGAGAATAACTTCGTAAGGTATATTCTCAGCGAGAGAATAATGCTAGGATATTTTAACTTTCCAATGAGATTGGGAATTTTAAACAGGGTACTTAGACTTTAGGGATGTATTATGCGAGACTTCGATCGAGTTGGGAAGAATTATCTCATTATGATAGCTTCATCGAGTAGCCAGCTAGTGCACCAAGTGAAAAAGTTCCTATTCCACTTACGGCAGTAAAGATTTATGCAAAGATTATGGAAAAGACTCGGGTGTTTCAGTTTCTTGCGGGGATCAATCCCAACTTTGAGTATGCACGAGTTTATCTACTTGACATGACTCCTTTCCTAACTCTTGAAGAGGCACACGCATATTGTCTCTCCGATCAGAGTTGTCGGTTACCTATGCCTCCTATCTCCGGGATCCCTTCAGAGACTTCTGCTATGGCTATTCGTTATGCTTATCCGGCACCACCGTCAGTTCCTTCACAAACTTCACATACATCATCACCTAGCCTTTCTCAGTTACCAGCGGCTTCCGGTAACTCTCGCCCCTCGAGAAAGAAGTGTGATTATTGTGGTAAGTGGGGACATCTAAAGACAACTTGTCATGCTTTGCACGGTCGTCCTGCTGGTTATCAACCCCACCCATCTAAGTCCTCAGCACACTTATCTGCCGACTCTAGTGTGCCAGATTCTTCGGCCTTTAATGCTCTCTCTCTAGGATGAAATTAACAGGTTCCGACAACTCTCTATGTCTTCCACACCGGCAGCTTCTCATGTAGGTAACTTTGCATCTGCAAATAATGTTTCTGCATCTCCAACTTCGCCTTGGATTGTTGACTCGGGTGCAACCGATAATATGACTGGTATGTTTTCTCTTTTCCGGTCTTATGCTTCTAGTTCATGGCGACAGACTGTTTTTCTTGCCAATGGAACTGAGACTCCTATTGCAGGGAAGGGTTGTATCCCGATTATAAATTCCCTTTCTTTACCTGATGTTCTTCATGTTCCTCAGTTGGATACTAATATTCTTTCTATTAGTAAAATTACCATAAATAAAAACTGCAGTATAACCTTCTTTCCTGATTATGTTATTTTTCAGGATCTGGTGTCACGGAAGATGATTGGCAGTGGACGTGAAGAGGCTGGTCTTTATTTTTTGGATGGACATGTCTATTATATTTCTCCTCAAGCTCTCCAGTTAAAATCTATGTCTAGTAGTGAAAATATAAAGCGGGTGCTACGTTGGCATCAGCGCTTAGGTCATATTTCTTTTGAGTATCTACGTTATTTGTTTCTGTCTTTCTTCTCTAAATTATCCATGTCTGACTTGTCTTGTGAGACATGTGATCTAGCTACACATCGTTGTAGCACGTATCCATTGAGTATTAATAAAACTTCTTCTTGTTTTGATATTGTGCATTTGAATGTTTGGGGTCCTGCCCCAGTTACCTCTAGTTTAAGATTTCGTTATTTTGTGCTATTCATTGACGATTTTTCAAGATGTACTTGGGTTTATTTGATAAAATCTAAAAATGAGGTCTTCTCTATTTTCCAGACATTCACCGCAATGGTTCATACTCAGTTTGGGAAAACTATTAAAGTTTTTCGTTCCGATCAAGGTGGGGAATTTATGTCCCAAGGTCTTCGCAAATTCTGCAATGTCAATGGCATTGAGCATCAAACCTCTAATACAAAAATTCCACAACAAAATGGTAAATCGAGAAGGAAAAATCGTCATATTCTTGATCTTGCTCGTGCTATGTCAATTGGCATGAATGTCCCCTCGCATTTTTGGTATGACGCTGTTCTTACGGTGATGTTTCTTATTAACCGGTCTTCGTCTCGAGTTCTTAGTTTTCGCACCCCGTATTTTATTATTTATCTTGATCGTTCTATTTTTCAGATTCCACCTCGTGTTTTTGGGTGTGTATGTATCGTCCAAGTCACTGGGTCAGCCTCTAAACTAGATCCTCATACCTTGAAATGTGTATTCTTGGGTTACTCTCATTCTCAGAAGGATTATAGGTGCTTCCATCCCTCATCACGTCGTTATTTCACCTCTATGGATGTTACTTTCTTTGAACATGCTCTGTTCTTTACATGCAGTTTTCTCTCTCAGGGGGAGTGTTTTCCAGTTCGTCCTCTTCCTTTAGAAGATTTATCTTCTCCTCCTTCAGATCCACTTCTGTTAGTGTTCCATGTAAGTCTGTAATCCCACCTTTAGTTTTACTTTCAGTTTCACGTCCTTTACAGGTTTATACTTGACAACATCCAGGATGCCAGCCTCCTACACCAGATTATTAAACATCCTATGTAGCTCCAGGTCTGCCACCTGCTATTGATTCACCTTTATAAGGTATTGGGCCTTCTCATACCGTTTCTATACCAGTTGCTACTGATGATGATTCACCTGTTTATCATAGTGAAGATGATAGACCGATTGCTATTCGAAAAGAGAAGCATAATGCAGGGAAGCCTGATAGATATTCAGATGCAGCGGTTTATTATATCGTTGATTATACTTCAGATCATCGTTTATCTCCTACTTATAGAGCTTTTCTGGCTTCTATCTCTTTGGTTGATATACCACGTACAGTGGCAGATGCGTTAGCCAAACCTCATTGGAAGGTTGCGATATTGGAAGAATTACATGTATTGGAGATCAATAATACCTGGTCATTGGTTACCCTCCCGCCTGGACGTACATCAGTCGGATGTAAATGGGTGTTTATGGTTAAAGAAAATCCAGATGGAACGGTAAGCAGGTACAAGGCTCGGTTAGTTGCCAAGGGGTATGCACAGATACATGGTGTTGATTATTAGGAGACGTTTGCCCCTGTGGCCAAGATGAATACTATTCAAGTCATCTTTTCTATTGCTGCGTCGAAATCTTGGCCCCTTTTCCAGATGGATGTGAAGAATGCCTTTCTGAATGAATGGAATATTACAGGAAGAGGTCTATATGTTTCCACCTCAAGGTTTTCGTCCCGTTTTTGCTTCTGGCTTGGTATGTAAGCTTAAAAAGTCCATCTATGGGCTTAAACAGTTTCCTCGTACTTAGGCTGATACATTTGGTACCGCTATGATTGACTTTGGTTATGTTCTGAGTAGTGCTGACCATACTTTCTTTCTTCAACATTCTGATATGAAGATTGTTGCATTGCTTGTCTATGTTGATGATATTATTATTACAGGAGATGATATTCAGGGTATTAGTGATCTGAAATCTTACCTCTGTATCCGCTTTCAGGTGAAGGATCTCGGTCCCTTGCATTATTTCCTTGGGATTGAAGTTGCTCATTCTAGTTCTGGTATTTTCATCTCTCAGAGAAAGTACATTCTTGATCTTCTCTTTACTTCAGGATAGCTTGCGTATCGTCCTGCTGACACACCTCTAGAACTGAATCATCGCCTAACAGACTTTGAGGGAGAGTTATTGGGGGACATTGGGCAATACCGGCGGCTTCTTGGGAAGCTATTCTATCTTTCTCTTACCCGTCCTGATATTGCATATGCGGTTGGAGTTCTTAGTTAGTTTATGCACAAGCTACGTCATCCCCATCTCTAGGCAGCTATTCATGTTTTTCGGTATCTCAAGGGATGTCCTGGTCGTGACATTTTATTTTGAGATCATGGTCATTCTCGAGTCGAGGCTTGGACTGATGCTGACTATGCAGGTTCATTATCTGATCGTCGCTCTACTTCTGGGTATTGTACCACTATTGGTGGTAATTTGGTTACATGGCGGAGTAAGAAACAAGATGTTGTTTCCAGGTCCAGTGCAGAAGCCGAGTACAGGGCCATGGTTCAAGGTGTTTGTGAGTTAATATGGCTTAAACGTTTTCTACAAGAGCTTCGGATATCGGTCTCTCTTCCTATGACGCTCTATTGTGATAACAAATCTGCTATTAGCATTTTGGCTAATCCGGTGCAACATGATCATACCAGGCATATTGAGGTTGATCGGTACTTTCTGTATGAGAAGCTTAAATCTGGAAAGATTCAGACTCTCAATGTTTCTACTTCGCAGCAGCTTGCAGATTTTCTCACGAAGGCTGTTAGTAGTAGATTATTATTAGATGTTTTGTCCAAGATGGGCATGTGCGATATTCATGCTCCAGCTTGAGGGGGAGTATTAGCAAAGCTATTTTATGTTATTTTAGTCCCACATTGGTTATGCATAGAAGTTGTTTACTATCTTTCTCCTATATATAGAGAGTATGATGTAACCTAAATAATTAATTTAATAATAATATTTTTCTCTCTCTAATCTATTTCTATACTGTAAACCCCCAACAAACATAAATGTACACTGCTTCGTGATCATCAACTCTGAGTCTTTCTTAATTCACCCCAATCCATATGGCTTAGGATAAGCTGTAGTATTTAAACCCATTTTCTTCACCAACTCTTCAGAAATCAAATTTTTCTGACCCGGATCGACAATGGCCTCTATTAAACTCTGCTTCACCTGAATACTGACATGAAATAGTTCTTCCCGACTCGCCTCCTCGGTAGCCATAGTCTACTGAAACATAAAAGTAAGCTTAGGATTCGGTTATCTAAATCCGGGAGGTTAACAACCGCTGCGACTAGTATATATCTCTCTTTTCTGCTCTTCTCCTCCTTCGGCTTAAGCTCCGGGTGAAGTTTCCAACACTTATTGGACTATCTCTTATGCTCGTTCTTTCAACTAGACTTGTACCCCGACTTGTTCTTGTCGTCTTCCTTATCACTCTTCAAGTACTTGCTTTCAATAATAATTGCCTTCACGGTTGCGTCTTCGATATTAGCCATAGGAAAGAGCTTCAACTCCCTTTTAATAGACTCCGGCAAACCCCCCGTATACTTCATGAATACCTCATACTCGTCCATATCAATGTCCAAAACCAGCACTTGGTTATAAAACTCCGTAGTGAACTATTGTATGGATTGCCCATACTTTTGGCGTAAATTATGCCAATTGAGCCATCTCTCTTGCTCATACCTAATAAGATAAAATTGCTTTCTCACCAACACCTTGAACTCCTTCCAACTAAAACTTCCTACTTTGTGATGTTTCTTATAGGACTTCCACCACGTGAGTGCATGACTTGCGAATTTCAATGTAGAAAGACATATTTTATGAGCATTTGAATATTTGTAAACTGAAATATAGGTCTCTTACATATCTAACCAGTTATCCAATTTCTTATCATCGATTGAACTGTCGAATACTAGAATTTTAATTTTAAAATTGATACGAAGATTACACATAGGGTTCACGGACTTACCAATAACCGGTCTCTCCTCGACAGAATCGACATCACTAGAATCTCTATCTTCCTCCTTGTTACCCTCGTCTCTTTCCTCCTCCACAACTCCTTTCTTCTTCGTGCGCTTTTGCCGTTTCATCAAAGCGGATGCTGTTGTGAGGTTCACGAGACGTGATTGCTCTACCAACTCCCCTAGAGTAGTAGTTAGGTCAGAAGCTTTCGTTTCCCACTTCGTGAGCCGATCTTTGGAATCGCCCATCTTCGAATTTGCCTTCTTCTTTGAGTTAGGTTTTTGGTGAATCTTCAACGGATTCACAAGAATCTCCTTCGTTTGCTTGAGTCGGTCACGTATAGAGACCATAAACCACAACCCCCCGAGAATCGTTACTTGAAAATCTGATACCACTTAATCCACAATCGAATTGAGATTAACCTAATCGAAGAAATTAATACAAAGAACACTAAAATTGGTGGGTAAAACTTACCAAAAAGAGTTTCAATTGATTACAATAAATTCCTCTCTTGATCTTTCTCTGAATCTCTTTTACATTGCCTAGCCTTGCCCTCTTAAAGGTTCCAAGTTCCTAGTTACAACATAAGACATAAATGTCTTTGAAACGCCAAAAATAATGAAGGAAACACGATAGTCGCTCGAACGAACCCATGGGTCGTTCGAATCGTTCGAACGACTGGCTCAATTAAGTCTAGAAATCGAGGCAGATGGAATTAACCTTTCTGGAAACCTAGTTGTTCGAACGACTACCAATGTCGTTCGAACGACATGCCAATTTATGCCTAAAACTGAGGCAGTAAGAATTAGTCTTCTGCAACCAGTCGTTCGAACGACTCTAAATGTTGTTCGACCGACTTACCAATTTATGCCTAGAAAACCAGGCAGCCATAAATGCCTTCAAACTCGTTTGAACGGCTCCAAGTCTCCTTCGAACGACTAGCATATTTTGAAGAGGTTGAATGTTTAGATCCTCCTGGATCAAGGAGTCTTGCCCTTTCTAATGTTTTTAACCATCTGCTGAGACTCTGAGTTAATGACGAGCTTAATAATCCCCAAGTCCTTGACATGTGGTAAACCCCTCTCAATTGCTTGCATGTCATGGTAAGTGACTGTAGCTTGTTGAAAAATATTGGTAACTGATCTAGTTCACCCATTTCATGATAACAAGTAAGAATTTGAGGTGCATCGTATGTAAGTAAACCACCAAGTCTCCTATGTCATGTTAATAGATCCATCAGTATTTAACTTCCAAAGTCCAAAGTCCAAACTCGTTCGGAAGAAGGGGTTCACTTGCACAACTTGAACCACGGTAATTATTAAGTTGAGTGCACGGCATATACCTTTAGTCTGCCTGAACCTGCAACTGCCTTGAGCTTAAGATTGAGTCTGAGCTCGTTGTCACTGCACACACATGTATATGTCCATGGCCTTTGTATAGGGTAATGTTACGTTTTCTGCTCTAGAGGGAGTAAGGCTTAATGTCCTCTCATTATTTTGCATTGCACTTTATTAATGTATGATATTTTTTTTCCTCTACTTATTCTGGACTAACCTGAGTTTTATTTCTCAGCAAATCCCACATATGTTTGTAAAGAAGATAGAGATGGAATTATCAGATGTTGCAAGGCTATGTGTTCCAAGTGGTAAAGTCTGGAATGTAAAGGTACGGAAAGACAACGGTAAGACTTGTTTCCAAGATGGTTTGCAGGAATTCATGGAATACCATTCAATATCTCAGTGGCATGTTTTGGGTTTTAGATATGACGGAAATTCACAATTTCACGTTGTTATATGCAATACAAGTGCATCTGAGATAAATTATCCATGCGATCTCCATGATTCAGAGGAAACTGATAAAGAAAGCGGATGACCGCAACATGTTCAAGAAGAAAGCGAGGAAGACGACTGTGGAGATCTTAGGTTCTTCTCGACATTACCAGACATGGGGGGGGCTCACCCAAGAGGTCATTAATAAAATCTATAACATACCAATGCTATAGATACAAAGAAAAATACAACTCTGGATGCTAACTCGAGACCGAGTTTCAAACCCACGTGTTGGTAAAAACAAAATGAAGCGAGGCATACATGAGAGGCAGATCGAAAGTTTAGTTGGTGGAAATGTGATGAAATGCCGGCTGTTTGAAGTCCAACAGGGGGAACACGAAGAACTTGATGTCATCCTTGGGAAAAATGCTGAAGTGACTTCCATTATATCTAAATCTCCAAGTAATGATGCACGAAATGAAAAGAAACTGAAAAAGTCTCATAAAAATGAAGCTGAAGCAAGTAACGGATCCAAATCTGGTAAGTTTCTTAGAACTTAATCTCCTCTTATATATAATGCCTTGTTCTTAATTAAGTTAGAGTTCTAATTGATATTTCTTTCTGAATAATAGTGGGGGCGGCTAAGAGGTCAGTGTCAACTGCTGCAAAAGAAAGAGCAACCACAGCTGCCAGAGAGTTTGGGTCGAAAAACCCTCACTGCATGGTTATTATGAGACCCTCTTATGTCACTCAGTACTTTTCAGTGGTGAGCTCTTTATTTAAAGTCAAAACTATATTACTCTTGGTAAAACATATAGGCTTTATCATTGATGTTAAATATGGTTTTAGGGAGCGAAGTTTAAATGTAACGAGGATTCTTAAAAGTTCAAACTCAAAGGCCTTCTCAATACTTCTTTTCTTATGAATTCGTCATCGTAAATGTAAATCCTTACAGTTTTTACTTGTAACTTGCAGAGTCGTAAATGTAAATCCTTACAGTTTTTACTTGTAACTTGCAGAGTTTACCAGATGGCTTTCTCGGGAGACATTTCAAAGACAACATTAAGATTGTGACCCTCTCTGATTCAGAGGCCTGTTAGACATCCTTTGTGTGACGCCCAGGCTTTATAAATAGTATCCTTAGGTTGCAAGAAAGCTTTGTGCAAATTTTCATTTATTTCTGTAAATGTTAGCTTAGGAAAATGGGGGAGTACGCTTCGTCTCCACTTTTGATGTTTCCTTTTAGAACTTAGTTGTTTTTCTATTTCCTATATATGTAGAGGACTAGTATCCACTACACCCAAGAAGGAATTTAAGCTTGTAATAGTGTTTTGTAATAGTTGTTGATATATGAATGAAATGATGCCTTCAAAGACCCTTTGTACAGTGTTTGTGATGCGTTGAGATTATGTGATGCTTTGCGATGTTGTGTTGCTAAACAATTGATAGAGAAGAGTAATTAGGCTTACTTGGGACAGGTGTCTCGAGTGCCGCACGTGCCAAGCTTGAGTTTAAGTTGGTCCGTGTCAGTTGGTATCAGAGCGATCTAGTTGAAAGCGATCTAGTGGCGATGGCGGAGGGTCCGAATGCTACTGACCCTGCCCAGGTCCTTGCCCCGTATGTGGGAGGACCATCCGTTAATCCCCGGCCCTTGAATACCCGAACGCGGTTGGACCAATTAGAGGAAAAGATGCAAGCTTTAGGGGAGATTATCGATCAAGTGACGACTCTGGAGGAACGATTAGACGATTTCTCAGACGATCAGGTCGATATGGGCGAACGTCTCGTTACGTTAGAGGGAGTGGTTGAAGGGAATATGGCTACTCTTCTGGATCAGGTGGCTGAACTTTCCTCGAAGGTAAATCTCCTAGTGGAGGTTGTTGGAAATGGAGAACCAACACCTTTGGGCGGCGGTATAGACCGGCCCAGGATCAAGGTCCCCGAGCCCAAGGCGTACGAGGGAGCGAGGGACGCAAAGGAGGTAGATAACTTCCTTTTTGATATGGGGACATACTTCAATGTGGTTAGGCCTGATAGCGAAGGTGCAAAGGTGTCGATGGCAACCATGTACCTCGCCGGTGATGCTAAACTATGGTGGCGCACCAAGTATGCTGAGATCCAGAGCGGTCACTGCACTATTGGAACATGGGATGACTTGAAGAAAGAGCTGAAGAATCAGTTCTTACCCGAGAATGTTGAGTTCATTGCTCGGAGGTGTTTAAGGCAACTAAAGCAGACAGGCAACATCTGTGAGTATGTGAAGCGGTTCTCAGCCTTGATGTTAGATATTCGCGACATGTCTGAAAACGATAAGTTGTTTTGTTTCTTGGAAGGTCTGAAACCATGGATCCAAAATGAATTGCAAAGGCAACGGGTTCAAGATTTGGCTTCCGAAATGGCCTCCGCTGGGCGTATCAATGACTACACCCCTATGCAGGGTGAACGAAGACTGGCTCAGTCTCAGTCTAGTTCCCAGTCGCAACAAAGAACGGGATCCTCCAATAATTACAACAAGGGCAAGAATGGAGGGTACCATGCTAGAAGTGGGGGAGACCAAGGTCATGGCCATAACAGGAGTGAGGGAGCAAGTACAGGTGGTGCCTCGAGTTCTAATTCTGGGAGGGAGTACCACAGGCCGCGTAACAATGGTGGCACATCCTCCTCGTCCAGGTTTCAAGGACGTCCTGGGACCTTAAAGTGTTTTCTTTGTGGAGGGAATCACAAAGCTTATCAGTGTCCTCAGAAGACGGCCCTGAATGCTCTAATGGCGTCGCACAGGGACCAAGCCGATGACACCACTCAGGGAAATAACAGCGGTGAAACTTATTTGGGTTCTCTTTACTTGCTCAATGCCGTGACCACTCAGTTGCCAGAGGTTAAGCCAAAGAAGGGACTCATGTATGTGGACCTTACTATTAATGGGCAGAGCACTTTGGCGATGGTTGATACAGGTGCTACCCACAATTTTATTGCCATCCAAGAGGCAAATCGTCTGGGACTACGTTTGGTGAAAGATTCTAGCTGGATGAAAGCTGTCAACTCCGCCGCAATGCCGATACATGGTGCTGCAAAGTTGGTTCCAGTTAAGATGGGACAGTGGAGTGGAAAGGTTAACCTTCTCGCTGTGACATTGGATGATTTTAAGATTATCTTGGGAATGGACTTTCTTCGCTACCACAAGCCAGTGCCGATGCCGTTCGTCAACTCCTTAGGGATTTTTGGTGACAATCCCTCAATCATATAGATGTCCACACAGAAAGATGAGGGCAGAATATTATCAGCCCTTCAGTTGGAGAAGGGACTGAGGCGAGGGGAGTTGACTTACCTTGCAACCTTACGGTTGAAGCCGGATGATCAAAATCATGATGCCCTGCCGACGGAAGTCTCCCGAGTACTTACAGAATTCAAGGATGTGATGCCGAAAGAATTACCAAAGGTGTTACCTCCACAAAGGCCTATTGATCATCAGATTGAGTTAGTCCTTGGAACCAAGCCTCCTGCGAAAGGACCATATAGAATGAGTCCGCCTGAACTAGCAGAGCTTCGAAAATAGCTTGATGGACTACTGGAATCAGGCTTTAATCGCCCCTCAAAGGCGCCATACGGTGCCCCAGTCTTATTTCAGAAGAAACAAGATGGAAGCTTGCGATTATGTGTCGACTATCGAGCCCTGAACAAAGTAACGTTGAAGAACAAGTATCCAATACCACTCATTGCCGACTTATTTGACCAGCTTACGTCTGCGAAGTACTTCTCTAAACTTGATTTGAGATCGGGTTACTATCAGGTCAGGATCGTTGCCGGAGATGAACCAAAGACGGCTTGTTCCACTCGGTATGGGGTATATAAGTTTCTTGTCATGCCATTCAGCCTGACCAATGCTCCTGCAACTTTATGTACTCTTATGAATGAGCTCTTCCAGAAATATATCGACAAATTTGTGGTGGTGTACCTGGATGATATGGTCATATACAACCGCACTATGGAAGAACACCTTGAACATCTTCGCCTTGTATTCCAAGTCTTGCGACTGAACCAGTTATATGTCAAGTTGGAGAAATGCTCGCTCGCGCAGGAACAAGTTATGTTCCTTGGACATGTTATTGGCGGAGGACAGATCCGTATGGATATGGAAAAGGTCCGCGCTATTGAAGAGTGGAGAGCTCCTACGGAGGTTACAGAAGTGCGTTCCTTTCTTGGCCTCGTGAACTACTACCGTAAGTTCATTGAAGGGTATTCGAAACGCGCGACACCCCTTACAGATCTTCTCAAGAAAGACTTCTCTTGGTCTTGGTCTGAGAAGTGTCAAGCATCATTTGACGATCTGAAGCATGCAGTGATTAACAATCCGGTCTTAGCCTTGCCAGATATTACCAAGCCGTTTGAGGTACATACTGATGCATCTGATTATGCTATCTGTGGAGTATTGTTACAAGAGGGACATCCGATGCCTATATACCTCTAAATGTTATCAAGTAATATCTAATTGTACCTAGATACATAAAATTAATTCCTCAAACACCAAGTTTTTAGGAAATAAGACTAAGTCATTTCCCAATTGATCTCTAATTATTTGTCTTTGATAATTAACCGTGATTTAGATATGACTCATAGTCGTATTCAAAATTAATCTTGGTTTTCGTATTATTTCTGATCCCTGCTCAGGATATTTAGTATCTTAGGGGCATACCATTAATATCATATTAGATATCGTAAGACACTTAAATATGTATTAATTTATTTTCTTATATCACATATAAGTTAGTCAGTTTTCCTATACAAGGTACCCGTTCCAAAAAAAAAAAACAAACTAAATTTGGCCAAAAATTAAGCTTTAAAAAGCCAATTTAGTGTCTAAACCGATTATGGACCGGTTTGGCTCGGTCTGGGTCAAGGCCTGGACCGAGTTGACTAGTATGTACCAGCTTGACTCGGTCTAACCGGTGTGCGATTTGTCAATGAATTGTATAGCCACATATCACAATACAGTGCTGCCACGTGTCATCATCCCGTGGTAATACGTGTCATCTCAACAGTGTTGTCACGTATCAGTCAATTGTACTGCCACATGAGCATGGGTGTACCCCACCTGCCACATTAGTATATCACGTGTCCATGACATGTATCATGCCACGGTAGCATGGGTAGACCCTACCTGCCACGTCAACATTTCACGTGTCCATGACACGTATCATACCACGTCGGCATGGGTGGACCTTACCTGCTACATCAGCATGCAATGTGTCTATGACACGTGCCATGCTACATCAGCAAGCTGTAGACCCCATCTGCCATGTGTCTGCCACATGTCCATAACACGGGTCATTCCACGTATCAGCATGGTGGGTCGCATTGCTATGTGTCCTTGACAAGTCAACAATCAAATCTGGTCTTATTTTTTTGGAGCAGGTCTGATCCAGGTCCAATTTACAAAAATTGATCTGGATCTAATGACGTCATCATGATTTAATAAATATTTTAAATAATAATAATAAACCTTAGCTGATGTCAACACGACCTAATACGCTTTTTAAAAATTGATTTTTTGTAATGAATTTCTCAGTTTCTATACTAATTTTATGGCGGCAGTGACATCTCCCGGAGATGTGCAATATATGGATGTGATCATTGTGCAATAGGCTACACAACAAAAGTAAGAATGCGTCAATCCGATAACTATAGCGATCGTTATTTTAGTTTGAAAATAGCCCTTTCACAAGGGTAAGAAACTACTAAAATATCCCTAATAATATCGAAAAAAATACATATTAATCCTTATACACAGATCTACATATCCTAAATCATAGATCAAGTAATTAATACATAAAAATTGAAATTTGGTAAAAATTACCTCTCCACAGCGCTAAAAAAATCCTATAAATAATGATTGGAAAACCCTTTTTATCCCTTCTGATCCACTAACTCTTTGAAGTGCTGATAGCGTATTGGATAATACTATATTCTCTAAGTTTAGCATGAAATAGACATGAGAGAAGTGTAGAGACATTATTGATAATATATTCTATGTATTAGATTACAAGACTTAACCCTTATTAGGTTATATACAATAACTCAAACTCTCCCCATAAACCCTACTAGTCAATGGGCTTGTTAGGAGTCCAGTAGGACACCCCAACCCAGTTGGGTTCCCACCTTGGGCAAACTCAACTCTTAACAAACACCATTTTTTTTTGTGTGGGGGGGGGGGGGGTTGGGGGTGGTAGAAGTTTTTATATGGCTTTGCCACTACTTGTAGTAACCTTGATCCTCGATTTGGCCGGCCCTGTACTTACCAAGATTGACCTCGATGTTGAAAGCTAGAAGACAAAAGGACATAATAAGATAATTGTTCTCGATCTTGAAGGTTTTCATTAGAATACAAAAAGATAGAATAAAAGAGTCAACCTCGACTTTGGCAAAAGCAAGCTTTCCATGTAAGCACATGACCTGGCAACACGTCGCTGGATGACATCAATAAAGCAGTATTAAAAGATGGAAGACAGATGTTTTAGAGGATACTAATATAATCTTACCCCTATACTATGATATCACCTCCCTATGGCCGATAAATAGAAGAGGTGAGGCACTCTAGAAGGGTTTAAAATTTCTCCCCCACAAGCTCCAAGTACTTTAGGGCGACCATGTCTAAGCACTAAAAGCTCTATGTATTATTAGACAACATGTTACTCCCCAATAAATATCTATTATATTACATTAACAATCCTCGATAGTGGTCGTGGGACATCCTATTCATAGGACTCCACGCAACTGTTGCCTTATTGATGCCGTTTGTACTAAATAACCCCCCCATACTTAAGTACACACCAACTTTATATCATAGTTCGACAAATGGCATCTAACCTCCATTCCACGTCAGCTTTCGTTGGAGGGAACCAACTAGATGATTTATCAATACAACTGGACTAAAACAACGAGAGTTTCAGCCCGAGCTCGTCTGGGCCCCAACCCTCAATCACAAATACCACCATTCTATATGAGAGATAACGATGCAACACCTCTACCTCCTGTGGGATTGGTACACCACTTAAAGTGGACGCCTTGGAGAGGATTAGCGGATTAACCCTCATAAAACATGAAAATGTACAAGATGTCCCGTTAAGAAATGGCTAGGCGAGCGAAGCACTGAGCACATCCCCAGGAAGGAAGCTTACAGATTGGTCGATGATCAATCCCCGCCACGAGCAGTCTATGTCACCTAGAGAGAGCTTGACCAAAAAATTTGAGATACTTTAAACATTATCTCGACCCCGATAGAAAGCGCTTAGAGTTGACTAAGCAACCCAATCTATAAGGAGATCCGATCCTCGACATCAAGGATCCCGCAAGCTTACATGTACAAAAGATCCATAAGTATAAGAACACCAACCCCCAATCTCATATTATCAAGTTACAAAACTCCTTAACCTTACACGCAGCCTCAGATCACATATTATGCAGAGTGTTTCCCTCTAGTCTTTTGGATAGCTCTTTGAAATGGTACCATAGTTTTCCAATTGGTTACATCTAGAGTTTTGAAGTCCTCTCTACACTTTTCATTGACAACTTCGCTCATAACAAATTTGGGCACTAATCGACATGCGATCTTTGAGAAATAAGAAAAAGTGAAGAAGCTAGCAGGCAAGATCGCGGTATTAAACCATTTTATTTCCAAATCTTTTGATCGATGCAAATAGTTTTTTCTCTATTAAAACTGTCATTGATAAGGAACAAGAATAAAAAGAATCTAGACATATAATGGATAGACGAGTGTGAGTTAACCTTTCAAGAATTGAAAAGTTACTTGGGAAAGCCACCAATCATGAGTACCTCTGTCGGTGGAGAAACTTTGTCGCTTTAACTAGCAGTGATAGAAGAATCATTTAGTTTGATCCTAATAAGTACATAAGGCACATTGGGAAGCTAGTCTACTGCATCAACAAAATGTTTACGTACTCTACCAGAGTCGTGATATACAATGCTCGAAAAACTACTACTAAATTTAGTGTGTACATTGAGAAAACTAAAACCATACTTCCATGCTGGGAGAGTGGAACAATGGTCAGTCTATTTAGGGGAGTATGATATCTCTTTCATAAAAAAGGTATTATAAAGTGACAGGTAGTAGTCAACTTCTTAGTTGAATTTTCGGTTGAGGACCCTGAGTGGGAGAACATGCTGAATAGGCACCAGAGGAAAGGTTAAACACCATAGACCCCTTGAACCATAACAGAGGATGCAAACTTCTTATGGATTGATCTACTAGTCCTAAGGGTTCGAGCATCAGGATTGTCCTAGTCACACCGCCTAACGATCGCCTGGAAATGTGATAAAATTAAATTTTGAATACTCAAACAATGAGGTCGAGTACAAAGAACTTATTCACGGGACCGACATGGCGCTTACATTTGGAGTACCTCAACTCGCAATCTTCATAGATTCACAGTTGGTGAAGAGGCACTATTCTAGTGAAGATAACACCAATGGGCGTATGGTAGATTATGTTCAAGCAGTTTGAGACAGAATGAGCAGATTCTCGCATGAATCAACCATCCCTTACTTTATGCAAGGCAAGATTAGACAGGCTAGTGCATTGAGATACATATCAGCAATGTTGGGAAGGCCAGAACCCTGAAAACTTGACATTGATGCCATCTCTCACCCAACTAGAGTATCCTCCCCGATTACTCTAAGGAGAAACATTATGTCCTAGAAAATTACAAGAGATACTCAGTCCTTAAAGGAGAGTTACACAGACGAGTAATAAACGGAGTATACATGAAGTGTCTCTCCGATAGCGGCGCAAAAAAAACTTTGAGAGAGCTTCATGAAGGATTATGCGGCTCTCATATTGCGGGAAGATCTTTTGCTAATACACCTATTACATACAGACTATTCTAGACAAAAATGAGGGAGCAAGTAGAAGAATACGCTCACAAATGCGACAAATGCCAACGTCATGTACACGATATCAAAAGTCCTTCTCATGACCTGCACCATAGCCAAGTATTTTGGCCATTCAAAAGGTGGGCAATCGACCTTAAGAGACCATTTTTTAAAAGTATGAGGAAAAAGAGTTCATGTTTTGGTTACCACAAACTATTTTATGAATTGGGTCGAGGCAATCCCACTATGCAGAATAGGAGAACAGAAATTTATCAACTTCCGTTGGGAGAAACATTATGTCCCAACGGAAGTTGACAACTCGATTCGGATGAGCACATATTATTCATTACTATAACGGCCCTCAGTTTGTTGGTGTCAAAGTTAGGAATTTTTTTAAAGACCATAACATCATTCTCTCACTCTCAACATTACACACAAGGAAATGGACAAGTAGAAGTTATCAACAAAACCATTGACAATATTAAAGAAAATTGTTGACAATAAGAAAGGATGATAGGCCAAGAGTTGCAACACGTTCTCTTGGCATACAGAATAGTACCATTAAATTTATAAGATGCACCCCTTTCCAGCAGACATATGGAACGTAAGCCGTACTACCAACTCAGTTCCAAATCTCGACTCGAGATCCTAATGTACCAGATGAGGAGAATAAATACCAACTGCTCAATTGTAACACCTTTTGTATTATGTCAAATTTCACCAATGAAGATCGCTTTGACTACACTTGTCTATATATCTACACAATAAGTCCCAATAATACAAAACCAAAGGCATTTAATGCTTGAGACATTCCCGTGGTTGACACAGATGTTATTCCAATGCTTCTTACATAAATTAAAGGCATCAGACTTACTCAATCGAGCTGAGTCATGCTCGAGGCCGACCCAGAAGCCAATCCAATGCTTCTTACATAAACCAAAGGCATGAGATTCACTCAATCGAGTTGAGTTATGCCCGAGGCCAATACAGAGGCCATTCCAATACTTCTCAAATAAACTAAAGGCGTGAAAGTCACTCAAATCAAATTGAGCCATGCCTGACGCTGACATAGAAGCCATTTTGATACTTCTTACATAAACCAAAGGTATGGGACCCACTTAATCTAGCTTAGTCATGTCTGAGGTTGATATAGAAGTTCTTCTAATACTTCTTACAAAGACCAAAGGCATGGGACTTACTCAGTCGAGCTAAGTCATACCCGTGGCCACCGTTCCAATGCTTCTTTTAAAACATAAATGCATGGGACTCACTCAGTCTAGTTGTGCCATGTCCAAGGTTAACATAAAAGTCATCTCAATGCGTCTTACAAAAACCAAAGGTATGGGACTCACTCAGTCAAGCTAAGTCATGTTATAGATTGACCAGAAGGCATTACAATTCTTCTTGCAGAAACTAAGAGTATTTGACTTACTCAGTCGGGCTGATTCATACTAGAGGCCGACGCAGAAGCCTTTACATTGATACCTACATTCATACATCAACCAAGAGCATTAAGATTAACTCAAGATTCTATCTAGCCCACGGTTGATAATGAGCCATTGCAGTACATTTGCAAAATTCAAAACTCCAAGCACTAGATTTAGTCCATTGACTTGAATCATAATTGGGGGCTAGTTTGATCATCGAGTTATTTTTGCACTTATATAAGCCCCAAGTACTATATTTAGTTAATCGACTTGAATCGTATTTGTGGGTAAGCTAGATCCTCGAGTTACATTTATACTTATTAAATCCCCAAGCACTAGATTTTAGTCAACCGACTTCAATCGTACTTGGGGTTGGGCGAACTCGATCATCGTGTTGCATTTATAATTATATAAGCCTTAAGCACTAGATTCAGTCAATAGATATGAACCATACTTGGGGGTGAGCTCAATCATCGAGTTTCATTTATACTTATTTAAATCTCAAGCACTTGATTCTGTTATTCAACTTGAAGCGCACTTAGAGGCAAGCTCGATCATCGAGTTACATTTATGCTTATTTAAGCCCGAAACACTAGATTCAGTCAATCAACTTGAATTGTACTTGAGGGCGAGCTTGATCATTGAGTTACATTTATACTTATACAAGCCCTAAGCACTTAATTCAATCAACCAACTTGCTTGAATCATACTTGGGGGTGAGTTCGATCATCGAAATGCAATTTATACTTGTCAAAAACACCATAACATATCACCATATTCTAGTACATAAGACACAACATTCAAACATTTTGGAACACCCAAAGTCAACCACAAAGTTGGCAAGACAGAACAACGATAAGCAATTATAAGTATTGAATAGTCAACTTCAAAAGATAGCCGACCCATGGTCAAAATAATAAGAGAAACTGAAACTTCAACTAATATTACACGAGGTGATCAAGCTCGATCAAACCTCAGCAGTTTCAACACCTCCACCTAAAAATTTACCATCACCATCACCAAATACATTGAACAACGGGTTCGGCAGGTCTGTTAGAACAGGTTTCACAGGACCGTACGCAGGATCAACCTCCAAATTTTCCTCTACTGGTTTCTCAGGTTCATTTCCATCACCTTCTATATTTTCTTTCTCACGTTTCGCATCGATTTCATCGCCAACACTTCGCTAACACTTTCCTATAATTTGGTATCATAATGCTCAAATGACTTAGGATTGACACCTGCTTCTCCTTACCATCCTTATAAAATGTGGCATTGTTTCTTTTCAATTAAACTTCACAATCCATGGCCACTCTCTCGTATTCGGCCTTTGACTCGTCCTCTTTGGTCTTTACTGCAGCATTGACCTTGGAGTGAACTAACCTCTTAGAGCATCTGTAGTTGACTCTCTATATTGACTTAAAGTCAAATTTGGATAGCCAAATCTCTATAAATTAAAATACCTACATCCGAATCTCCAAAATGAAGTCAAATTTCCTAAAGTCATATTTGTTCATCAAATTTGATTTTTTTTTCACTCTTCAAACAAAATTTTATGAAGCAAAATATACTAAAAAATTAAGGATTATGAGAAAAAGTTGACATGCGGCATTTGACGAGTACTTTTTGGGGAGCTGGATGTAGTGAAAAAAATATTTTACTTTTATTAACCAATAAGTCTTAATTCAGTAGCTAATATTTGTGGAGTCGACTACAGATGCTCTTAGCCATACTCAGTTGCTTCTCCAAATCAACCTTCCTCCTCCCCAGGTAATCTACTTGCGAATAATCCCTAGAATGGTGAGTCAACACTGGACTATTCCCTATGAAAAATTATTGCCATTAAAGTTCAAAGTGGAGCAAACCTCATGAAGACACAGATCCATCTGTCTCAAGGCATCTTCAGGATCATTTAATACTAAAGCAGCTAGCCTAACGTCGACCACACCCTAAGCGCTTTCCACAGAACCACCGCGAGATTAGCTTTCCAAAACCTCAATGCTTAAATATACATCATTTTGTTTCCCTTTCAACACATTCAGACTCTCATTCTATTACTCGACCCAAGTATTTTCTTTCTTCACTGCCGATTTTCTTCCTATTGTGATAGTGGCATTTAATTTTGCAGTGGTTGATAATTGCAAAATTCTTACATTTTGGAGAACATAAAGCAAGTCATTTTAGTTGTCCTGAGTTACTAATAAGTGAGACTAAATGGCTTACCAACCATACATTCCATTATTTGGTCAATGGCAACCAAAGGGAATTGCTCTTTTCTGGTAGCCACATTGAGTTTTCTGTAATCAATACACACTCGCCATTCTGTTATTTTTCAGGCTGGAAGAAATTGATTAAATTCTTAGGTGTGCTTAGGTCTAACTTTTTGGGTATCACTTGAATGGGACTGAGCCATTTTCTATGTTAAATGGGAAATATTACATCCATATCTAATAATTTGTGGATTTTCATTTTTATCACCTTCATCATAGACGAATTTATCCTTCTTCACATTTTTTGTGTACTTTTATTTTCATCTTTCAAATGGATTTGATGTCGGCATATTGAGGGTTTAATACCATTTGGATCGGTTCTATCCCATCCCGGGGCCGATTTGTGTTTAGAGATACTATAGGGACCGATCCCTCGACCTAACCCAAATTCAAACTACCTCACTATTAGACTCACGCATTTCACACGTGACATGAGAAGTGAACATTGCCACCTAGACCACGAAGTGATAAAAAACATGGATCGAGCGTAACAAAAGAATTTGAACAAGTCAAAGACACCTGTCTCCCACGAATGAAACAGTTACACAGTCAGCCACCACTTACCACATTATTCGGAGAACGTGCTTCAGCGCAATAACGAGCTACCAGTAAAGTCTATAAAAAGATAAAATTCCAGAGGAGATAAGGACCAAGAAAAACTAGATTTTCTTGACTCTAACAAATTTTTTTCTAGATTCTGAATGCCACAAAACTTCTTATTTACAAGATCAAGTATTTCGAGTTTGAGAGATCACTTGTAATAAGATATCAGCTTCATGTAATAAAAGTTATGGTTACTAAAGCCCTCAACTCAAGGTCATGGTTTTTTACCTATTCAAAGGTTTTCTACGCTAAATTACTTGTGTCATTTCTTGCTTTACATTAGTTTTTATCACAGGTACATTTAGGTAAAAGCTAATTTTGAGTCATTTTGAGCTATGGAATTCGGCCATTATATTTGGCGCCGTTTGTGGGAAAGAAGATATTTCTACGGTATCCTAAGCCATTCGTTCACTTTACTCTTCATCTCTAATCATGATCACTTCCAGGTGTAGGGGACTAACTTCTTTCGGAGGGGAAGTCGGCTCTTACACCACAGGACTTTATCTTCAAACATAGGAATTCAAGTATATAACCTAGAATACAGAAAATAAATAGATAATATACTTGCGTAGAGGCCCGAATGTGGCGCTTTACGACCTCTGATGACGATTTTTAAGAGAGTTTATATTACTGATGAGTAATTGAAGGTTTAAGTACTGGGCTTTACATAGTGATCGAAGGTAAACTGTAAGAGGGCTGGGGGGAAATCTTCCAACCTCATCTTGGCTCCCCATCTCTCCTATTTATAAAATTATAGGTTTAAGCAGAGTCACCTTGACAGATTACATGAGTACTTTCAGGATATCCCGGTGGGGTATGGGCGCCTGACAAGTCAGACCTGTCACTGTCATAATTATTGGGTCTGTCTCTGTACTTTGTTACTGTAGTAGTGGTTGGGCCTGTCACTGTAGTTACACGGAGCAATAACTGCGCTGTCTTGTCTAGTGAGTTGGCTGTCTATCCTGTCACATTTTGACCATGTACAGATATGGTTGAAGTGTTTCTGTTGGGATGTGGAGTTTATCCTCGAGGCTTTGATACGTTCGAGTAGGATAGGCTTTGAAGTAGGCTTCGAGTAGAAGGCTACGAGTAGGCTACTGCAGTCACCCCCTCTCAGCAAAGGTATCAAAAAGGAGTGTAGAGGCCTTTGCTGAGAAAACTATTTGGTGTTGGAAGTTGAACGGTTTTGCTATTAGTTTTTTGGGAGGTAATTAAAGGGGGTAATAAAGAAATGTTGGTGGGGGTTCTTCTGATGATGGGCCTATTTCGCGGCCACCATTTGCTTTTGTTAGAATTATTTGCGGAAATGATGGTGCAGCAGGAGGATTCTGCTGCTGCGGCTAGGAGCGAGGAGAAGTTGGAACTTGGTGAAGTGAAAAGTGTGATCTACCAAGGTCAAAGTCTGATTTGTCAAAGTAGAAGTTTGATTTGTCAAAGTAGAAGTCTGATCTGTTAAAGTCGAAGTATGATCTGATGAAGTAGAAGTCTGATCTGTAGAAGTAGAAGTCTGATCTGTCAAATTAGAAGGCTGATCTGTTGAAGCTGAAGGATGAACTGTTGAAGTAGAAGTCTGATCTGTTGAAGTAGAAGTCTGATCTATCAAAGTTGAAGGCTAATCTATTGAAGTAGAAGGCTGAACTGTTGAAGTAGAAGTCTGATTTGCTGAAGTAGAAGTCTGATCTGTCAAAGTTGAAGGCTGAATTGTTAAAGGTATAAGTTTGAACTGTCGAAGATAGAAGTCTGAATTGTCAAAGGTAAAAGTCGGAATTGTCGAAGGTAGAAGTCTGAATTTGGTGAAGTGAAAAGTCTGATCTGTCGATGGTTGAAGTTTGAACTACCGATGACAGAAGTCTGAACTATCGAAGGTAGAAGTCTGAACTATCGAAGGTAGAAGTTTCAATTTGGTGAAATAAAAAGTGTGATCTGTCAAAGTCAAAGTCTAATCTGTCGAAGTTGAAGGCTGATCTGTTGAAGTAGAATTTTGAACATTGTAAAGTGAAAAGTATGATCTTGTCGAAGCTGTCAAAGTTTGAACTTTGTAAGTAGAAGTCTGAACTTTGTGAAGTAAAAAGTATGATCTGGTCGAAGCTGTCAAAGTCTGAGGTTTGTAAGTAGAAGTATGAACTTTGTGAAGAGAAAAATGTGATCTGTCAAAGCTATCGAAGTCTGAGCTTTGTAAGTATAAGTCTAAACTTTGTGAAGTGACAAGTGTGATCTGCCGAAGCTGTCAAAGTCTGAGCTTTGTAAGTAGAAGTCTGAACTTTGTGAAGTAAAAAATGTGATCTGTCAAAGCTGTCAAAGTCTGAGCTGTTGAAGTAGAAGTCTGATCTTTGTGAAGTAAAAAATGTAATCTGTCAAAGCTGTCAAAGTCTGAGCTGTTGAAGTAGAAGTCTGATCTTTGTGAAGTAAAAAATGTGATCTGTCGAAGCTGTCGAAGTCTGAGCTGCTGAAGTAGAAGCTTAATCTTTGTGAAGTAAAAAGTATGATCTAATGTTGGGATTTGACTGGACGGCTTCGAGTGAGCATTAGATTGTTTGAGTGGCTTTGAGTTGCTGTGCAGAAACTGATTTTGTGACTTGTGTTCTTTGAAATTGATGTGTATTGACTTGTTTGTGATAGATACTTGATGTATGCTCTGAACGGAATTTGATTTGAATTGATTTGTGTTGAAACTGTTTCTCTAATATATGATGTTGTGGAACTCCTTGTATGTAGTCGAATGATTGTAAAGTGGTCGATCCTTAAAGAGTTTCGAGATGGTGTGATACCTCTTTTGAAATTAAGGGATATTCTGGACATCCAAGGCCTAAGCCACAACGATGTAAGACGTGGTCACCCCAACGTATTCCCGAGGTTCCGGTCGGTTGACCATTCATGCCCCTTGAGTCTGCTCAAATGTTAGGAGTTTGAAAATTTTCAAGGTAGCCCCCAAGTATCAGTCGGGCCGAGGGGACGTGATACCCATTGGAAACCCAGAAATTTACTAGACTTTGAAGGCCTAAGCCACAACAAAGCAAAACATGTTCACCTCCAATGCATTCCTGAGGTTCTGGTCTTTTGACCATTCATGCCCCTCGAGTTTGCTCGAATGTTGGAAACTTGAAAATTTCAAGGTCGCCCCCAAGTATCCGTCGGGGCGAGGGTGGACATGATACCTGGGGTAAACCTAGAAATTAACTGGACTTCGATGGTTTCAGAGCCTGATCAAAGCATATCTGTTCTCTCCAATTACATCCCTGAGGGTCCGGTCTTTCATCCATCCTTGCCACTCGAGTTTGCTCGAAATTAGAAGCTTGAAAATTTTTAGGTCACCCCCAAGTATCAGTCGGGTCGAAGGGTTGGCTTGATACTTAGAAGAAACCAGGAAATGGACTGAACTTCGAAGGCCTAAGCCACAACGAAGCATAACTATTCGCCCCCAATGCATTCCTGAGGGTCCGGTCTTTCGACCCCCCATGCCCCTCGTATTTTCTCGAAATTGGAAGTTTGAAAATTTTTAAGGTCACCCCTAAGTTTTAATAGGGTCGAAGGGTTGACATGATACCTAAGTTAAACCAAGGTTATATAAGTTGTACAAGGTTGAGGCCATGGCCTGTTGTATGAGACCAGCTGTATTGTGTTCCACGGAGTTTCCGATACGGGTAGAACTAGAATGGAGAGAAGGTACCATTGAGGAGACTCTGTGGAAGTTAAAAACAAAGGGATGGGAACGAGGAAGGGAGATTGGTAGGGTGGGCAGCACAGACGGTGCCAAAAATAGGGGCCTAACTTCTTTTGGAGGGGAAGTCGGCTCTTGCACCACGGGGCTTTATCTTCAAACAAAGGAATTCAAGTATATATCCTAGAATACAAAAAATTAATAGACAATATACTTGCATAGAGGCCCGAATGTGGCCCTTTACGACCTCTGATGAGGATTTTTAAGAGAGTTTATATTATTGATGAGTAATTGAAGGTTCGAGTACTGGGTTTTACATAGCGATCAAAGGTAAACTGTAAGAGGGCTGGGGGGAAATATTCTAACCTCGCCTTGGTTCCCCATCTCTCCTATTTATAGAATCATAGAAAGCTGAGTCACCAAGTATGGGTCAGATTACATGAGTACTGTCAGGATATCCTGGCGGGGTATGGGCGCCGGACAAGCCTGAACTGTTACTGTCATAGTTGTTGGGTCTGTCTCTGTACTTTGATACTATAGCAGTAGTTGGGACCATCACTGTAGCTATACGGACCAATAACTGCGTTGTCTTGTCTAATGAGCTGGCTGTCTATTTTATCACATTTTGACCATGTATAAATATGGTCGAAGTATTTCTGCTGTGATGTGGAGATCATCCTCAAGGCTTCGATACGTTCGAGTAGGATAGGCTGCGAGTAGGCTTCGAGTAAAAGGCTGCTAGTAGGCTACTACACCAGGTGACTAGTAACAGAAATCCAGCTCAATCTTTCTGTTGAGCCAGAATAGCTTACTGAACTATGGGCGAATCTTTATGCTGAGAAAGAGAAATGTAATGAGCTCGAATGTCAGTTAACTATTGACTGAGAGCTCCGTAATAAAGAGTTTAAAATTGAGCGGAAAGCTCGTTTGACAGTACTCAAGAGACATGAAGAATAGATGACAACCATGCAGACTGCATTATAAGGTTTGTAGGGCACCCAATAGGCTCCTCAAACTAGAGATCGTGACCAAGTTCTGGAGAACTCCAGAGTTTCTGCATGAGAAAGATTAGGACGTCGAGGAGCCACCAGGAAAGCAATTTCTAGAAATATTCATCACAAACTTCAATCTTCCATTTATTTGGGCAGCAAAGTTCAGTCATACATCAACAGAGGTCTCCGGCTTTCCAAACATCAAGTAGAAGAACAACGACCTTGACCTCGTATTCTAGCACATGATCACTTGAATGAGGGCTCCGACACTCATAATCCTCAACCACCTCGCCAAGCCACTCAAGCCATACGCCAATAAGTCACACAAGAACATTTGGATAAGCATATCAAGGAGTTGATTGAAGCTCAAGCTTTGGGTAATAAAGACGATCTTACCAAGTTGCGAGGTAGTCTGATTGCCAAAGAGTTGTTTGATATAAAAGTACCGGAAGGTTTCCATACTCAAAGATACGTAAATATAAGGGCACCGATCCAAAGGAGTACATTCAACAATACCATAATTCACTGGGGTTATACTCCAATCTTAACCATATTTTATACCATCTATTCGCAACAAGCCTGCAGGGAGAACTGCTCCGGTGGTTCCACTCTCTACCTGAGGATTCCATCCTCATATTTGATCAGCTACAGAAGCAATTCATCAAGACAAATGCTTACAATAAAGACAAAGAGGAAAATTTTTATTATCTTATTAGTCTTAAACAATCACAAGGGGTGAAGCTCGAGGCCTTTGCAAAAAGCCTTTTGGAGCTTTGATCAGCTATAAAAGTAATTCATCAAGACAAATGTTCACAACAAAGACAAAGAGGAAAATTTATATTATCTTATTAGTCTAAAACAATCACAAGGGGTGAAGCTCGAGGCCTTTGCAGAGAAGTTTTTGGAGCTCGCGCACAAAGTAGATAATCTCGATAAAAAAATAACTGTTACTACTTTTACCAACGCGCTCCTGCTCGACTGCAAAGCTAAAAAGTATCACTTCTTAAACAAACCCGCGACCTTAGAGGATATGATTACCAAGGTCAATGGGTATGTCAACCTGGAAAGGATGATGTTCAAAAGGTATAAATCTACTAATTCCGTCCTAACCACTAAAGGTCCAACTACAGAACAAAATAGTGAATCGAAGGAGAATTTGGGTGATCAAAAATGTTCCAAGGCCAAGACTTGCAAACCTCAGAAAGGTAATTTATTATCCAAGCCGGTCCTCCCCAAGATGAATATCCGACTCTCCACAGTTTTTCCAATTCTATCAAAGGACACATTTATTCTCAATCGCTGGAACCAATTGAAGGCTGCCCGTTTTACATGCATCACAAGGTAAATCATCATGACACTGATAACTGCTATGCTTTACAGAGGTTACTGGAATATTTCTTCACAGATGGGAGAATGTTCGAATACATTATCGATCTGGAATCTTACAAGAATGAAAGCTACCAGACATAGATCGAAGTAGTCCAGATCGAAGATTAAGCTGAGGAGAAACATCTGTACCATATGTACCATAACAACATGATCGAGATTCATCAGATCGACAACTCTTGCATATTCAAGTGTAGGAGATTATCAGAATGTTATGATCTCATTCCTCAAGATAAAGAAGCCAAACTTCTTCTTGAGTCGAGCAATCGCCGGCTTGGGATTTCATTTGAAGATTACGACATCAATCATGTAAAATTTCAACATCATGATATATTAGTAATAATGATGATCGATACTGGAAGTGGTATTGAGGTTCTTTTTTAGAGCACGATCGACCAGATGGGATTGGCCGGTCAAGTCATTCCAAGCGACACCAATATCTATGGATTTAATGGTTCCAAAGAAGAATAAGTAGGCAAGATAATCTTACCTATCATTGCTAAACCAGCTACAATCGACATTGTATTCAATATCATAAATGCTAAATTTCGTTATCTTAGGATTATGGGCCGCTGCTGGATTCACATCATGGAAGCAACCGCTTCCACTTATAATCAAGTACTTTACTTCAAACACAATAGTGGCATTTACAAAATCAAATACAGTCAAAAGCTTTCTAGAGCTTGCGAGAATACCATCTCTGCCATTCTAGATATATCAGACAGATACGCTGTATAACAATTATAGAAAGCTAGTCACATCGATGATCAACCTTCCATAGAAGAATTATAGAAAGTTGGTCACACTGATGATCAGTCTTCAACAAAAGAACCTACATAGTACATAGACATTGATGGACCTAGCCGAGGTACTTTTATCGGTACCAAGCTGGTCCAACATGATAAGAATGCTCTCATTCACTGCTTACAAATGGATCGAGACATCAGTACATAAACTTTCTTAGAGATGCCCGGGGTCGATCCATCTAGGGCATGTCATAGATTGGGCATCAACATCAATGCCACAGCGGTCAAACAGAAATTACGATGACTCTCACCTCGACTTCGAGATGAAGTTAACATTAAGATCGATAAGTTGATTAAAGTGGGGTTCATTCGAGAGGCCAAGTATCCAAATTAGATCTCCAACATCATTGTAGTTCCTAAGAAGAATGGAAAGGTCCGAGTTTGTATAGATTTCACTGATCTAAACAAGCACACTCTGATGGATAGTTTCTCTCTTCTAATCATCCATAAAATTCTCGATTCCACGGCAGGTCACGAACTATTATCTATGATGGATGCTAATTCTGGTAACAATCAAATACTTCTCTTAGAGGAGGATCATGAAAAAATTACTTTCATCACTAAAATAAGACTTTGCTGTTACAAAGTCATACCCTTCGGACTAAAGAATACAGGCGCAATTTATCAATGGTTAATGGGGACTATGTTCAAAGCACATCTCGGAAAAATTGTTAAATTCTACATTGATGATCTCCTGTGCAAGAGCATACAGTCAAATAACCACATCACGGATCTAAGGGCAATATTCAATATTCTCCGATCTTACAGGATGCGACTCAATCCTGATAAGTGTTAGTACGGAGTACATTCAAGCAAATTCCTTGGTCATCATATTAGCAAGAAGGAGATTGAGGCCGATCTAGAACAAATTCGAGCTCTCCTCAACATGCCATCACCAACAATAATGAAGGACATACAAAAACTTATCGGCAAGATTGCCGCTATTAGCCAATTCATTTCTAAATCTTCATATAACTATCATTGACTATTCCTACTACTTTAAGGTTGTACCAAACGAGGAAAAGTTCAGTACAATAAAGAGATCCAATGGGCAATAAAATATGAGGCAGCTTTTCAAGAACTCAAAACCTATCCGGGGAAGTCTCCCATTATGAGTACCCCAGAAGATAATGAGGAACTGATCATCTACCTGGCAGTTACAAATACTTTTATCAGCTCGGTTCTCATTCGAATTAAGGGGAAGATCTAAAAGCTAGTCTATTTCATTAACAAAGCCTTCACTTTAGCAGAAACGGGGTATTCTAAAATTGAGAGACTCCTAACTCTTGTTTATACTTTACAGAAATTTAAATACTACTTTTTAGCTCATTCAGTCAAAGTCATGATGAACTACCCCCTTTGGGAAGTTTAGTCCAAAAGAAAAAAATTACAAAGAGTACAATAATGGTCAGTCAGTTTGGAAGAACATGATATCAAGTTTGAACAACGATATTTTGAAAAAGGTCAGGCCATTGCTGATTTTCTCACGGATTTTCTTGTGGAAGATTCTGATTGGGAGAAGCACTATCTTAACCTTACAGAAGAAATTTTAGAGGATCCACCCACTAAAGCATTTAACGAGCGAGCTGAATGGATTACAAGGAAAGGGTTGGGACATTTTACAGATGGTTCAGCAGGACCTGCAGGGTCAGGAATTATAATCGTACTGATTACCCCTTCTAGCGACAGAATCGAGAAGTCAATCCGCCTGGATTTTGAAGCCTCCAATAATGTTACCGAATATGAAGCTCTATTCATGAACTCCACCTTGCACTCGAGCTTGGTGTCCCCGAGCTATTAGTTTACACAGAATCTCTACTCATCATCTACCACTACTCAGAATAATACAAAAGGAATGGTAAGATGATTGAATATGTAGCCATTGTTACCGATAGGATGAACAGATTTACGAAAGCAACTCTTGACTATCTCCCTCGAGGTAAAAACTGACATGTCGATTCCTTGGCTTATTTAGTCGGGGACTTGGGTACAGAAGAAAGATATCTACAGATCAAGGTGATATCCATCTCCAGTATTGATCTCTATTCTGTACGCATGATCAACATTGGGGTCGATAAAGAGGAAGATGACGATAGACGAAAGCCCTTTATTGCCTTTCTTGGCCCGAAGAATGAATGCGATGGGCCCCTTCTAACAAATCCAAAAGAGTGCCAATTGTTGATCGAAACTCGAAGATTTATACAGTTCAGAATGGTCATCTATATCGCCGCTCAGTCATAGGGCCATATCTTAAGTGTCTCTCAAAGAAGAAAGCAGATAGAATGCTAAGAGACTTACATGAAGGAACTTGTGGCTCCCATGCCGTAGGTCAATCACTCACTAATAGAGCAATTACAAAATGAGTATTCTGGCTAGGAATGCACAAGTAAGCAGAAGAGTACTCACGTAAATACGATACATGTCAATGACAAGGACATATGATCCGCGCCCCAACACTCAAACTACATGCAAGCAATGTATTCTGGCCATTCAAGCAGTGGGTGCTTGATCTCGTCAAAGAATTTCCTCATACTCTAGGTAACCGACGATTCCTCCTTGTAGCAACAGATTATTTTACAAAATGGGTAGAAGCAGTTCATCTCTATCAAATTAGAGAAGAAGAGGTAATCTTTTTTATCTGGGTATACATCATTACACGGTTTGGATAACCCCACCTGATTTAGATTGATAACAGGCCACAGTTCATTGGTAGTCTTCCTCAACAGATACAACATCGTTCACTCACCATCCAATTCCTATTACCCTCAAGGCAATGGCGAGGCCAAAGTCACTAACAAAACCATAGTAGATGGACTCATGAAAAGGCTTCAATAACAGAAAAAAGGAAATTGGATTCGGGAACTTACTCAGGTCTAATGGGCATACCATACCACTCAACATCAATTAACCAACTATACCCCCTTCTTCCTAGCCTATGGCACAAAAGCTCTTATTTTAACAGAATAATACCATCTCGTCAGAGATCATAAACTTACAGATGAAGATAATGAGTTTGAATTGGCTTATAATATGAACTGGATTGATAAAAATAGGGAACGTGTTATTGCCAACCTAGGTCGATATCATTATATGCTGGCCAGTTCATACAACAAAATAGTCAGAAGCCGTGAGTTCCAAGTTGACGATCTCATCCTCAGAGAGATCCCACAACACAAAATAGAAGCACATACTGGGAAATTGATAGAGAAATTGGAGGGTCTATTCCTCATTATTAGCCAAACTAGTCTGGGATATACTATCTCATGATGAAGCAAGGAGATCGTATCCCAAATCCATGAAACACTAGGCGACTGAAGCGGTATTATCGTTAAGTCTTTGGTTTCTCTATTTTAAATTTTTTGTCCTTTCCATTCCAAAAGTGAGATTTTAATCTCCATACAGTGTACATTCTATTATACTCAATGAAAACTTCTAAGTTTTTTCCCACATTATTCTCTACTTACATAGCCTATACTAAATCTTATAGATTAAAGCAATGATAATACTAGTTTTCAATCGACCTCTAAATCGATTAAAGCATAGGTAATACTAGCATACTAACTTTCAATCAGTCTCTAAACAGATTAAAGAAAAAGTAATACTAGCTTTCAATTGACCTTTATATATAGATTAAAGCAAAGATAAAATTAGCTTTCAATCGCCCATCTAAAAAAATTAAACAAAGGTAATACTAGCTTTCAATCGACCTTTTAACAGATTAAAGCAAAGTTAATACTAGCTTTCAATTGACATCTATATAATGATTAAAGCAAATGTAATATTAGCTTTCAATCGACCTCTAAATAGATTATTGCAAATGCAATACTAGCTTTCAATTGATATTTATACATAGATTAAAGCAAAGGTAATACTAGCTTTTAATCACCCTTCTATACATATATCTGTGATTAAAAAAAGGTAATACAAGTTTTTAATAAAATATCTCTAACAGATATAGGATAAAGCAAAGGTAAAACTAGCTTTTATCTCTCAATATGTCTGCAACTATAGGTTACTTCTGCAAGCCACTTCTAAATGTTCTTCTCTGCTGATAGGAGGTCAGCTATACCATCCCTTATAACAGGAGGACATTCAGCCATAAATTCTAGAGCTCAAACAACTATAATAATCCTGCCTTGCTCTACCAATTCAGTAGGTCGAGAACTTAACTCCATTTCTGTGACATTTATACAGTTCCCTCGATCTATATCAGCTTTAAAAATACATCCTCGGGATAACAGACAGTCGTGCAAGCTATCCCTCTCAAACTTAAGTCTTCTTACTTTCTCCATGAAACAGGCAATAATAACAATTAGCTCCTGTGAGTAAAATATTTCTTGGACAGATGAATTTTGATCGAGCATAACTACCTCAAAAAAATTATTTTGTAATCTCTAGTGGCGATCTTTCAAGTTTTTGTACCGTTCGGTTTGCCACTCCATATGTTTATCTGCGCATGACATAATCTTATTATACTCTGCCATCTTCTCCTTTGCTTTATCTAACTCAGCCTTACTCGCCATCCTGAACTCTGCCAACTAAGCATGAAGTTCCTCTAACTCACTATCATTCCCTGCACTTCCTCTAGCAGGAGACTTCTTTAATAACTCCACTTTCTTCCTTAACAACTTATCCTTACCTCTGATCACCCCCTCTAACTCACTCTCAGCAAAGAGTAATATCCAACTTATTTTAGCCCTCCCTCAGGCGTTCATTTCCTTTTTGTACGTGAGCTTGAATACGAGCTACATTCCCCTCTAGCTCTTTAATTCAAGCTGATAGGTCAACCACATCCCCATTTACTATAGAGATCCCAACATCGTCTCTCTTCTTCTTCGACCACTCTCCATCCTTGGCCTTCTTTACACGTGAATTAACCATATCCAAATCCGCATTCAATTTGGCCACCCTCTTATTCAGCTCGTCACATCATTTTTAAACCATACTAAAATCTATGTCCTTAACAGGCAAAACCTTACCCAACTGCTCAACTACACTTTCCGAACTTACCAGGTCTGCTTGAGCTTTCATAAGCTCATTTTTTTCCTAGTCAATTCACTCCTCAACTCTGCAGCTGCACTTACAGAATTTACCAGTTCAGCTCGAGCTTTCTTAAACTAGCCCAATTTTTTGGTCATTTGACCCTGTATACTAGCCACAAAATCCTGCAACAATTTTTTTAATACCCCTAGTGATTGAATACGATATCGAGCGGTATCTGCCTCTTAATTTTTCACCATTAACGCATCATTACAGCTTTTGAGTTTCACTGTCTCCTCTTTTGCCTCTACAAGCTTTTCTTACACTCTTTCCATTTTGGCATTTTTCATCTCGACCTACTGAGTCATGTCATAAATAGTTTTTGTCACCTCGATAAACTGGATCTATACTTTGACATGTTGATCCTCTCTATCTTTAGATGCTTCTCTAATTCGATCAAACTCTATCGTAAACTTATAGTTATATTGGAGCGTCTGCTATTTACTCGAGCGAACAGTCTCCAATTCGACCTACATCACAGATACAATATGTAATGACCTAATTCTGTTAGCTCGATATGGGTCAGAATTAGCTCTTTCATTAATGTACCTATGACAAAAACTAATATATAACAAGAAATGACACAAGTGATTTAGTGTAGAAAACCTTTGAATAGGTAAAAAACCACGGCCTCGAGTTGAGGGTTTTAGTAACAGTAACTTTTATTGCTTGAGACAGATATCTTATTACAAGTGATCTCTCAAACTAAAAATACTTAATTTTATGAATAAGAAGCTTTGTATTAGAATCTTGAAAATCTAGTTTTTCTTGGTGCTCCTTTTTTGTCCTTGTCTCTTCTAGAACTTTCTCTTTATTTAGACCTTACCCATAACTCATTATCGTGCTGAAGCACGTTCTTCGAATAATAAGGTAAGTGGTTGTTGACTGAGTAACTGTTGAGTTTGTGGGAGATTGGTATCTTTGACTTGTTCATGTTATTCTATTAAGCTCGATCCACGTTCTTTATCAGTTCACAATATAGGTGTCATTGCTGACTATTCATGTTACGTATGAAATGTTTGAGTCTGATATTGATGTAGTTCGAATTTGGACAAGGTCGATGGGTAGGCCCTTCCAATCGTCCCCTCACAACTGAAGGCTAAATAATGTATTTAATGTTAATTTGATAGGTATAGAAATGGGTATTTGTTTATTATAGAGGGATGTATCTGCATTGAATGGTCATGAAAAGTATTGATGCAATGGGCGCTTGGGGTTATGAGAGTGGTTATGTTTTGAATGATGACTACTTTAGAAATGTGCCTACACATTAAATATGAAGGTTATATAAATAGTACCGGTACCTTAGATTCTAGCTAAGTGCGATGTTGCTGCTGAAAAATTCTCTGTATAACCTGAGTGAAAATGGTGAAGACCTAGAGAATGGTGTATAAAGGGAGAGTTCCTACTAAGATGCAGAGATTTATGTTGAGATACTTCGGGGATCAGTCTTTGGAGATACCCACCTTAATTCCCGTTCCCCTGACATATCACGGTATGTTGGAAGAAGAAGCAGCTGAAGTTGAGGAAGACTATTACTATATGTGGAGATTTAATTACATGGTCTTGACAAGTGAGGAACGTTGGAGGTGTCTCCGCATCCTTGCGGAGGACAAGGTTTAGGAGACAGATGTGGGGGCAGGTATAACTGTGAGGTAGTATCCCTGGTATCCTACGAATGACTGGATTCTAAGGTAGGATTCCATTTTGTCTCAATCAACTCTTTGCTGATGGGGGTTACGGAGGAGGAGGAAATGGTGGTGAGGAGGGAGATGGAGATTGGAAGTCTTTCCCTTGCATAATCATTGTCTCTTGGCGTTAAGAAGGCATTCTGTTTGAAAAGTTGGTTCAAGCACTAACGTCTTTGCTTCCATGCCTAGACTTTAACCAAACTCAGTTTTTGTCGAAGAAAATGGCGTAAAGCAGTTGGCTGCTCAGTGATTTCTAAACCTAGCTTTGCTTCAGAAGATTCTCGGAATGAAACATCATTTAAAATTGATATGATTTTGAGAATGAACTGAAGGACTTGTTATCTCTAGAGTACCTGAAGGACTTGTTATCTGTAAAGTAACTACAACAGATATTCAAGCTTAATAAAAATATTTTATTCAAATCTGTGTTGATAGATAGAAGTAACTCTTGTGATTAAAATTGGGCTTTTAGAAATATAGATATGTATGATTAGAGGATAAAATATAATATTTGCGATCAAATTTAAAAAGTATCTCCAAGCAATCGAGTTGTAAAAAATTTGTTTGTGAAAATAAAAGATGTACAAAAATCTGTTTCAAACTAAATGACTTAGAATTATGGGGGGAGAATATTGTAGAAGATACAAAATTTACAGGAATTAAAAATTCGAGCTCAGGGAGATCTCTCCTGAATGTTGTATTGGGGGGCAGATAAGTTCGAAATGTGATAGGTCGAATCAAAAGAGGTCGATGTGGATAGATAAGCTCAAATAACTTTTTATCAAGAATTTTAGGGTTCCTAGTTATGGAAAAAATAGATGTAAATATATATGGAATGTGAGGGATTTGATGTGATCTAGAAAATTACATAAATATAGGAAAATGTGATTTAATGAGGAAGAAGAAAGAAAATATGGTGAAGACTCGATCTGTGAGAGTTTGTCAAGCTGCTGAAGGACAGTTGGCGAGAAAGATAACTAAAATTTGTGAAAGGATTTTTGGGTTGTTAGGTTATGATTCTAAATTGCCTGAATTTGAATTATAGTTCGAAGGCATAGATTTGAGGGCGAGGAAACTTGAGATTGGGCATCATTTTTACTCTGGGATATTCTGTGAAGTGATTCTGGAGCCTGCAGCTCGAAGAGAGGTTGTTAGGTAAATTGCTGAGGAAGAGATCGAGAAAGAAGATGTGAGGATTGCTAGGGGCGAACTGATTAGGTGGCTCCCCAGGACATCCGAGAAGTTTTATGTGTAATTATATGTAAGGGAGTAAATTGTATGAGGTTGAATAACTGTCATAAAGATGTAGGTGTAGCATTATGTTTAGAATTTGTTCCTCTTTTATAGTCAATGTTGTTTGTGACTGTTGTAAATAAAAACTTAAATTTTTTAACGTGAGAGCTTTGGAAATGACGTCAGTAGTTTTATAAATAGTAGAAGCCTGAATTGAAATAAAAAGGTAGTTTTATTTTTGTCTCTTGTATAATTGTAGGAAAAGTTTGATTATGTGTAAATGTTGAGTCATCATAAGTGTGGGGAGGTCAGAGGGAGATTTGGGTAGAAGAGATAAGAATAAATTAAATTATAGGGTAGAGGGCAATGATGGGAAGGTATTTTTACCGAAATGGTACACAACTTCTTACATTAATTGTGAAAGGGACGCCTCGGTTCCAATATAGAGGGCGGCTCATGGGAGACCCAATAACTGCCAGTAGTTAGAGAGAAAAATAATAAATAATGCTTCATCTTCCTCATTCAAACATTTATCAACTTCTAAAAAATTGAAGAATAGTGGGAGAGGAAAGATAAAAAATAGTAGAGATTCATGTGAAATATTAGACGAGAGTGATCAACAATCAAGGCGAAAGAAAGTTACAGAGATTGAGTCACGATGGTGGTTGTATAACAACATTGTGAAGGATGGATTTGGCACTGCTTCAGATTCGTTTTTAGACGTTGAAGATTTATAGATTATTATGATATTATAAATGTGTGTTTGAAAGATTTTTGTGGTTTTCAAATGTCGAAAAATTACTTTTTATAGTAACCTATAAAAATTTATTTGGTATATTTATAAAAAAGAGATACGATATGATATACGCATTTGTATGATGAATGTGTAAAAAATAATGATAAAATACCTAGACTTGTATGTAGGTCGAGCGTAAGGAATATCTATGTAGAATCAAACCTCATCTTTAGACTTGTAGTTGATATGGAGACTTCACCTGCTATGAAGGCGTCGACCTCTGGTCGTTCGGCTAAGTCTGAGAATGTAGCATCTGATAGGGAGGACGAAGTAGTGGTTGTTCAATTTTAAGATTTCCATAAACAATTGGTATTATACCCCTCGAACTCTGATGTGTTTAGAGAGTTTTGTAAATCCAAGGCCCTTGTAGGGGGCGTATGGGGTAACATAGTAGATCATGCTGGTAGGTAGTTTAGATTCCTTACTATAGCATTAGGGGAAGAACATTTCTTTACGTTGCTAGATTTAAAGAAGGAGAAAACTGATAGAGGGTAGATGAATCAATCTCCTTAGAGTATTTTAATAGAAATATCTAGGGCGACCTGGATGAAAGTTTTTCTGTGTTACCCATCTCCTTATCTTGTAACATGAAATATGTGTAAGGAATTATGTTCGACCTGGGTGGCTAAAATTGATTGGGGGAGAGAGAACTATAAAAGCTTTAGGAAGGGGAATTCAAGCTCAGAGATGCCGTTTTGAAAAATTAGATTTGGAAAGAATAAACTCGATATGGAATAGGTTGAAATGATAGAGTTTGATAAGGAAAGATATGTTCAAATAGCTTTTCTCAAGATACTAGGGTTTTCTATTATGATAGAATAGGATAATATTACAAAATGTGGGGGATCCATATTTTAGGCGGTTGGCGATAAAGATAGCTAAAGTGCGAGAACAGATTTTAGGCTTGCTGGACTATGTTGCTGAACTGCCAGTGATGGAGTGTCAATTTGAAGGTTTAGATTGGATGGGTAGGGAACGTGAGTATGAACGTCACTTCTATGAGAAGCTATTTTGGGATGTGATAGCGGAACCTATAGATCAAAAAGTTGTCATGTGATTGATTACTAAAGAAGAGATCGAATTGGAAGATATGAGGATTGCTGGAGGTGAACTAATCGGATGTGGTTCTCTAGGACATCAAGGATGCTTTAGGCATAATTATATGCATGAAAATGAATTATGATGAGAGTCTAATGATAATAAAGTAAATGTATATAGGGGCGGTATGAGTATATAGGGGCAGTATGAGTAATTATATTAGCTCGAATAATTGCCAAAGAAATGAAATGAGAATGAAGTTTGAATCTATCCTCTATTGTTACGAATGTTGTTTATGACTGTTGTGTAAAATGAATTTGAATATTTTCTTTTTAAAAATTTAAGAGCTTTGGATATGATGTCTTTATTTCTATAAGTAGAAGAAGTAGAAAAAAATAGAAAAAGAAAGTAGTTTTTAATTTTATCTCTTGTGTAAATATCATGGAAAGTTTGACTGTCTGTAAGTGTTGATTCATCATGAGTATGGGGAAGTCAGAGGGAGATTTGGAAAAGTGAGATGAAAATAGATTGAAATATAGGGCAAAGGGTAATGATAGGAAATCATTTTCAACAAAAAGATGTAAGGCGTCTGACATTGATTGTGGAGGGGATGTCTCGGTTCCAAAACCATGGACGGCTCGGGCGAGGCCCAATAACTGCCAGTAGTTAAAGAGAAAAAATATATGGTGCGCTTCATCTTTATCATTCAAAGGTTTTTCAACTTCTGAAAACTTAAAGAACAGTGAGAGAGGAAAGAAGAAAAATAGCAAAGATTTTCGTAAAAAAATAATTGAGAGTGATCAGCAGTCAGACCGAGAGAGAAAGTTATAGAGACTGAGTCATAAAGATGGTTATACAGCAGTGTTGTGAGGGATGGATTTGGCACTATGTTAGATTCACACTTTGACATAGAAGGTTAGTAGAAGATTTGTAATATTTTGAATGTGTTGCTTTTTAAAATAATTTTCTCTGTTAGGCAAATCTTAAAATTACCATTGACAGCAATCTATAAAAACTTGTTTGATATATTTGTAAACATGATATGTAAAAGATATATGTATGTCGGTGATGTATGTGTAAAAGATAATAATGGATACCTGAATCTATATGTAAGTCGAACGTGATAAGTGTTGTGCAGGATCATAGCCTCATCTGCAGATTTGCAGTTGATATGGAGACTTCACCTGTTAATGAGGCGCCGACCTCTAGTCGATCGGCGGAGTTCGAGACTGTAATATCTGATAGGGAGGATGAAGTAGGGGTTATTCAATTTCCAGATTTCCCTTGAAAGTTGATATCCAATCCTTTGAATTTTGATGTTTTTAGAGAGTTTTGTAAAGCCAAGGCTACTGTATGGAGAAGATGGGGTAATTGTGCAGAACATGCCGGTAGACATTTTAAGAGTTGCATTGTCGCAACTGGAGAGAAACCCTTTTTTCTGTTGGCTGATTTGGAGAAGGAGAAACGAGATAGTGGTTTAGACGAATCGATCTCCTTAGAGTACTTTGATATAAACGTCCAGGGCGACCTGGTAGAGGGTTTTTTGTGTAACCTATCTCAGTTGGAGTATGGGTTGAGTCTTCCTCTTAGCAATTTGGCGAAAGGGATTATAAAATTGATCGGGGCATGTCCCGTTCAGTTGAACGGGAACATGTGGGAGGTAATAATCTTTTATGAATTTCTGAATAAGTTGTAGGAGGAAGATAAGATTGAGATGAGGATATCTCCTGAGGATGTCTTGCAGTTTTATGGGGTAAAAAACTTTTCTTCAAGTAGAGGTGCATATTTTTTCACGAGTTCGACTTGGCCTCGTTTCTTGGATCTGAACTCTGCAGGTCGAACGTTGAATGATAATATGATATGGGTGAAGGGTGATTGCCTTCTGAGAGATGATGAAGAACCCTTGAAACTTCTGTGCAGAACTGTGAAACAAAGTAAGTATAACAATGTGCAATGTATAAGATTGATATGTTGAAATTATATGTTGCTCTGATAAAATGTATTATTGATTGACAGGTCCTCACTCAAAGGTGATAAGGAAGGAGTCTCTATTAGACACTATTGCTCAGGAAGGGTCAGAACTTAAGGCTGTGCTGAAAGAACTCGGCATTAGTAAAAAAAAAGTGCTAACATCCGGTTTGAGAAAGTTCAAAAGTCTCAAATAACGAGGCTAATGATGGGTGCTGATGGCAGTAAGAAGAGGGGAACTGATGAGGAGAGGAAAGTGAACTTGCCCAAAGCCTCCAAGGAGAACCTCACGTGTGTACCAGAGTCTACTACGTCGAGCATGCTTGCTCGGGCATTTCCAAAGAAGAAGATGCTGAAGCATGGTTCGGCCTCTAGAACTACAAGAAGTGGTGAGGTCGAAGGAGGGGTGAAAATGAGAAGGGTTGAGTCTTCTAAACTAATTGGGGCAAAGGTCGTTGAGGATTGACCTGTTATAGATGATGAGCTGAAAGAGGTGGAGGAAAGGGCGAGGCTTGCATCTCTCAATGGGGGGGGAGGAGATGAGCAAAATTGTAAGTTTATTTACTTGAATATGTGATTTGAATGTTGACTCGAGCTAACAGTGAGGTTGATATCTGTTTGTTTTGTAGGCTACTTGTTTGATGATGGGGACCTGCCTCGGAGTTGAGGAGGAGAAAGCTACGGTGAAGAAGGCGAAAGTCAAGCTCGAGAATAAGGTAGCTCGACTGAAAGCTGACTTGGTTAAGGAGGGCAAGCGGCTGGAGGCCCTAAAGGCTTCCCAATAGGTAGATATTAATGATCTGTCAGTGAAAGCGAGATAGAATATGAAGGTGGTAATTCAACGAGATAGACTCGGGCGCAACCTTATAACAAAGGGGTATTTCGAAGATGAGGTGAATGCCATCATGGCGGACACCTATGTTGAGGAGGAGAAAGATGATGAGGCGGAAGATGTTACTATTGGAGTGGTGGACGGGTTGGACGGTGTCTCTCCCCAAACGGTGCGAGACAACCATGGGGATTATAATGAGGGTCCAGAGGAACGAAATGAGTAGGTAGAGTAGAATGTTGATTTTGTGATTGTATGAATGGTTTGGATTGTTATAATCTGATGGAATATTATTTGTTGGATAGAATTCAGTAGGCTAAGATGTTCTTGTTAACCTTGTTGAATGAACTTAAGGAAATGCACCTAAGCATAAAAGATTTTGAGATTGAGCTCGCTAAGGAGAGAGACACCTTTGAGTCCCTGTTGTCTTCACAAGTGTGGCTATAATTTAGAAAGAACAAAAAATATTTGACTTGTATGTTTCCTTAGTCTAGAGCTACAAAGTAAAATATAGAGTGTAGAGACAGACCAAAAACTTGCTATCTGTTTAGAGGTAATGGCATTCAATGGTGTATAAAAAATATCAAAATATTGACAAATAAGAATATAGAGAATGTGTACCTTAGAATTGGAAGCATGTTTTATTGTTTATCTGACTGAGATTGTACTTTGACCTTAAGTTTAGAAGTAGTTTCACACAGTAGATGTTAAAAAAATAAATTTTTTATTAGAAATGAGATGTATGTATTGAGTGAATGTCTTGAATCAAACTTTATATATTGTATCTATGATATGTAGGTTGAATTGGAGTTAGTTTGCTTGATCGAAGATGAGATACGCCAATGTAACCAAGAATTTGTGACAGAGTTTGATAGAATGAGGGAGGCAAATGAAGAAAGAGAAGATCAACATATAAAGTTACACTTCAAGTTTATTGAGGTAACCCAAACTGCTGACGACCTCACTCAGAAGATCGAGCAGAAGGATGCCGAAATTTGTAAAGGGCAAAAAGAGCTCGCGGAGATGAAAGTAAAGGCAGCGAAGCTCAAAAGCCAGAATGATGTGCTGGTGGTAAAGAGTAGGAATGCTGATATGGCTCAATACCATATACTGGCTTTAGAAAATTCAGTGGAAGGGCTATGCTATTCTACGGCCAGTTTGAAGGATCAAATGATCAGCAAAACGAATGAACATGATCAGACTCGAGCTGATCTAGTGAGTACAAGAAACGAGCTGTCCCGATTGAAGAAGAAAATGGTTGAGAAAGATAATGAGCTGAAGAAAGCTCTAGATGACCTATTTACCTCTGAAGTTTTAGTTGAGCAGTTGACTACAGCCTTACCAACTAAGGATATAGAGTTTTGGATGGTGCAAAGGAAGTGTGATTAGTTGAATAAGAGGGCAGCGTAATTGTAGACTGATTTGGCTCTGACCAATTCGCGTGCCAGAAAAGCCAAGGCTGGAGAGTGCTCAATAAAGAATAAAAGTGACATCAGGGTCTCCTTTTTTCAAGGAGATATAGTTAGCCTATCATCTCATATAAGAGAGCTGAAGGGAAATGTAGCTTGAACTCAAGGTTATGTGCAAAAGGGAAATGTGCGGTTAAGGGCGTGCCAAAGTAAGTTGGACACTGCTCTTGCCAGGGAACAAGAGTTAGAGTAGGTTATCAGGGGTAAAAGGATTTTGATAAATAAGAAAGATAAGTTGTTAAAGAAATCTCCTGCTTGGGAAGATTTAAACAGGGAGCTTGAGGAACTTTGTGCTCAGGTGGTAGATTTGATGGTGATGAACCAGGCTGAATCTTCTAAAGCGGTTGAGAAGGTGAAGAAGAACATTGAATTCACTTCTCGCATAGATAGTCAAATGAAATTGTAAGAAGCACGGTATAATACGTTGAAAGAGTACCTAAAAATGGCAAGAAATAATTTCTCTAGGATGGTTGTGCTACAGGCTCTGAACTCATAGATGTTAATGGCAGTGATTAGCTATTTTGTTAAGGAAATTTGAAGGCTCAAGTTAGGGAGGAATACCTTGCACGACTATTTGTCGGGTAGAGGATGCATCTGTAGAGCTGATATAGATTGAGAGTTTATGGTTAATCGTCCTCTTGTTATAGGGGAAAGCATGGCTAACCTCCCAACAATAGAAAACAATTCTTTGTAGTTGTTATAAATGTGACCTGAAAAATTATCTATCGCAGACATATTAAGAGATGAAAGCTAGTTTTACCTATGCTTTATCTTATGTCTGGTAGATTTCTTTGATTAAAAACTTGTATTACCTTCATTTTAATTATAAAGTAGTAATGTCACAGCCATATTGAGGTAGATGAAAGCTAGATTTACCTTTGCTTTATCTTATGTCGGTAGAGTTCCCTGATTAAAAAATAGTATTACCTTTGTCTTAATATCAAAGTAGTAATGTTGCAGCCATATTGAGTGAGATGAAAGCTAGTTTTACCTTTTCTTTATCTTATGTCTCATAGAGTTCCTCGGTTGAAAACTAGTATTACCTTTGTTTTAATCTTGGAGTATAATGTCACAACCATATTGAGGTAGATGAAGGCTTGTTTTACCTTTGTTTTATCCTATGTCTGGTAGAGTTCCTCGATTGAAAACTAGTATTATCCTTGTTTTAATCTCAGATTATAATGTCACGGCCATATTGACATTGATGAAAGCTAGTTTTATCTTTGCTTTATCTTGTGTCTAGTAGAGTTCCTCGATTGAAAACTTGTATTTCCTTTATTTTAATTTTGGAGTATAATGTCGCAACCATATTGAGTACCTTTGCTCTAATCTATGTATTGTCTACGTAAGTAGAGAGTTATGTGGGAAAAAAAATGGAAGATTTTATTGAATAGAAAAGGATGTACATTGGATAGAGATGAAAATATCACTTTTGGAATGGAAAAAACAAGAATTTGAAATGGAGTAGTGAGGGACTTAACGATAGTACCACTTCAATCACCTAGTATTCCAAGGATTTGAGATGTGAACTCCCTCTTTTGTCATGTGGTAATATAATCCTTGGCTTGTGAGACCAGTAATAAGGAATGAATCCTCTCAGTTTTCTGCTAGTTTCCTGGCATGTGCTATTTTCTGTGTTTAGGGATTTCTCAGTGGAAGAGATCGTCAGTTTGGAAAGTATGGCTTTTGACTCGTCTGTTAAACGAACTGGCAAGCATATGGTGATATCGACCTAGGTTAGCAATAGCGCATTCCCTGGTCTCATCGATCCAATTAAAGTTACATGCAAATTTAAACTCATTTTCTTCATCAGTTAGCTCATGATTTTTAACTGGATGATGGTATTTAGAGGGAATGATGGCTTCAGTCCCATAGGTAATGAGGAATGGGGTACAGCCGGCTGATTGATGAGGACTGGTTACGATATTCCTATAAGACGTGAGGAAGTTTTCGAACCAAGTTCTTTTTTTTTCTCTGTGAGTGACGCCTTTTCTTGAGTCTATCCACGATGGTCTTGTTGGTGATTTTGGCTTGGCCATTGCCTTGAGGGTAGTAGGGGTTGGATGGTGAGTGGATGATATTATGTTTGTTGAGGAAGGCTATGAATTTTTCTCCGACGAATTGTGGCCCATTATCGATACGAATTAGGTGGTGGCATCCAAATCGAGTGATGACGTGTCCCCAGATAAAAGAGATGACCTTTTCTTCTCTGGTTCGATAAAGTGGAACTGCCACTACCCATTTTATAAAATAATATGTAGCTATGAGTTGGTATCGATGGTTACCTGGAGAATTAGGAAATTCACCGACAAGGTCGAGTGCCCATCTTTTGAATGGCCAAAATACCTTGCTTGCCTGCAGTTCAAGCGTGGGGGCATGTATCATTTGTCTATGCCGTTGACATGTATCACATTTGCATGAGTACTCTTATGCTTACTTGCGCATTCTCTACCTGAATGCTCCTTGAGAAATGGCTTTGTTTGTGAGTGATCAACGTACGGCGTGGGAGCCATAAGTCCCTTCATGTTAATCGCGGAGCATCTCGTCCGCTTTCTTTATGGAGAGACACTTTAGGTAAGGCCCCGTGACTGAACGGCGATATAAATAACTAATTTGATTTGTGTAGCGCTTTGAGTTGTCGATCAGCTGTCAGCACTCCTTGGGATCTACTGGAAGGGATCTTTTACCTTTGTTGTCGATACCAAGGTAGGCTAGGAAGGGCTTTTGCCAATCGTTATCTTCTCCTTTCTCACCCCTAGTATCAATTGTGCATACATGAATGTGATCAATGCTGGGGGTTGAAATTACTTTGATCTGGAGTTATCGAGCTTCTGCTCCCATGACCCTGGCTAGATATGCTAAGGAATCGGTGTGTCTGTTTTCAGCTCGAGGAAGATAATCGAGAGTTTCTTCCATGAACTTACTCATCCTATATGCAACGAAGGATACGTATTCGATCATCTTGCCATTCTTCTTGTATTGCTCAGAGTTATGGTGTATGATGAGTAGTGAATCTGTACAAAATAAGAGTTCTAGGAAACCGAGATCAAGTGCGAGGTTGAGTCCATAAATGAGAGCTTCGTATTCGGTGATATTGTTGGAGGCTTCAAAATCCAAGTAGATTGATTTCTCGATTTTGTCGTTGGAAGGGGTAATCAATACGATTCCAATTCCTGACCCTGCGGGTCCTACTGAACCATCGGTAATAAGTATCCACCCTTTCCTTGTAATCCTTTCAGCTCGCTCATCAAATACATTTGCTGGTGGATTTTTTGTAATTTCATCTGTATTGTTAGGATTGTGCTCCTCCCACTCAAAATCTTCCACTAGAAAATCCATGAGAAAATCTGCAACAGCCTGACCCTTTTCAAAATGACATTGTTCGAACTTGATATCATATTCTTCTAAACTGACAGACCATTATTGCACTGTCCATGATTTTGCTTTCTTTGACAAAACTTCCCGGGGTGGGTAGTTTGTTATGACTTTGACTGAATGAGCTCGAAAGTAGTACTTAAGTTTCTGTGAAGTATAAATAAGAGTTAAAAAAAGTCTATCAATTTTAGAATACCTCGTTTCTGCTGGAGTGAGGGTTTTGCTAATGAATTAGACTGGCTTCTCAATTATCCTTTCAAGTCGAATAAAAAATGAACTGATTGAAGTATCTGTAACTGCTAGGTTGATGATCAATTCCTCATTATCTATTGGGGTGCTCATTATGGAAGACCTTCCCAAATAGGTTTTAAGATCCTGAAAAGCAGTTTCGCATTCTGATGTCCATTGAACCTCTACATTTGGCTGAACTTTTCCTCTTTTGGTACAACTGTGAAGTAGTAGGAACAACCAAAGACGGCGGTTTGAAGATTTTCAAACGAATCGGTTGATCGCGGCAATTTTGCCAGTAAGTTTTTGTAAGTCTTTTATTATATTTGGAGATGGTATGTTGTAAAGAGCCTGAATTTGATATAGATCTGCCTCAATCCCTTTCTTGTTAATGAGATGGCCGAGAAATCGACCAGAATATACTTCAGATTTAAATTTATTAGGATTGAGGCGCATCTTGTAAGATCGAAGATTGTTGAATATTATGTTAAGATTTGAAATATGGTTGGCTGACTGTATGCTCTTGCACAAGTGATCGTCAATGGAGACTTCCACGAATTTCCCAAGATGTACTTTGAATATAGTAGTCATCAACCATTTATAAGTCACGCCTGCATTTTTGAGTCCGGAGGGCATGACTTTGTAGTAGTTAAGCCCTCTTTCTATGATAGAAGTGGTTTTTTCTTGTATCCAGAAGCAGCGCCTATCATAGATAGGTATTCGTGACCTATAGTGGAATCAAGGATTTGATGGATGTTGGGGTGATATAAACATTCCTTTGGAGTGTATTTGTTTAGATCTATAAAATTTATGCAAACTCAGACTTTTCAAGTCTTCTTTGGGACAGTGACAATGTTGGATATCCAATATCGATATTTGGCTTATCGAATGAATCCCACTTTGATCAATTTCTCAATCTCCATGTTAACTTCATCTCGAAGTTGAGGTGATAGTCGCCGCTGTTTCTGTTGACCGTCGTAGATTTGATGTTGATGGCCAATTTGCGATACGCCTTGGCCGGATCGACCCCAAACATATCTTCGAAAGTCCACGCAAATATGTCTCAATTTAGTCGTAAGAACTGAATGTGCGCATCCTTATCGTGTTATATTAACTTGGTACCAACGAAAATACCAATGTTAGGCCCATCAATATTGACGTATACTGTAGGCTCTTCTGTTGAAGGCTGATCATCAAGATGATCAGCTTTCTATAATTCCTATACAGCATATTTGTTTGAGGTATCTAGAATTGCCGAGACGGTATTTTTGCAAGCTCAAAAAAGCTTTTGACTACCCTTGATTTCACAGATACCATCATTGTATTTGAAGCGGAGTACTTGATGATAGGTGGAAGCGGCTGTTTCCATGTTGTGAATCCAGCAGTGGCCCATAATCCCGAGATAACAGGATTTGGTATTGATTACGTAAAAGATGACATTAATGGTGGCTGGTTCTACAGTAATAGGTAAGATGATCTTGCCTACTCAGTCTTCTTTAGAACCATTAAATTCACTGATATTGTTGTCGCTTGGAATAACTTGATCGGCCAATCCCATTTGGTCGATAGTACTCTGAAAAATAATCTCAATACTGCTTTCAGTATCAATCATAATTGTGTGCATGAAAAACTTCTTCATCTTGAGCATTATGACTAATGCATCATGATGTAAAAATTTGACATGACTAATGTCGCAATCTTTAAATGAGATCCCAAGCTGATAATTGCTCGACTCAGGTAGAAGCTTAGCCTCTTAGTGTTGAGGTGTGAGATCGTAGGATTATGACAAACTCCTGCGCTAGAATCGGCAAGAGTTGGTGATTTGATGAATTTTGATCATGTTGTTGTGGTACATATGGTAGAGACGCTTCTCCTCAGTTTGATCTTCGACCTGAACGACTTCCAGTTGCTTCTTATAGCTGCCATTCTTGTATGATTCTAGGTCGATAATGTATTTAAACATCCGTCCCTCCTTGAAAATGAATTCCAACAACCTTAGTAGAGCATTGCAGTTGTCAGTAGAATGATGGCTTACCTTGTGATGCATGCATTACGGGCGGTTCTCGATTGGTTTTAATGATTAAGAGAGATGATATAGCTTATCCTTTGAGAGGATTAGAAAAATTATAGAGATTCAAGCATTCATCCTTGGGAGGACCGGTTTGGGTAGTGAACTGCTTTTCTGAGGGTTACCAGTATTTCCCTTGGAGCACTTTTGATTACCCTGATCCATCGTTGGTTCAGTGTTTCTATCTGTGGATGGACCTTTCGTGGTTAGGACGAATTTAGTAGATTTATGCCTTTTGGATATCATCCTTTCTTGGTCGACGTAACTATTGACCTTGGTGATCATATCTTATGAGGTCCCAAGTTTGCTGAGGAAAATGTGTTCTTTGGCCTTACAGTCGAGTTGGAGCGCGTTGATGAAAGCTAACTATTTTATGATTGAGTTATCTACTTTACGCGCGAGCTCCAAAAATTTCTTCGTAAAAGCCTCGAGCTTCTCTCCGTGTAACTGTTTAAGACTAATAAGGGAATATAAATTCTCATCTTTGTCTTTGTTATGAGTATACGTCTTGTTGAATTGTTTATACAATTGATCGAATGTGTGTATGGAGTCTTCAGGTATAGAGTGGAACCACCGGAGTGGTTCTTCCTGTAGAATTGTTGCGGACAAATGACTGAGGATATGGTTGAGGTTAGAATATAACCCCAATGAATAACGATACTGTTGAATGTGCTATTTTGGATCTGTGCCCTTGTATTTAAATTTTTTTTGAGAATGGAAACCTTTTGGTATTTTCATATCGAATAGTTCTTTGGCAATTGGACTCCCTTGTAACTTGGAAAGGTCGTCCTTAGTGCCCAGAACTTGTGCTTTGATTAACTCCTTAATATATTGATCCATATTCTCTTGTATAACATATTGACGTGTCGGTTGAGTGGTTTGACGTGGAGGTTAAGGATTTTGAGTACCGGTACCTTCACTCAAACGATCATATATTAAAACTCGAGGTTGAGGTCGCTGTTCTTCCTCCTGACGTTTGGACAATCGGTGACCTCAACTAATTTTGGACTGAACTTCACCACCTATATGAATGAACGGCTGAGGTTCATATTAATTATTTTTGGGAATCGCTTTGCTTGTGGCTCCTCGAGGTCCCAACCTTTGCCTCACAGAAACTCGGGAGGTTTCTGGCAATTGATCGCGATCCCTTATTGGTGGAGCCTGTTGAGTATTTTACAGAGCTTATAAGGCAGTCTGTATTGTTGTCATCTAGTCTTCGTGTCATTTGAATGCTGTCAAATGTGCTTGTCGCTCTGCTTCGAGCTCCTTCTCAAGATTTAATTGATGTTCGAGCTCAATGCGCTTCTCTACTTCGACATTAAGATTCGCCTGTAGCTCTGTAAGTTATTCTGGCTCAACTGAAAGATCGAGTTGGATTTGAGTTGTTGGTCGTCTGGAAGTGACCATGATTGAAATTTATAGTAGAACAAATATAGGCCTAAGAATATCGTGGAAATGTCTTCTTTCCCACAGACGTTACCAAATATAATGGCCTAATTCCGTGAGCTCGATATGGCTTGGAATTAGCTCTTACACCAATGTTCTTATGACAAAAGCTAACATGAAATAAGAAATAATACATGCGATTTAGCATAGAAAACCTTTGAATAGGTTAAAAACCATGGCCTCGAGTTGAGGGTTTTTGTAATAGTAACTTTTATTGCTTGAGGCAAATATCTTATTACAAGTGATCTCTCGACTTAAAAATACTTGATCTTTTAAATAAGAAGTCTTGATGTTTTGAGAATCTAGAAAATATAGTTTTCTTGGTAATTTCTTGTATATTTTTTTGGTCTCTATCTCTTCTGGAACATTTTCTTTATATAGGTCTTCTCTGCAGTTTTTCATCGTGCTAAAGCATGTTCTCCAAACAATGTGGTTAGTGTTGGTTGACTGAGTAATTGTTGAGTTTATGAGAGGCAGGCGTCTTTGACTTGTTCAAGTTTTTCTATTTGAGATCGACTAGCGTTCTTCATCAGTTCATAGGGTAGGTGTCAATGCTGAATGTTGATGTCACATGTAGAATGTGTGTACCTAACATAGAGGTATTTCAAAATGGAATTAGCTAGAATTGGGTTAGATCAAGGGATAGGTCCCTACAATAGGGGCTTATCCCTTCCAGTTGATCGGGAATATGTGGGAGGTGATCAATGTATACGGGAGTTTTAATAGGTTACGGGAGGAGAATGAGGTATTGAGTAGAATATCTCCTAAAGATGTTTTTATAGTTTTATGGTATGAAAAATTATTTTACAACTGGAGGGGCATACTTCATTTTGAGCTCAACGTGACCGCTTTTCTTTGATCTGAATTCGGCAGGTCGAATGTGGAATGATAATGAGATTTGGGTGAAAGGTGACTGCCTTCAGAGAGAAGAGGAAGAACCTATGGAACTTCATTATAGAACTTGTAATAGCATATTTTCTGGGAGTATAATCTTCGCCAATACTTTTAGTAAGGATGATACAATAATAAGCTTAAGCAAGCAAGATTTTACGTGGAAACTCAATAAAGGATGAGAAAAACCATAACCTCGAGGAGGGTTTTGATGTAAAATCTAATAAGTTGCTAGTTATTATAATTTGTTGCTTGTTAAGAAAGTAAGATGAATAAATAGTAATGTTGCAGATCCGAATAATTCATTCTCTGCCTGTATTTATAGTATATACAGGCAGTTTTACAAATAGAGAAATAATTTCCTATTTCAGGGGGTAATGGGTGAACTTTGTGGATCTCCAACGGCTCTTTTTGACCAAGCACAATAGCTACTTTTAGTAGGTTGAGAATTTGTGGTTATAGACGTGACAACTTCTCAAATGATGAAATGCCTTCGACTAAGGTCCGTTGGCTTCTCTTTGCCGAATCTAGGAAATATGCTACTATAATCACCCCATTCTCGATACAATTACTTGTTGTTATGTCAAGAATAACATCGGAATCTAAAACGGTTGTCAAATTTATTTAGAAGTCTGTTGCTGTCATTTTCAAGGCAAAAGTCAAATGAATCTGGTCATTTTGGTATCTCGATGAGCATTTATGGCAGAATATCAGACTTTTTAATTTGTTGAAGGTTTAATTATAAATAGAAGGAGGATGAAAGACTTGTTTTTTGGCATGCGAATGGCTTGTAAGCTGTGATGGTAATGAAGTCGCCGAAGCATGGCATAAAGTGTGGCTGGAGTGTGCAGATGGGAATTTTTGCGAGCATAAAGAAGTAAACCGTGGTCTTTTATCGTTGTTGTCGCTTATCTGGAATCGATGGTGATGAGGTTTGTGATAACTGATGGAGATAGAGAGTGGTGAAATGAAGTATGTTTATTGGAGTTAATATCGTTTTGTGTTGTGGAAGGCCTCATAGCTCATCAATGTTTTGGAAAAGTGGCCACTGCCCATATTGAAGATGACGATGCAAAGGTGGGTAGGGCGTCCTGTGTCTCTGGTTAACACAAAAAACTTCTTGAAATTTTTTGCTGCTGTCTTTCTGCAGGGCACACATAGGCAGCTAGCTGGTTTTAGAAGTTCTCTGACTTGAGATTCATTAAGTTTCTTAGGATATTGTTGCTCCTTTTGCCACAGGATATGCCAGATTCTGGTGAAAAGAAGTACATAGCTTCAAGTCCGTTATGCCGAATGAAATAGAGTAAAATATAGCTTGATGTAATGTAGTCGAAGGAGAGAATTGTCGAAATACGGTACTTGTTACAAAATTATCTGGAAATCTTGATTAACAATGGTGAAGACCCGGAGAATGGTTTAAGAAGAGAAAGTTTTTACTGAGATATAAAAGTTTAAGTTGAGATATTTTGGTGATCAGTCCTTGGAGATGCCCACTCCCATTCCCGTTCCATCGACGTATCAGGGTGTCGGAAGAAGAAGCGGCTGAAGCTGAAGAAGATTTTAACTATAAGTGGAGATTTCATTATGTAGTCTTGATAGGCGAGCAACGTTGGAGGTGTCTCTGCATACTTACGGAGGATGAGGTTGAGGTGACAAAAGTGGAGGCCAGTGTAACTGCGGGACAGTTTCGCCAGTATCTTCTGTAGGATTGGATTCTAGGGTCAGGCCATATTCATCTCTACCAACTCTCTGATGGTGGTGGTTATAGAGGAGGCAAGGGTGGTAGTGGATAAGGGAGATAGAGATTGGAAGTCTGCTTCTACACCATCATCGTGTCTTGGCTCTACGAAGATCTTCTGTTTAAAGAGTTGGTTCAAGTACTGACTCTTTTTGCTTTCATGTCTAGACTTTCTGCAAACCTAATTTATTGTCAGAGTAATATGGTGTGAAGTTAGAAGGACATCCGGCGATTTCCATTACCTGCTTTGTTTCAGAGGATTCTTTGAGTAAAATATCTTTAAAGTCAGATGAACTGAAGGATTTGTTATTTTGGAGTACCTGAAAGACTTGTTATTCAAACTCTGTGTTGATATATAAAATATCTCTTATGATTGAAATCAAGCAATGAGTAATTCGAAGATTTATAAATAGATGATGAAATGTAATATATAAGAATGGACCTACAAAGTATATTATAGCAATTGAGCTATAAATATGTGTTTGTAACATAAATGATGTGTAAGAATTTATTTTTGAACTGAATAACTTAGAATTATTAGGAGAGATAACTATAGAAGATTTAAAATATATAGGAATTGAAAATTTGAGCTCAGGGAGGTCGCTCTGAAATATTAGATTTGGAGAAAAAAAGTTTGAGATGGAGTAGTCCGAATTCACTAAGGTCAATTTAGATAGAAAAGTTCAAATAATTTTTACTCAGGATTTTAAGGTTTTTTGTTGTGAAAGAACATAATATAAATACAAATTTTAGGGGATATGAGGTAATCTAGAAAACTACATAAATAGGGGGAAATGATTTTTAAACATATGGAAGAAATAAAAGTGGTGTGTACTCGATTTGAGAGAATTTTTCTATACCGCTGAGGGATGGTTGGCGATAAAGATAACTGAAGTGCGAGAACATATTTTTGGCTTGTTAGATTATGATGCTGACTTGCAAGTGACCGAGTATCAGTTTGATGTTTAGATTTGATGGGTTAAGAACTTGAGTTAGGACGTCGCTTCTGCGAGGAGCAATTATGGGATTGATTGTGGAGCCTTCAGCTTAAAAAGAGACTGTAAGAATAATTGCTGATGAAGTGATCGAGCTGGAAGATGTAAGGATTACTGGAAGAAAACTGATCAGGTATGGCCCTCCAGGACATCTAGGATGTTTCATGTGTAATTATTTCTGAGTGAGTGAGTTGTATGAGTTCAAATAACTGTCAAAGAAATATAATGAGAATAAAGTTTGAATCTGTCCTCATTTGTTATAAATGTTGTTTGTGACTATTGTGAAAAATGAATTTTAATTTTGAATTGTGAGTGCTTTGGAAATGACGTCAGTACTTGTAGGGAAAGTTTGATTGCGTGTAAGTGCTGAGTCAAGTAGGCAGCTTTTGATTTTGTTTCAAGTATAATTGTAGGGAAAGTTTGATTACGTGTAATTGCTGAGTCATCATGAATATGGGGAGGTCAAAGGGAGATATGGGTAAGAGAGATAAAAATATATTAAAATATAGGGCAGGGGTAATGATGGGAAGGTGTTTTCACCAAAAAGGTGAAAGACGTCTGACATTAATTATGAAAGGGATGCCTCAGTTCCAAGACTGAGGGTAGCTCGTGCAAGGCCCAATAATTGCCGACAGTTAGAGAAAGAAAATATAAATAATGCTTCATCTTCTTCATTCAAATGCTTATCAACTTCTGAAAAATTGAAGAACAGTGAGAGAGGAAAGAGAAAAATTAGTAGAAAATTACGTAAAAAATTAATTGAGAGTGATCAGCAATCAAAGTGAGAGAGAGTTGTAGAGACTGAGTCACAAATGTGGTTATATAATAGCATTACAAGGGAAGGATTTGGCGCTGTGTCAGATTCATATTCCGACGTTAAGTTAGTAGACAATTGGTGATACTGTGAATGTGTTTCTATTGAAAGTTTAATTTTTTAATAGTATTCAAATCTAAAAATTACTATTTATAGCAACCTATAAAAATCTGATAGATATATTTGTAAAAAGAGATACGAATGATAAATGTATATATGTGATATATATGTAAAAGATAATGATAGAATACTTGGACATGTATGTAGGTCGAGCGTGAGAAGTTTTGAGTAGAATCAAATCTCATATGTAAAGTTGTAGTTGATATGGAGACTTTACTTGTTCTAGACGCCTCGACCTTCGGTCGTTCGGCTGAGTCTGAAAGTGTAATATCCGATAGGGAGGACAGAGTAGAAGCCGTTCAATTTTCAGATTTCCCTAGAAAATTGGCATCATATTCTCCAAACTCTGACATGTTTAGAAAGTTTGGTAAAGCCAAAGCTCTTGTAGGGGGAAGATGGGTTAATTTCCTAGAACATGCCGGGAGGCAGTTTAGAAGTTTTATGGTAGGATCTCGGGAGGAACATTTCTTTTTATTGGCTAATTTAGAGATAAAGAAATTAGATATGGGGTTAGGGGAATCGATCTCCTTGGAGTATTATGATGAAAATGTCTAGGGAGATCTGGAAGAAGGTTTTCTGTGTTACCTGTCCCAATTGGAGTATGGGTTCTATCTGCACCTTAGCAATCTTGCAAAAGGGATTATGAATATCATTGGGGTATGTCCTGTTCAGTTGAACGGGAACATGTGGGAGGTAATAAATTTTTGTGAGAGTTTAAATAAGTTGTGGGAGGAGAACGAGGTTGAGACGAGGATATCTGCTGAAGACGTTTTGTAGTTTTATGATATGAAAATTTACTCTGCAAGTGGAGGGCATACTTTTTTACAAGTTCGACTCATCCTCTTTTCTTTAATTCGAATTCAGCAAGTCAAATGTTGAGTGATTATGTGATTTTGCTTGAAGGGTGATTGCCTTCAGAGAGATGATGAAGAACCCATTGAACTTATGTATAGAACTGTGAAGCAAAGTAAGTATAATAATGTATAATATTGAAATGTGCTATTGTTCGACAGGTCCGCAATTGAAGGTGAAGAATAAAAAGTCCCTGCTAGATACTGTTGCTCAGGAAAGGATCGGTCTTGAGGTTGTGCTGAAAGAACTTGGCATTAGTAGAAAGAAGCTAGCTAACGGCAGGTCCATGAAAGTTTAAAAGTCTCAAGCAACGAGGCTAATGACGAGTGTTGGTGGCAACAAGAGGAGGGGTACTGATGGAGAGAGACAAGTAGTTATCTGATCGTATTATTTGCAGACAACCAAATCTGGTTATGATGTATTCCCAAAGAAATTTGATGACTTCATTCTCATATATGTGACATAGAGGTACTACTTCAACCCATTTGGTGAAGTAGTCCATTGCCAAAAGAATGAACTTTTGGTTTCATGATACTGGGTGGAAAGGTCCAATGATATTTATCTCCCATCTTTTGTATAGCCAGAGGACATTGCTAATGTGAAGGTTGAGTGCTGGGCTTTTAATGTCTTGAGCGTGGATTTGGCATTTGTAGCACTTTTGAACAAAGTCTTCGCAGTCCTGTCACATCTTCGGCTAGTTTAACCCTTAAGTGAATGCCCACTGGGCCAATGTTTGTCTCGAAACGTGGGCTGCGCAGATTCCCTTTTGAAGTTCTTTGATTTTGATTTGGGCTTATTTTTGAATGATGCATTCAATAAGAGGTCATCCTCCTATGATGCGATATAAGATATTATTCTAAGCCGTAAATCTTGGGCATTTTGCAAAGAGTGATCGGGCCTCTTCTTTGTTACTCGGGAAGATGTTGGAATAGAGGTATGCATAAAATGGTCTTCTCCAATCTTCTGTATCTTCGTCTTCAGTAACATTGATTTGTATTGTATAGCTTATATCAAGACTAAAATATTCAATGACCTCGATGTTCAAAGTTTTCTTTACAGTGTCTTCGAGCATGGCAGTAATGTATGCTAACGCATCAACGTGGCAATTTTCGGCTCGAGGGAGGTAAGAGATTGCTACTATTTTAAATTTGCTCATTTTTTCTTTGACCAGGGCGGCATAATCAACCATATTTCTTGATGTTTTGAACATTTTGTTGTAATGGTTGGCGACGAGCAGGTAGTCGACGCATACAACTATTTCTTCTGCTATTCCATTAGTTTTATAGCAAGGTCCAGTCCATGGAGGATTGAATTATATTTCATTTCATTATTTGTGCTATAGAACTTGAGTTTAATAGCTTTCTCGATATGAATCTTTGATGGTGTAACGAGGACAATGCCAATTCCTGATCCTCGCGGTCTATGAGATCCGTCTGTAAAGAGTCTCCATCCTGTGCTTTGTAACCATATGTCTGGTTCTTCGATTGAGTCATCAATCAATACTTCTTCGAGTTCTTCCCAATTAGGGCCCTCTATTTTAAAATTTACCAAAAAGTCAGCTACTACTTGTCCTTTGATAGATATCTAAGGCTCAAAGGAGAAATCATATTCGCTGAGGAATATAAACCATTGTTGAACTCATCGAGACTTTTCTTCTTTAGAGAGGACAATTTTGAGGGAAAATTTTGTAATAATTTTGATGGGATGAGCTTGGAAATATGGTCATAGTTTCTGGGAGTTGTATACCAAGGCGAGTAGTTATTTTTAAGTTGTTGTATATCTTTTCTCAGTATGCACGAGAGTTTTCCTGATGAAGTAGATTAGTTTTTCCATACCATCGTCTTCTTAAATAAGGACAGAGTTAATGGAATTATTGGTGGTCAACAAGTACATTGTTAGCATTTTGCCATCAACCAGAGTACTCATTATAGGAGGACACCCCAAGTATCGTTTAAGATCTTGGAAAGCCAATTCACATTTAGGGGTCCAAATGATTTCTTTGGGCTATTTTTTGGAAAGTGGAGTTGGATTCCCATGAAGAAGGAAGTAAATAAGCTTGCATTGATTAGATGAGTTAGAGATGAACCTATGAAGAGCTGCAATCTTGCCAGTAAATTACTGTACATCATTTTTGGCTCAAGGTGATGGCATTGCCATGGGAACTTTGATTTGTGCTGGATCAATTTTGATTCCTCTCTTACTAGCCATGTGTCCCAGAAATTTACCCGATGCGACACCAAATTGGTATTTTTTTGGTTGAGTTTAATCTGGTAGGTACAAAGCATATCGAAGATGGTTTAGAGGCTATTGCAATGATCTTCACGCTTCAAGCTTTTGTAGATCATATCATCGATGTATACCTCCATGATTTTGCCCAAATGATTTTAGAACATTTTAGTGACAAGGCGTTGGTAAGTGACTTATGTATTCTTTAATATAAAAGGCATTACTGTGTAATAGTAGAGACTTCTTTCTATGACAAAAGTTTTTTTATTGATCTTCTTTGGCGAGAGGAACCTGATTGTAACCGGAGGCTGCCTTCATCATTGAAAGAAGATCGTGCCTTGCTACAGAGTAGAGGAGTTATAGGATCAGTGGGAGAGGAAAATTATGTTTTGGTGTGAACTTGCTGGGTTCTATAAAATCGTCACAAACTCCAATTTTCCCATTCTTCTTTGGGACCGCGACTTTGTTAGAAACCCATTTTAGATATTTTACTTCTCGAATAAATCCTACATAAAGGAGTTTATCTATTTCTTCATTTACGGCTTCACAAAGGTGGGGAGCTAGATTTCGACGCTTCTGCACAACTACTTTACAATCTGAAAGAAGATTGAGCTTGTGACATGCGATCGAGGGATCAATGTTGGTCATTTCCTAGAAAGACCATACATAGATGTCGACATTTTTCTTTAAAAGTTTGAACATGGTTTTATTTTTGTTGCAAGACAGTTTGGAGCCAATAAATGTATTACACCTGGGCTCATCGAGTTTAATAAAATCTACTTCCTTAGTATCATGTTATTCGAATGTGGGGGGCGTTTCCTGCTATAGTTGCTATGCCTTTAGAAGTTTTGCCGTCTGAAAGTTAGCTATGGTATTCTCGCACATACGTTCAATTGCTTAACTTCGTTTATTTACATAGACTTCGTGATCGGCAACCAACTTCGCCCTTAGATTCCCAAATATTTGGACCCAACATCGATGATGATAAATTTGTCGAATGTGGTTTATGATCCCACTTGAATTTGCAAGGTGATTTTACCTGTGGCCAATTCTTTAGAATAATTAAAACTTGTGATGGTGGTTATCAAAGCTTTTGCGAATCTTTTAGTCCCAGAACATTAATTACTCTTTTGAATAGAATGTCTGCTGCACTTCCTGTATCGACGAGAATTGTGTTCATGTAGTCATGTCCTACTTTAAGCATAATGACTAGAGGGTCATCATGAGGGTACTTGACATGGCTTGTGTCGTCGTCCTCGAATAAAATATGGTACAAACATTTTGAGTTGCTGGAGCTGGGGAGGAGTTTTACTGGCTTGTCTGAGGATGTCATTTTGCAACAAGTTGTGATTCTATTGTCTTGTTTTCTCTTTTATCCTTTCTCAATCTCATTCATGTAAAGATGGCGAGCTTACCATTGTTCTTTTTTTTGTTCTATATATTTTATTTTTGTATCTTCTTCGAGGAACTTTTGAATATTGAGTACATAATTGTGACGTCTTCCCGCTAGGAGAATGCGATGAAAAATCTAAATATGAGAGTAACAGTTGTCGGTATCGTGGCTATGCACGTTGTGGTACTTATAATGGCCTAATTTCATAAGCTCGAAATGGCTTAGATTTAGCTCTTATACCAATGTTCTAGTGACAAAAACTAATGTAAAATAAGAAATGACGCAGTGATTTAGCGTGGAAAACCTCTGAATAGGTAAAAAACTGCGACCTCGAGTTGAGGGTTTAATAGCAATAACTTTTATTGCTTGAGGTTGATATCATATTACAAGTGATCTCTCGAACTAGAAATACTTGATCTTGTAAATAAAAAATTTAGTGTTTGAGAATCTTGAAAATATAGCTTTCTTGGTGATTTCTTGTATCTTTTTCTTGTCCTTGTTTCTTCTTGATCTTTTTCTTTATATATGCCTTGTCTATAGTTCTTTATCGTGCTGGAGCACGTTCTCCGAACAATCTGGTAAGTGGTAGCTGACCGAGTAACTATTGAGTTGTATGAGATAGGTATCTTTGACTTATTCAAGTTTTTTTTTGCTGTGTTCCATCCACGTTCTTCATCAATTCGTGGAGTAGGTGTCAATACTGATTGTTTATGTCACATGTAGAATACGTGAGTCTGATATAGAGGTATTCAAACAGGAAATAGTTCGAATTGGGTTAGATTGGGGGATAGGTCCCTACAATTGCCCCCTCACAACTGAAAGTCACGATTGGCTTTAGTTAAGAAAGAATTTGTGGGTAAATGGTTTTTGGAAGTTAAAAAGGAAGGATGTATTAATGTGGATTTGACTGTATGGAATATGTGTATATCTTTATGGAATGATGTTTTTAGTATTGAATGATGATGTGAATATTGATGTACCCTATGCTTGGGGTTTTGAGAGTTTTGTTAATTTTTAATGATGACTCTTGGGAAACGTACCTGCATAATAAATATTAGGGTTATATAAGTAGTACTTGTACCGAAGATTGTGGTAAAGTACGCTGTTTATTACGAAATTCTCTTGAAGTCTTGATTGAGGTGAAGAGCTGGAGAATAGTTTACGAAGAAAGAGTTTCTGTTGAGATACAGAAGTTTAAGTTGAGATATTTTGGTGATCAGTTTTTGGAGAAGCCCACCCCCGTTCCTGTTCCACAGACATATCAGGGTATGTCAGAAGAAGAAGCAGCTAAAGCTGAAGAAGATTTTTACTGAATATCCTGATTTCATCACGTTGCTTTAATAGACGAGCAACATTGGAGGTGTCTCCGCATCCTTTGTGGATGACATGGTTGAAGAGAGAAATGTGGGGGTCAGCGTAACAGTGGGGCAGTTTTACCAATTTTTTGCGTAGGATTGGATTTCAGGATCGGGTCCTCTTCATCTCTACCAACTCTCTGATGGTGGTGGTTATAGAGGAGGTAACGGTTGTAGTGGAGAAGGGAGATAGAGAATGGAAGTCTTATTCTGCACCATCATCATTTCTTGGCTCTAAGAAGACCTTCTGCTTGGAGAGCTAGTTCAAGCACTGACTCTTTCTGTTTTCATGTCCAGACTTCCTCCAAATTCAGCTTCTGGTCAGAGTAATCTGGTGGGAAGGGAGAAGGACATCTGGTGACTTCCAATGAATATTTTTCTTTAGAAGATTCTTTGAGTAAAACATTACTAAAGTTAGATGAACTGAAGGATTTATTGTTTTGGAGTACCTGAAAGACTTGTTATCTATAAAGTACCAGAACAACTTATTATCTATAAAATACTTGAACGACCTGTTATCTATAAAGTACCTAAAAGACTTTTCATCTGTAAAGTACTTATAATTTGAGCTTAATAAAAAATGGTTATTGGAACTCTGTACTGATGTATCGAATAACTCTTGTGATTAAAATTGAGCTATGAGTAATTTGAGGATTTACGAATGGAGGATGAAATTTAATATATAAGATTGGAACTACAAAGTATATTATAGAAATCGAGATATTAATATGTGTTTATAATACAAAAAATGCGTAAGAATTGGGTTTCAAATTGAAGAACTTAAAATTATTGGGAGAGATAACTGTAGAAGACTTAGAATATATAGAAATTTGAAATTCGAGCTCATGGAGGTCACTCTGAAATATTGGATTTGGAGAAAATAAGTTAAAGACAGAGTTGGCCGATTTACTGAGATCGATGTAGATAGATAAGTTCAAATAATTTTAACGCAGGATACTAGGGTTGTCTGTTGTAAAAGAATAGAGTATAAATTTGAATTGTGGGGGATTTAAAGTTATCTAGAAAGCAACATAAATAGGGGAAATAAGCTTTAAACAAGTAGAAGAAAATAGAAATGGTGTGGACTCGATCTGAGAGAATTCGTTATGCTGCTGAGGGGCGGTTGGCGATAAAAATTGCTAAAGTGCGGGAGTGAATTTTTGGCTTGTTAGGTTATGACACTAACTTGCCAGTGACCGAGTATCAGTTTGAAGATTTAGATTAGATGGGTAGGGAACTTGAGTATGGACGTCGCTTCTACAAGGATCTATTCCAGAAAGTGATATGGAAGATTCAACTCGAAAAGAAGATGTAAGACTAATTACTGAAGAAGAGATCGAGTTAAAAGATGTGGGGATTGCTAGAGATGAGCTGATTAGGTATAGCTCCCCATGACATCTGGAATGTTTTAGGTGTAATTATATTTGAGGGAGTGAATTGTATGAGTTCAAATAACTGTAAAAGAAATGTAATGATAATGCAGTTTGAATTTGTCCTTTTTATTGCAAATGTTGTTTGTGACTGTTGTGAAAAATGAATTTGAATATTTTTGAAATGTTGAGAGCTTTAAAAATGATGTTAGCACTTTATAAGTAGAAGAAGCAAAAATAAAAGAAGTAGGAAGCTTTTGATTTTGTCTTTGGTGTAATTACAGGGAAAGTTCAATTGCGTGTATGTGTTGATTCATCATGAGTGTGGGGAGGTTAGAGGGAGATTTGGGGAAGAGAGATGTAAATATATTATAATATAGAGTAGGGGGCATTGATGAGAAAATGTTATCACCAAAAACGTGCAAGATGTCTGACATTAATTGTGAAAGGGATGCCACAGTTCTAAAATCGAGGGCAGATCGTGCGAGGCTCAATAACTGCCAACAGTTAGAGAGTGAAAATATAAATAATGCTTCATCTTCTTCATTAAAATGTTTATTAACTTCTGAAAATTTGAAGAGCTGTAAGAGAGAAAAGAGAAAAAATAGCAGAGAATTTTGAGAGAAATTAATCGAGAGTGATCAACAATCAAAGTGAGAGAGGGTTGCAGAGACTGAGCCACAAAGGTAGTTATATAACAACATAGTAAGGGAAAGATTTAGCACTGCGTCAGATTCATATTATGATATTGAAGGTTAGTAAATAATTTGTGATACTGTGAATATTCTTCTTTTGAAAGTTTTTTATTATTTGTGCGGTATTCAAATCTAAAAATTACTATTTATAGTAACCTATAAAATCTGTAATAAAAAGATGCGAATAATATACGTATCTGTGTGATGTATATGTTAAGGATAATAATAGAATATCTGGATCTGTATGTAGGTCGATCGTGAAGAGTTTTGTAGTTGATATGGAGACTTTACCTGTTCTGGAAGACTCAACTTCCGGTCGTTCGGCTGAGTTTGAAAGTGTAATATCCAAGAGGGAGGACGTAGTAAAAGTTGTTCAATTTCCAGATTTTTCTAGAAAATTAGTGTCATATCCTCCGAACTTTGATGTGTTAAGAGAGTTTTGTAAAGGCAAAGCTTTTATAGGGGGAAGATGGGGTAATTTCATAGAAAATGTCGGTAGGCAGTTTAGAAGTTGTATGGTAGGATCTGGGAAGGAACATTTCTTTTCATTGGCTGATTTAGAGAAGGAGAAATTAGATATAAGTTTAGACGAATCGATCTCCTTAGAGTATTATAATAGAAATGTCTAGGGCGACCTGGAAGAGGGTTTTCTATGTTATCTGTCTCAATTGGAGTACGGGTTGAGGTTGCTCCTTAGCATTCTTGTAAAAGAAATTCTGAATATCATTGGGGCATGTCCTATTCAGTTGAACAAGAACATGTCGGAGGCAATAAATGTCTAGGAATTTTTTAATTAGTTGTTGGTGGAGGATGGGGTTGAGAGGAGGATATCTACTGAAGATGTCTTTCAGTTTTATGGCATAAAAATATATTCTGCAAGTTGAGGAGCATACTTTTTTACGAGTTCAACTCATCCTCTTTTCTTCGATCTGAATTCAGCAGGTTGAATATGGAATAATAATGTGATATGGGTGAAGGGTGATTGCCTTCAGAGAGATAATGAAAAGCCCATGGAACTTCTGTATAGAACTGTGAAGCAAACTAAGTATAATAACGTATAATATTGAAATATTTAAATTGAATGTTGCTCTGATACTGATAATGCATTGTGGTTTGACAGGTCCTAATTCGAAGGTAAATAGGAAGAAGTAGGGGTGAACATGGGTCGATGGGGGTCGGTTTTGGGCCTAAACCGAAACTGAAACTGAAACATTCGGTTTGTAAATATTGAAATCGAAACCAAAACCGAACTATGTCTAAACCGAACTGAACCGATGGAAAGTCAAGCAAAATCGAAAATCAAAGTAGAAACCGAACCGAAACTGAAACTGAAACCGAACCAAAAGCCAATAAAATTAAATTAAGGCTATATGGTCCAGTTTGGTCTGATTCCCTTCTTAAACATTAATTCATAAAAATCATTACTTCACATAAAGTATTACTTTAAATACATGATAATGAGAAAATAATCCAAATTCTAAAATATAACCAGTCTTCAAGCCACTCTGCCACTCTGGAGTATTAGGGTGTCCAGTTTCTCAAGACGGGGAAAATGACACAACTGAGGAATCCTCAGAATAATTCTCTAAATATTGATCTATACAGGAAGTGATCTCAGGGGGAACATGAAGGCTACAATCAACAATTCGTCCCCAATCAGCACCATCGAACCACCAATGGTTTTTACAAAATCCGTACCCTGGCTCCCCAGTCTTGCATCCTCATCAACTTCAAGTAATTTCTTTTCAAAATCATTTGTAAAAATAAGAATTATAATAAATTAAATGATATACCTATGAGTGATTGCAAGGAGATAAGGGAGTGGAAATAGTGAGACCTTTGTGATGATATCAACAACATTAGAGCTGAAAGTTTTTGGAAGCTTTAGTTGCCCTTTTGCTATTTTCACAAATGCATCGAGCTCCCTCTCTCTCTCTCCATGTATCTAATGGAATTTTAGCTTGCAACATGAAAAAGATTAAGACTCCTAATGCCCACCGGAAGAGATTCTCCTTGCAATTCAGAAAATGTAGCAAATTTTTTTGCGCAAAGGTAAATAAATTTGTATTAAGTGGAAGAATAGCAGATACACAAGTAGAAGAAGAAAAATATATATAAAGTAGTTGGCAGAAGTCTTACGCACTATGCAACCATACAAAGTGGAAGAAATATAGTAGTAGTACCCACAAAACGTTTAAAATGGTAAGCAAAATAAATCAAGTTAACTAACTCTGGAAGAATATTTTTATCATTACCTTCCAAATTTTACTTTAGATGTTATGTGGAACCTACACTTCTATTACATAGAGCAATAGTTTTAAGATTTTACTACAAAGATAAAAAGGGATACCTTACAATTGTCAAAAATAGTGACTGCATTTATTTTGGCAAAACAGGAAAATGGTTAAGAAACATAAAGGTTGCTTTCCATTTGAAGAATGGCAGTTTTAAAATGATTTATGATGTGTCAAATAAAAATTCCTTTATATAATGGAAGAATGGCATTGTAATAGGGAAATGGATAATATTCAGGTTTTGTGTACCAACGTTGGATAATGATGACCTTTCTAAAGAAATCAGAACATAAATTATTGCCGTATATTCTAAAGTGTCAACTATAGATAACACAATAAATCCCTATCGAGGAATGATATCTCTTCACTCAAGAGGTCAAAAAGTTTCCTTCCAATGTAACTATGTATTGAACCTTCTGTTCAATTCATGCATAAAAAATCACCTCTCGATAATTCTAAAATGCATATATCATGACGAGTCTTTACCAGTCAGCAACAAGGTCATCGCCCCCTTTCCCTTGTATTATTTATGGAGCTAAGAAGTCTGATGTCCCACATATTGTAAATGTTCTTTCATTCGATAACTTTTTCCCAAATCTAAAATCCACTAGCTGATAATCATACGGGAAATTATAGATAAGAGGATAGCGAAGATTGATAATAATATTGCTAAGATAGTTAAGGAAGAAAAAAAATGATTTAGTAAGTTCCATAATCAACCTGCAGATGATCTCCTTGATCAAACATTAGTACATCTGGGGACACACCTCTGTAGAGAACACCTTCCTAAAATTAAAATAAAAGGGGGAAATGAATATATTCGTATACGAGTCCTATTGCAAGCTGATTTTTCACAATACATTACTTAAGATGAAATGTAAGCATCTACTAACCAAAAAATGCAAGTCATGCTAGTAGCTACCCAAAAAGCCAGTCAGTACAAATCAATTCATCCTAACTAAAACCTAGGTGTGTTACAATCCATACTAAGGTAGACATCATATAATCACTAATCAACTAAGACTAACTTTAATGTCTCATAGTTACCAAATTACCAAACCCAAATTTCCAAATCAGCAAACCAAATTATCAAACGCAAATCACCAAATTAGCAAACCAAATTAGCAAACTCCAATTTCCAAATTAAATCAACAAACCCCAAAACCCAATTCAACAAACCCAAAATAGAGAGAGGGAGAGAGAGAGAGAGATTCATACCTTAGGATTGTTGGGTTTTCACTCCAATTTCAGTCTCACTTCCTGAAAGGCAGAAACAACAACAACACATCGATGAACACGAAGTACTTAAACTAAGACTTAATTTTACCAAATCAATGAACACGAAGTACGGGAAAGGCTCTATATTTAGATGGCTGTTTGTTTGGCCGATCTAAGACTAAGAGTTATAGAGAGCAATGAAGTTATAGAGAGCGATGGTTGTTTATTTTGCTGATCATCTCCATAAATAGGGATTTTATTTTTTTTTAGAATTGGGGAATGAAGAGAGCTGAGAGATAAGTACTAGATACTAGATAGGGTTTTGTTTTTGTTAATAGGAATAGGCTAATATTCGGTTCGGTTCAGTTTTCGCATGGTTTTTTTATGGTTGAACTGAAACCAAACAAAATTTTATCCGGTTTAATTTTTTCGAACCGAAACTCCTTGAGACTGACCTAAACTGAAAAAAATATTTGGTTTTGGTTTGGTTTTTCAATTTGGTCGATTTATTGCTCACCCTTAGGAAGAAGTCCCTGCTAGACACTATTGCTCAGGAAGGGACCGAGCTCGAGGCTCTGCTGAAAGAACTTGACATTAGTAGAAAGAAGCGAGCTAATAGCAGGTCTGAGAAAGTTTATAAGTCTCAAGAAACAAGGCTAATAATTGGCGTTGGTGGCAACAAGATGAGGAAAGTTGATGGGGAGAGACGAGTAGTTTTTCCAAAGCCCTCTATTGTAGATTTTGCAGATGTGCTAGAGTCTACTATGTCAAGCACGTTGGCTCGAGCATTTCAAAAGAAGAGGATGTTGAAGCATGGCTCGACCTTTGGTACCACGGGGAGTGGTGAGGTCGAGGGAGAGGCGAAGAAGAGAAGGGTAGGTTCTTTTTCTAAACCGATTGGGGCGAAGGTCGCAGAGAATTGACCTAGTGAGGAAGACGAATTAAAAATGGTAAAGGAAAAGGCGTGGCTGCAGTTCTTAATGGTAAGGAGGAGATGAGCAAAATGGTAAGTTTGTTGAATTGAATATTTTTTTGAATTCTATTTTGTAGTTTAAGCAAAAAAATATGGTCAATGATTGTGTTGTTTTTGTAGGCTGCTCGTTTGATGAAGGGGATCTGCCTCGGGATGGTGGAGGCGAAAGCCAAGCTCGAAAAGGGGAAGGCTGAGCTCAAGAGGAAGGTAGCTCATTTGAAAACTGATTTGGCTAGGGAGGGGAGGCGACTGGACTCTGTGAAAGCTGCATAAGAGATGGAGATAAGCGAGCTGACAACAGAAGCGGGAAAAAATCTTGAGGAGGTGGTAATCCAACATGATTGAATTGGATGCCACCTTATGAAAATGGGGTACTCCAAAACTGAGGTGAATGATATTATGGAGGATACCTATGCTAAAGATGAGGAGGTTGAGGATGATGGAGTTGGCGTTGTGGGAGGGCTGGATGGAGTTTCTCCCTGAACTGTGCGAGAGAATGAAGAGGATGACGACGTCAACCCAAAGAATGTGATTGAGAAGGCAGAGTAGAATTGGTGACTATTTGTTGTGCAATTATGAGGAATTTGTGAACTATAATTGTATGGATCAATGTAGGATAAAATTTTTCAGGCTAAGTTATGCTTGTAAACCTTATTTGTAGGAACGTAAGGATATGTGCCTCAGAATAAAAGAATTGGGGAATGAGCTTGCTAAGGAGAAAGATGCCTCAGCGTCCCTATTGACTTTGCAAGCGGAGCTACAGGTTTGAAAAAAGCAAGAAATATTTGACTTGTATGCTTCATTACTCTAAGCCTACAAAGTAAAAATTATAGCATAGAGATAGACGAAAACCTTGCTAACAATTTAGAGGCAATGGTTATCAACTGCGTATAGATAATATCAAAGTGTTGAAAAAGTTAAAAATATAGAGAATGTGTACATTGGAATCGGAAGTATATATTATTGTTCATCGAATTGGGATCATACTTCAACATTAAGTTTAGAAGTATTCACACAGTAGATGTAAAAAAAAAATCGTTAGAAATAATATGTATGTATTGAGTAAATGTTCTGAATCGAACTTGATGTATTGTATCTGTGTTATGTAGGTCAAATTGGAGTCAGCTCGCTTGAGCGAAAAAGAGACACGTCAATGTAACCAAGAGTTTACGGCAGAGATTAATGGAATAATAGTGGCAAATGAAGATAGGAAGGATCAACACGTAACGGTACATTTCAAGTTTGTTTAGGCAACTCAAACCGTTAAAAACCTTACTCGGAAGATCAATGAGAAGGATGCCGAGATTAGTAAAGGGCAAAAAGAGCTCACGGAGATGAAAGAAAAGATAGAGAAACTCAAAAGCCAGAACGATGCACTGATAGTAAAGAGTAGGGAGGCTAACATGGCTTGATACCGTATACAGGCATTAGAAATATCAAAGAAAAAGTTATGCCATTTTGTGACCAGTGTGAAGGACCAAATGATCAACAAAATGAATGAACAAGAGCAGACTCGCGCTGATTTAGTGAATACCAAGAATGAACTGGAGTGACTGAAGTATAAAATGGCTAAAATGATAGCGAGCTCAAGAAAGCTTGAGATGATCTATCTAACTCTGAAATTGCGGTCGAGCAGTTGACTGTAGCTTTACCTGCTAAAGATATAGAGTTTCGGTTGGCGCAAAGGAAATATGATAAGTTAAATGAGAGGGTGACACAGTTAAAGATTGATTTGGCTTAGGATAATTTGCACGTCAAATTTTTTGAGGCTAGTGACCGCTCGAGGAAGAATAAAGGTGATGCTAGGGTTTCTATTGTTCAAGGGGATGTAGTTATCCTATCAAATTGAATTAGAGAGCTGGAGGGAAATGTAGCTCGATCTCAAGGTCACGTATAAAAAGGAAACGAACGATTAAGGGATTGTCAAAGTAAGCTGGATGTTGCTCATGGCAGGGAATAGGAGTTAGAGCGGGTGATAAGAGGTAAGGATATTTTAATAAAGAAAAAGGATGAGTTTTTGAAGAATTCTTCTGCTAGGGTAAGTACAGGTAAAGATAGGGAGCTTAAGGAACTTCATTCCCTGGTAGCTAATTTGGGGTAAGTACGGATAAACCAGGATGAGTTAGATAAAGCAGATGAGAAGGCGAGGGAGCATATCAATCCTATGTCTCGCTCGGAAAGTCAAATGGAATGGCATAAATCATGTAATAAGAGGCTGAAAGAACTCCTTTAAACGGTGATAGCAAAATTTTCTTAAACGGTCATGTCCGAGGCATTGCGCTCAGAGATGTTAATGGCCGTGATCACCGATTTTGTTGAGGTGGTGGAAAGGCCTGAGTTAGTGAGAGATACCTTGCATGACTGTTTGTCGGATAAAGTATATATTTGAAGAGCTATTATAGATCGAGGGAACTGTATGTACTCCATGGAAATGGAGTTAGGTTTTTGACCTGCTAAATTGGTAGAGCAGGGCAGGATCACTATGGTTGTTCGAGCTTAAGAATTTATGGCTGATCGTCTTCATGTTGAAGGGGAAAGCATAACTGACCACCCAACAATATAAAAAAATCCCTTATAGTGGCTGTATATGTAACCTGAAAAAGTATTTATCGCAGACATATTAAGAGATGAAATCTAGTATTACCTTCGTTTTAATCGCAGAGTATGATAAAGTTGATCAAAGTTAGTTTTACATTTACTTTAACCGGTATAATTTTACAACCATATTAAGAGATGAAAGCTAGTATGACCTTTGCTTTATCTTATGTCTGGTAGAGTTCTTTGATTGAAAACTAGTATTACCTTCATTTTAATCACAGAGTATGATAGAGTCGATCAAAGCTAGTTTTACCTTTGATTTAACCGGTATAATGTCGTAGCCGTATTGAGAGATAAAAGCTAGTATGACCTTTACTTTATCTTATGTCTGGTAGAGTTCTTTGATTAAAATCTAGTATTGCCTTCATTTTAGTCGTAGAGTATGATAGAGTCGAACAAAACTAGTTTTACCTTTGCTTTAGCCAGTATAATTGTCGCAGCCATACTGAGAAATGAAAGCTAGTTTAACCTTTACTTTATCTTATGTATGGCAGAGTTCTTTTATTGAAAACTAGTATTACCTTCATTTTAATCGTAGAGTATGATATAGTCGATCAAAGCTAGTTTTACCTTTGCATTAACTGGTATAATTTTTGTAGACATATTGAGAGATGAAAGCTAGTTTGACCTTTGCTTTATCTTATGACTGGTAGAGTTCTTTGATTAAAAACTAGTATTACTTTCGTTTTAATCGCAGAGTATGTATAGAGTCCATCGAAGCTAGTTTTACCTTTGCTTTAACCAGAATAGAGGTCAATTAAAAGTTAATATTACCTTTGTTTTAATCTATACATTGTCTACGTAAGTAGAGAGACATTTGGGAAAAAACTTGGAAGTTTTTATTGAATATAATAGAATGTACATTGTATGGAGATGAAAATCTCACTTTTAGAATAGAAAAAGTGAGAATTTGAAGTGGAGTAGTGAGGAACTTAACGGTAGTACCGTTTCAGTCTCCTAGTATTCTAAGGATTTGAGATATAAACTCTCTCTTCGGTCAAGAAGCAATATGGTCCCAGGTCAGTGAGACTAATGATTAGGAATGGACCCTCACAATTTTCAGCCAGTTTCCCGGCATGTGCCACTTTTTTGTGTTGAGGGATTTCTTTGAGGAAGAGATCGTCTATTTGGAAACTACATTTTTGGACTCCTCTGTTGTACGAACTAGCCATTATATGGCGATATCGACCGTGATTGGCTATAGTACATTCCCAAGTCTTATCAATCTAATTGAGGTTGCAAGCCAATCTAAACCCATTTTCTTTGTCAGTTAGCTCGTGTTCTCTGAATGGATGATGAAATTCTATTAGAATGTTGGCTTTGGCAACATAGGCAAGGATGAATTGGGTGCAGCCGATAGATTGACGTGGAGTGGTACGATATGCCCATAAGACATGAGGAAGTTCTCATACCCAGTATCTTTTTTTTTTGTGAGTGAAGCCTTTTCTTGAGTACATCCACGATGGTTTTGTTGGTGAATTTGTCTTGGCCATTGCCTTGAGGGTAGTAGGGATTGGATGGTAGGTGGATGATATTGTGTTTGTTGAGGAAAGCAGCAAAATTTTCTCTAATGAATTATGGCCCATTATCGATACAAAATAAGTAGGGGCATCCAAATCGAGTAATGATGTGTTCCATGATAAAATGGATGACCTCTTCTTCTCTAGATCGATAGAGTGAAACTGTTATACCCATTTTGCAAAATAATCTGTTGCTACGAGTAGGTATCGGCAGTTACTTGGAGAATTAGGAAGTTTACTGACAAGATTGAACGCTCATCTTTTGAATTGTCAGAACACCTTGCTTGCATATAGCTCAAGCGCAGGGGCGCAAATCATTTGTCCATGTCGTTGACATGCATCCTATTTGCATGAGTACTCTTCTGCTTCCTTGCGCATACCTGGCCAGAATACTCCTTGTGTAATTGCCTTGTCAACGAGTGATCGACCTGTGCACGAGAGACACAAGTTCCTTCATGTAAATTGCGGAGTATCTTGTCTGCTTTCTTTCTGGAGAGGCACTTGAGGTAAGACCCCCGTGACTAAGCGGAAATATAAAAAACTATTTTGATTTGTATAGCGCATTGAGTTTTTGATTAACTATCGGTGCTCTTTTGGATCTGCAGGAAGGGATCCTTTGCATTCGTTGTTGGTGCCAATGTTTGCAAGGAAGGGTTTCTGCTAATCGTCGTCCTCCTCTTTATCACTTCAGTGTTGATAGTACATGTAGAAATACAATTAATATTGTGGGTTAATATCACTTTGATCTGGAGATATATAACTTTTGTACCCAAGACCTCAGCGAGATAAGCCAAGGAATCGGGATGTCTATTTTCACCTCGAGGAAGATAATTGAGAGTTGCTTTCACAAACTGGATCATCTTATATGTAATGAGGGTTGCATATTCGATCATCTTGCCAATCTTTTAGTATTGCTCAAAATAATGGTGGACAATACATGGTGAATCTGTGTAGACTAAGAGTTCTGGGGCGCCGAGCTCAAGTGCAAGGTTGAGTCCATGAATAAGAGATTTGTATTCGGTGACATTGATGGAGGCCTTAAAATCCAAGTGGATTGAGTTATTAATTCTTTTGTTGGAAGGGGTAATCAGTACAATTCCAATTCATGACCCTGCGGGTCCTGCTGAACCATCTGTAAGAAGTCTCCATCCTTTCCTTATAATCTATTCAGCTCGCTCGTCAAATTCTTTGATTGGTGGATTATCTGTAATTTCTTCAACAAGGTCTGGATCATGCTCCTCCCACTCAAGATTTTCTACAGGAAAATCTACGGGAAAATCTACAATGGCCTGACCCTTTTCTGAATGTCATTTTTTAAACTTGATATCATGTTCTCCCAAACTGACTGACCATTATTGCATTCTTTTGAATTTTTCTTTGTTTGATAAAACTTCTCGCAGTGGGTAGTTTGTCATAAGTTTGACTGAATAATCTTGGAAGTAGTGCTTAAGCATCTGTGAAGTGAAAATAAGAATTAGAAGGAGTCTCTCAATTTTAGAATACCTTATTTATGCTAGAGTGAGGGTTTTACTGATTAAGTAGACTGGCTCTCGATCTTCCCTTTAAGTCAAATGAGAACCGAGCTGATAGAAGTATTTGTAACTGCTAGGTAGATGATCAATTCCACATTATCTACTAGGGTGCTTATTATGGGAGACTTCCCCAAATAAGTTTTGAGATCCTGAAAAGCTGCCTCACACTCTGATATCCATTGGATCTCTGCATTGGGCAAAACTTTTCCTCATTTGGTATAACCACGGTATAGTAGGAATATCCCGCGACAGCAATCTAAAGATTGTGAAACAAATTGATTGATAGTGGCAATCTTGCCGACAAGTTTTTGTACATCTTTTATCATCTTTGGAGATGGAAAATTGAGGAGAGCTCGAATTTGATCTGGATTGGCATCAATCCCTTTCTTGCTGATAAGATGACCGAGGAATCGGTCTGAATGTAATCTGAATTGACACTTATCAGGATTGATTCGCATCCGGTAAGATTGAAGAATGTTGAATATTGTGTTGAGATCTGCGATTTGCACAAGAGATCATTAATGAAGACTTCCACAGTTTCCCCAAGATGTGTTTTGAACATAGTAGTCATCAACCATTGATAAGTTGTCTTTGTAGCAATAAAGTCATCTTTTAGTGATAAAATTGGCCTTTTTTTAATCTTCTTCCAAGAGTAGAATCTGAGTGTATCCAGAAGAAGCATCCATCATAGATAAAAGTTCGTGACCTACTATGGAATCAAGGATTTGATAGATGTTGGGAAGATGGAAGCTGTCCTTTGGAGTGTATTTGTTTAAGTCTATGAAATCTACACAAACTCGGACTTTTCCATTCATATTTGGGATAATGATGATGTTGGATATCCAATCTGGATATTTCTCTTCTCAATTGAATCCCACTTTGATCAATTTCTCAATCTCCATGTTAATTCATCTTGAAGGCGATGTGACAGTCGTCATTGTTTCTATTTCACCGCCATTGCGTTGATGTTGATGGCCAATTTGAAACATGCCTAGGCTGGATCGGCCCGAGGCATCTCTTTAAAGTTAACGCAAAAATGTCTCAATTCAGTCTTAAAAATTGGATAAAAGCATCCTTATCATACTAGACCAGCTTGGTACCGATAAAAGTACCTCTACTAGGTTTATCAATATTGACATATTCTATAAGCTCTTCGGTTGAAGGCTGATCATCAAGGTGATTAGCTTTCTGTAATTGCTATGCATCGTATCTGTCTGAAGTATCTAAAATGGAAGAAATAGTATTTTTGCAAGCTCAAGATAGATTTTGACTACCCTTGAATTTATAGATATCATCAATGTGTTTGAGGTGGAGTACTTGATGATAGGTGGAAGCGTTTGCTTCCATGTTGAGTATCCAGCAGCGGCCCATAATCCCAAGATAACGAGATTTGGCGCTGATGATGTAGAAAATGATGTCGATGGTGGCTGGTCCTGCGGTGATAGGTAAGATGATCTTACCTATTCGCTCTTCATTAGTACCGTTGAATTCACTGATAGCGGTGCAGCTTGGAATAACTAGATCGGCCAATCCCATTTGGTCGATTATGCTCTAAAAGAGAATCTCAATACTGCTTCCAGTATCGATCATTATTGTGTGCATGACAAACTTCTTCATCCTGAACATTATGACTAATGAATCATGATGTATAAATTTTGCATGACTAATGTCATAATCTTCAAAGGAGATCCCAAGCCGGTGATTGCTCGACCCAGGTAACATCTTGGCTTCTTTATCTTGAGGTGTAAGATCGTAGCATTCTGACAGTCTCCTGCACTTAAATCGGCAATAGTTGTTGATCTGATGAATTTCAATCATGTTGCTATGGTACATATGTAGAGATATTTCCCCTTAGCTTGATCTTTGATCTATACTACTACAAGCTACTTCATATAGCTGCCATCCTTATATGATTCCAGGTCGATAATGTATTCATGCATCCGTCCCTCCTTGAAAATGAATTCCAGGAACTTTTCTAAAGTACAACAGTTGTTAGTAGAATGATAGTTTACCTTGTGATGCATACAATACAAGCGGTTCTCGATTGGTTCCAATGGTTGAGAGCGACGATATAGCTTATCCTTGGAGAGGATTGGAAAAATTGCCAAGATTTGAACATTCTTCTTAGGGAGGGCCAGTTTGGGTAGTGAACCGCCTTTTAGAGGGTTACCAGTGTTACCCTTAGAATACTTTTGATCACCCTGATACTCCTTTGGTTTAGTGTTTTGATCTACAAATGGACCTTTCGTAGGTAGGACGGATTTAGTAGATTTATGCCTTTAGAACATCATCCTTTCCAGGTTAACATAACTATTGACCTTGGTGATCATATCCTCTAAAGTCGTAAGTTTGTTGAGGAAAAGGTACTCTTTGGCCTTACCGTCGAGTTGGAGAGTGTTGGTGAAAGCGGTAATAACTATTTTTTTATCGAGATTGTCTACTTTATGTACGAGCTCCAAAAACTTCTTTGCAAAAGCCTCAAGCTTTTCTCCGTGTAACTGTTTAAGATTAATAAGAGAATATAAATTCTCTTCTTTGTCTATGTTGTGAGAATACGTCTTGATGAATTAATTTTGCAGCTGATCGAATGTAAGTATGGAATCTTTAGGAAAAGAGTGGTACCACCAGAGCAGTTCCTCCTGTAGACTTGTTGCGAACAAATAGCCAAGGATGTGGTTAATTCTGGAACACAACCTCAATGAATCATGTAATGTTGACTGTGCTCCATTAGATCGGTGCCCTTGTATTTACGAATTTTTGGAGTATAGAAACCTTTCCGTATTTCCATATCAAATAGTTATTTGGCAATCAGACTTCCTTGAAGCTTTGTAAGGTTGTCGGTAGTGCCTAGAACTTGTGCTTCGATCAACTCCATGATGCGCTGATCCAAATGCTCTTGTATGAAATAGTGACGTGTCAGTTGAGTGGCTTGACAAGGTGGTTGCGGAATATGAGTACCAGTATCCTCACTCAAACGATCACTTGTTAAAATTTAGGGTTGAGGTCACAGTTCCTCCTCCTAATGTTTGGAAAATCGGTGACCTTTGCTGATTTCGGACTGAACTTTACCACTCAAATGAATGAAAGGTTTATGTTTATGCTAAATATTTATGGAAATAGCTTTGTTGATGGCTCCTCGAGGTTCTAATATGTCTTACGCAGAAACCCGAGAGGTCTCTGGTACTTAATCGTGATCTCTGGTTGAAGAAGCCTGTTGAGTGTCCTGTAGAACTTATAATACAGTCTGTATGGTTATCATCTGGTCTTCATGTCGTTTGAATACTTTCAAATGAGCTTGTCGCTCGGCGTCGAGCTCCTTCTCACAGGCCTCTCGGTCAAGAGTTAACTGACGTTCGAGCTCATTACGCTTCTCTGTTTCGGCGTGGAGGTTCACCCGTAGTTCTGTAAGTTGTTCCAGCTCAATTGATAGATCAACCACGATTCCGATTATTGGTCACCTGGAAGTGACCATGATTGAAATTAATATTAGAGTGAATGTATGCCTTAAGATATAATGGAAATGTCTTTATTCCCACTGACGATGTCAAATGTAATGGCCTAATTCCGTAAGCTCAAAATGTCGAATTAGCTCTTACACCAATGTTCATGTGATAAAAACTAATATAAAATAAAAAATGATACAGGTTATTTAGCGTGGAAAACCTCTGAATAGGTAAAAATCTAAGACCTCGAGTTGAGGGTTTAGTAACAGTAATTTTTATTGCTTGAGGCCGAATACTTATTACAAGTGACCTCTTAAACTGGAAATACTTAATCTTGTAAATAAAAATTTTGGCGTTTAAGAATCTAGAAAATATTGCTTTTTGGTGATTTCTCGTATCTTTTTCTAGCCCTTGTCTCTTCTAGAACTTTTTCTTTATATAGGCCTTGTTCACAGTTCATTATCGCCTTGAAGCACGTTCTTTGAACAATTTGGTAAGTGGCAGATGACTGAATAACTGTTGAGTTTGTAAGAGACAGGTGTCTTTGACTTGTTCATGTTTTTCTATTGTGCTCAACCCGCGTTCTTCATCAGTTCGTGGCGTAGGTGTTAAGGCTGACTATTTATGTCCCATGTAGAATGCGTGAGTCTTATATGGAGGTAGTTCGAACTTGAAATAGTTTGAATTGGGTTAGATCGAGAGATATGTCCCTAAAGTACTTGCATAAAGGTTTGTTGGGTATATCAGGAATTGCTTGTGCTTATCGATATAATTCATCTCCCTTTATCGTTGGTAAGATAGCGGAGAGTATAGTTTTCATAGGAGGAAAAACTAGGACGAGTCTATCTGGCTTTCCGTATCTTTTTTTAGCGTTATCGTTGTTTCTTCTGCGTTGCTTTGTTGCTCCAGTATTGGTTGACTTCTGAGGTGGCGATGAAAATACTTCATTGGAATGGATGACTGAGGAGCTTTTCATCCTATCCTTTTTGGATCGTTCTAATTCGATATAGTTATTAACAACGTTAATCATTTATGTCACCATTCCGGGTTTGTGCAAGGTAAGTTCTTCTCAAACTTTGGAGTTGATATGCAGCGCTGAGGTGAATGTTGGAATGACAATCTTGGGATATAAATTCCTAATCTTTTGTGTTTCCTGCAAGAAACGTTTGTAAAAACTTGCCAAGGTTTTTTTAGCACCTGGCTCGAAGAAGAACAATGAATCCACAATTTTTTCTTGCTCTTTAGCATGAGTATAATTTGACTCGATGAGGTGCTGCAACTGGCTGAATGTATTGATAAAGCCTTCGGAGATAGTATGGAATAACCTGAGAGGTTCTTCCTTTAGGCTCATGTTGAACAATCTGCATAACATGTGATCAAGTTTGAAGTATAATCCAACGGCGGCTCTAAAGTGTTAGACGTAGGTGAGAGGGTCAGTGAGGCCAACATACTGATTAAATTTTGGCATGCCAAAATTTTCTGGGATGGGCATGACTTCAAGATGAGGAAAGATGGGATTTATTCCAATTCAATCTAGAGCCAAATTTCGGCCTGGGATGCCAGAGTTTATGGCTTAGATCCTATTATTTAGGTCATTCAAGGTAATAAATTAGAGCAGAGGAATTGGTACGGCCGCAACCTGTGGATCAAAGTCTCCTTGTCCTTAGGTCGCAATCGGTCCCTTATGGGCTGTCTTACCAGTGGTGGCAGAGTTTGATGACGTGTATGTTAACTTTTGAAAGTTGTCGATACTGAGGATATTAGTCCAAAATATTGAAAACCCCTGTCTGGATCCCTAGATATGGATCGAGAAGTTCGCACACATTCCTCTCTTGGCGGGTTTTTCTTGAGGTTTCCTTGGAGTGATGATCACTTTGGGCCAGAGGAGGTGCATTTGACGGCCAATGAGCTGATCTTGTGTATTTTGAAAATTCTCCATTTCTTTCTGATTTGTCCAGCTCTGTTGGTCCAAAGATTTTCTCCTTTTGTCACTATGAACTTAAAAAGCTTAGATGTGAATTCACTGATCTTTAAGCCTCTGTACTCTATCAGATTCCATTAGTTTCTAACGTTCCATCACTGCGTTGTGCAGATCGACTGTTTCTGGTATCGGGTTGATCTCGTGGTTCGTCAGCGTACTGGAGGCACTTCGAAGATTCATGTTTATCATCAGATTGTCTTAGATCATAGTGGTAAAGAAAAAAATGGTATTCTCTCAGACGGTGTCAATTGTAATAGTGTGTTTTCTAGGAGGATAATCTTCGCCAATACTTTTAGTAAGGATGATGCAATAATAAGCTTAAACAGACAAGATTTTATATTAAAACTCAGTAAAGGCTGAGAAAAACACTAACCTCGAGGAGGGTTTTGATATAAAATCCAATAATTTACTAATTATTAGAATTTGGTGTTTGTTAATAAAGTAAAGATGAATAAATAATAAAGTTGCGGATCTGAATAACGCATTCTCTGCCTATATTTATAGTAGGTACAGACAGTTTTTTAAAAAGAAAAACAGTTTTGCATTTTGGGGGTAGTGGGTGAACTTCCCAAATCTCTAACGACTCTTTTTGACCAAACACAAATGTTACTTTTAGTAGGTCGAGAACTTGTGGTCGTAGACGTAAGAACTTCTCGAATGATGAAATGTCTTCGACTAAGATCCGTTGGCTTCTCTTTGTGGAATCTGGGAAATATGCTACTAAAGAACTGTGAAGAAAAGTAAGTGTAATAGTGTATAATATCAAATAGCTATTATTGAGGGTTGTTGCATTGTTTGATAATGTTTTGTATTTTATTATAGGTCCTCACTCGAAGGTGAAGATGTAGGAGTCCTTGTTATATATTATTGCTCAAGAAGTGGCTGAGCTTGAGGTAGTGATAAAAGAACTCGGTATTAATAGAAATAAACGAGCAAATAGTAGGTCCGAGAAGGTTCAAAAGTTTCAAGCGACAAGAATAATAACGGGGGTTGGAGCAGGTAAGAAAAAATGGGCAGACAGAGAGAAGCAAGTGGCTTTGCCGATGGCCACTGCATTAGATTTTACGGATGTTCTGGAGTCTACTACGTCGAGCAAGCTATCTCAGACGTCTCTGAAGAAGGGGGTTGCAAAGCGTGGCTCGGCCTCTAGAACTACGGGCAGTGGTGAGGTCGAGGTGGAAGAAAAAAGAGGAGGGTAGATCTTCCAGCTGGAGTGTCTGGGATAAAGGTCGTGAAAAATTGACCTGTGGAGGAAAACGAGCTGGTAGCTGTGGAGGATTGGGAAAGGCTTGCAGTTCTCAAGGGTTCTAAAGAGATGAGCAAAGTGGTAAGTTTTGATGATTTGTTTGTCTCTAAATTTTCATTGTGATTCGAGCTGAAAATATGTTTGATTTGTTTTTTTATAGGCTGCTCAGCTGATGAAGGGGATCTACCTCGGGAGTGAGGAGGAAAATGCTGAGCTCAAAAATAGGAAGGTAGGTCTTGAGAAGAAGGTGGCTCGATTGAAGTCTGACTAGTTCGGGAGGGAAGCGATTGGATTCTGCGAAGGCTGCACAAGAGGTACAGATTAGGGAGCTAACAGAAGAAGTGCAGAAGAACCTTGATGAGGTGGATGTCTAGCGTGACCGAGTTGGGCATCAACTCCTCAAAGTGGGGTACTCAATAGATGAGGTTAGAGCTATTATGGAGGGTACCTATATTGAAGAGGACGAGGTCGAAGATGACATTGCTGGAGTGGTAGGAGGTTTGGATGGTATCTCTTCCCAAACTGAGCTAGAGAACCAAGGGGATATGAATTCCTAATTTTCCTTTTTTCCTGTGGAAATTGCTTGTAAAAATTTACCATGGTCTCTTTCGCACCTTGCTCGAAAAAGAACAAAAAATCTAATGTTATTTCTCATTCCTTAGCATGAACAGGCTGAATGTAGTGATAGAGCCTTCAACAGTAGTATGGAACCATCTAAGAGGTTCCTCTTTAAGTCTCATATTGAATAATCTATAGAGTATGTGATCAAGTTTGGAGTATAATCCAACTACTACTTTGAAGTGTCAGACATGGGTGAGAGGGTCAGTGAGGCCTGCATATTGATAGAATTTTGGTGTGTGGAAATTATCTTGAATGGGCATGACATCGAGATGGAGAGAAATAGGGTTTGTCTCAATCCAATTGAGGACAGATCTTCAACCTGGATTATCTGAGTGTATGGCTTGGATCCTATTGTTTAAGTCGTCCAAGGTAATAAACTGTTGCAGAGTATTTGGTGCGGCTGCAACTTGAGGATCAAAGTCACCCTGTCATTCTGGTCCCAACCTATCTCTTACTGGTCGTCTTATTGGCGGTGAGGGAGTTTGGAGGCGTGTGTGTTGACTTCTTTAAGTTGTCGGTGCTGAGGATCTGAGTCCAAAATGTTGAGAAGCTCTGTATGGGTTCCTTGATCTGGATTGAGAAGTTTGAACTCTTTCCTTCCTTGGTATGTTTTCTCCCTGGGTTGCCCTGGAGCAATGATCACTCTGAGCTTGGGGAGGTGGTGTTTGACGGCCAGTGAGCCGGTCTTGATGTTTTCATAAATTCTCCATTTCTTTCTGATGTGTCCGACTTTGTTGATCCAGGGCATTTTTCCTCTCATCTCTTTCGACTTGAAGAGCTTGGGTGTGGATTCACTGATCTTCCAGCCTCTAGACTCGATTAGACTCCATTTGCTTCTAAAGTTCAATCATAGCATTATACTGACCGATTGTTTCCATTGTGGGGTTGATCCCGTGGTTCTTCTATCTACTGGAGGCACTTCAGAGATTCATGTTTATTATCGGACTGTCTAAGAATTCAGGTGGTAAAAAAAAAGTATGGTATTCTCACAGACAGTGCTAATTATTTTGGCTTGTTTTCTAGGAGAATAATCTTCGCCAATACTTTGGTAAGGATTATCCAATTATAACCTTAAGTACACAGGATTTTATGTAAGAACTCCGTAAAGTTTGAGAAAAACTACAACCTCGAGGAGGGTTTTGGTAAGAAATTCAATAGTTTGCTAGTTATTGCAATTGCTGATTGGTAAGGACGATAGAATGTCTGGTAGTAAATTTGTGGATCAAATTAACATACTCTCTGTCTGTATTTATTGTAGATACAGGTAGTTTACAAAATGAAATAGTTTCCTATTTTGGTGGGTAGTGAGCAAACTTCGTAGATCTTCTTGTAACGGCTCTATTTAACCAAGCATAACAGCTATTTTAGTAGGTCGAGAACTGTGGTCGCAGATGTAATATTTTCTCGAATGATGGAATGTCTCCGACTAGGTTTTGCTAGTTTCTGTTTGTCGAATCTGGAAATTTTCTATTATAGTCCAGAATGCATAGTCTGACGCATTAGTTTCAACCTCAAAAGGCCATTAAAAATTGGGCAACGCCAACACTGGTGTATCTATAATCTTAGCCTTTAAGAAAAAAAAAGTCTTCTTATTGTGATCTTCCCACACAAACTTTATACCGATCTTTGTCAGGCAATGTAATGGTACTACTATTTGTGTGAAATGCCGAATAAACTTCCGTAAATATTGACAAGAACCCATAAAACTTCTCACTTTCGTCATTATACGAGGTCTAGGCCAATTAGTAATGATCGAGACTTTCTTTGGATGGACCTGAAGTTCACCGCCACCAACGATAAATCCCAAGTATATTAGTTATTTCTTCCTAAGCTAGCACTTCTTCCTATTTAAAAAAAGTTGTTGTGATCTCAATGCGCCAACACTTTCCTTATATGCACGTGGTGCTCCTCCCATGTTTAACTATATATTAAGATGTCATCAAAATGCACAATCATGAAATCATCATTAAAAGCATGAAGTGCCATATTCATTAACCGTATATATATCATTAGAGCGTTGCATGACCTAAAAGTACCACCAACCACTCAAAGAGTCCTTGTTTGGTCTTGAAAGCCGTCTTCCATGTATATTCTTCCAAGATTCTAACTTGATGGTAACCCGACTTAAGATCCAGCTTAGTGAAAAACTGAGCCTTCTGCAACTCATCTAAAAGTTCCTCAATCTGTGGAAGTAGATAATGATTCTTCAAAGTAATATTGTTCAGCGCCCGATTATCCGCACACATTCTCCAAGACCCATCCTTCTTTGATACCAATAATACCGGTAAACCAAATGATGAGAAACTTAGATTAATAACCCCTTTCCCTAAGAGTTCTTGTACCTATTTCTTGACCTCATCAGGCTTGCTTGCAGAATTCCAATACAATCTAATGTTAGGTAGTGGCTCAACATTCACCAAGGTGATATCATGCTCCATATCCCTCTTGTGTGACATCCCTTCTATGCCTGGAAACAAGTCTTTATACTCCTCTTGCAACTTACCCATTTCAGTTTATTGCTTAGGAGACATTGCCAAAGTAGACAACACCTTTGCGATACACCCTCTTGAACCGATCACACCAACACCAAAACGAACTTGCTACTTACAATAACCAACATCTTTGCCTGAGTCGTTGTAACTAAATTATTGGTGGTGAAATGTTCCTTATAGGCATTTATATAAAACTCATTCACCTCTTTCATAAGACGGTACTTGCGAGCTCTACGGCAAAGTATCACATCTTGGTCCCAAAGATAAGGGCTACCCTAGATGACTTGATTCACATTTAAAGGAACCACCTCATACGTCACTTCGTCAATAAACTTTTTAGTAACATAAACTTGAACGTACACTGCTTCATGATCTTTAACTCCATGTCGTTCTGAATCCAGCCCAAACCATACGGCTTAGGATGTGCTACAGTAGCCAAATCCATCTTCTTCACCATCACCTCAGAGTTCAAATTCTTCTGACTTCCTAGATCAATGATGACCTCTACTAATCTCTGTCTCACTTGAATGCTAACAAGAGAAAGTTCTTCCTGACTCGCCTCCTCGGTAGCCATAGTTTGCTTAATCATTAGAGTAAACTTAGGATTTGGCTTATCTAAATCTAGAAGATCAACTACCGTTGGTTATGGCTAGTATATGTTTCCCTTTCTTGATCCTCTCCTCCTTCGATCTAAGCTCCTGGTGTCCAACATTTATCTAAAATGTGCCCATTTGCCTTGTAATGACTGCAGTAATTCCCTTGGATGAAGACCCCTCTCCTTTGGACTTCCCTTTATGTTCATTCTTCCAGTAAAAATTATACCCCGACTTATTCCTGTTATCTTTATGTCACTCTTCAAGTACTTACGTTCAATAGTAATTACTTTTACAGTGGCATCTTTGATATTCTCCACCATAAATGGCTTTAACTCCTTTCTAATAGACTTCGACAAACCCCCAGTATATTTCATGAACATCTCAAACTTATCTACATCAATGTCTAAAACCAAAGCTTGGTTATGAAACTTCGTAGTAAACTCTTGCACGTATTGCCTATACTTTTGGCATAAATTATGCCATTTAAACCATCGCCCTTGCTCTTACCCAATCGGATAAAATTATTTTCTCACTAATTCCTTGAACTTTTTCAAACTAAAACTTCCTACTTTGTGATGTTTCTGATAGGATTTCCACTACGTGAGTGCATAACTTACAAAATTCAATGCAGAAAAGTATATTTTCTGAGCATTAGAATATTCGTAAATGGAAAAATAAGTCTATAATCTATCTAACAATTATCCAACTTCTCGGCATCGATTGTACCATCGAATACCTGAATTTTATTTTTAAAATCGATATGAAGATTATGCATATGATTAAATGACTTACCAATAATCGATCACTCCTTAATGGATTCGACATAACTAGAATCATTCTCTACCTCTTCGATACCCCCATCTCTATCCTCATCCGTAACCCCTTTCTTCTTCGTACGTTCTCACCATTTCACCAAAGTAAAAGCTTTTGCAAGGCTCGCGAGAAGTAATTTCTCTACTAACTCATCTAGAATAGTAGTTAGGTCAGAAATTTTCGTTTCCAACTTCGTTAGTCGATCTTTAGAATTACTCATCTCTAAAGTTGCCTTATTCTCCATGCTAGGTTTCTCGTAAATTTTTAATGGACTCACTAAGTTCTCTTTCGTTTGCTTGAGTTGGTCACGTGAAGAGACCATAAACTACAAATCCCTCGAGAATCGTTACGTGAAGCTCTGATACCACTTGATCCATAATTGAATTGAGATTAAACTAATTTCAAGAAATAAACATGATGAATAAACAATATACTGGTGGGAGAATTTCTCTTTTAGAGCTTCAATTGCTCAATCTCTTGATTTTAATTGAATTCCTCTCAAACCCTAAGTCTCTCTTACGAAAACTTGGATCCTCTCTCTTTGCCTAGCCTTACCCTTTTATGGAGGTTACAAGTTTCTAAATTTAAAAAATTGACAAAAATACCATTTTCACGACCTAACTCTAAGTTAAATCGTTCCTCTGTTCGAACAGAATAATACTCTATTTGAATAGAAACTGAGTGTATTCAAACAGACTAATAGTCTATTCGAACAAATGACTCAGACATGTATTTTGTTTTTAGTCTGTTCGAATAGACTTTTATGTATTCGGGCAGACTAAAAGTCTGCTCGAACAAATGACTTAGATAGGTTCGAATGGGGTTTTAAGAAAAGTCTCCTGGATCAACATATGTATTTTATTTTTTTGAACTCCTAAATTTCCAAAAATCTAGTGAGAGTCCTGGATAACTAAAACAATTTTAAGAGTTTAGAATTTTAATAAACTAATCCATTAACTATAGAAAGAGTCCTAAAATACTAAAACATTTCATTGTATCCCCGATAATGGTGCCAATTGGTAGATCCTTTTTATCGTATATTAATAATCCTGCTTGTAAAGAGATTATAATGTAGTATATGCAAGTGAGGTATCAAACACAGGGCAGTGCAAGAAATTCTTGCCAGTCTACGACTTTAAGGGGATCTAGGTTTTGATTGCGACTATACATAAAGTGTGATAGGTTTTAAACTAATGATGCAGGCAAAGGTAGGCACTTATGATATGCATAGCTAGAGTTTTAATGTTTTAGACTTTCTACTCAAAGTCTATGATCAAGTACTTTGAGTGGCTTAGGTCTCCAATTTACTATCTTCTTGATTAAATAGCTAGGGTGATGTGGTTTGATTATCACCTACATTTTAGAACCTGTATAGGAGAGTGACCTACTACTTCCTGGATTGGATTAATAATAGAGTCTCTCTCTGTAGGGACGCTGGTCTTGAGTCTCCATTGAATATGATCGGGCTAACTATCAAATCATTGCTTCCTGCACTTAAGCATTTATAACTAATGGCCAGGATTGAGTCTCACCAATCATTCACTACCTAAGGTCTTAGTTAAGTCAGGTCTCATAGAGTCTTCAAGACTTAGGTTTCTAGCTATGCCATCATCATATTGCTTTCCCCATGCCACATTCTAAAAGGATTAACCCTTCATGATTATACTTAACAAGAAAAAAGGGAATAAAATATAAATAAATGAATAAAAGAATTAAACTTATAAATTATTAAAAAATGAAAATATGAAATCCCCAAAGCTTTACAATTTGAAAATTACTTTAAAATGAACTTGAGGACAACTATTTTTAAAAGCTTTGCCTCAGTGTGATGAATACAAATCTCAATAGAAAATCTAAACTAACTTAAATCTATCTTGAATTCGGTCCCCATTTCGAACCCTAGTGTGTCATAGAGAGTCATAACTAAGGGATTTTGTTCAACGTTGTAACCAACCCGCAATCGCAGCTCAGTCAGTTACAACAAACTCGTGATCATGGCTTATCTGATAAGTTGACACTTATCCTTTTCAGTATTATCAAGTATGGTCTCCTTGGGTTATTATCCGAGTTTGGAACATTCTACACTCGCTTTGACTTCTGGGGATGACCCACTTGAGTTGTTTACTCTAAATTTACTACAGTTTTTATTGATCGCTCCCAGCACTCCTTGAATGCAGAGTTTGTGTATGTTTAAGAACAAAAGCTTCTCTAGTAGTTTATGGAACATGTGAAAGGTGAATTATAGATAAAATCATAGCTTATAGGGTTTAGGATGAGTAAAAACACAAGTAAGTAAGGCATAAAATCAATACAATCAGGGGCGGAGCCCACAAATTTTTTTTTGGCCATTTAACGGTATTTTAAGCTTAAAAATCAATCAAATATAACATTATATTTGACTAGCAAATTATCCGAATTCACTTCTCATCTCATAAAAAAATCAAATATTTTTGTGGCAATTACATGATCAACTTTAGGTGAAAAAAGATATCAAATTAAGGTTTTTAATTGATGGCATCAAGAATTGAACCTTAGACTCTTGGATTAAAAGCTCCACACTTTACCAGTTGAGCTAACTTTCCTTGATATCATTAAGATAAAGAAATCTTTTTATTATTTTATTTTTTATATATACCTATATAAGCATTTCTTAGCAAAATTCTTGAGAGAGGGGGGGGGGGGGGGGCGACCGCCCCTCGCGCCCTCCCCCCCCCCCAAATCGGCCCCTAGATACAATAAAGTGTCTATTAATAAACTCAAAGATGGAAGTATAAGAATTTGCATGAAATAAGTTACATCAGAATGACCATCTACTTATATCATGAAGGCAGAACTTTGTATCTTAGTCGCACTCCCAAAATACAAGCAATGCAGCACTTTGATGACTACATCTAACATCTGAAAAGGGACAAATATAGTAACCTCCTTAATTTGGTTGACCCCAGATTTAGCAAGATCATCTTCGATCTCAAATCCTGTACTTAGAAGACAAAATGACATAACAAGATTATCGACCTCGACCTTGAAGGTCATCATTAGAAGACAAAAGGGAGCAAGCTTGCCACGTAAGGATATAACCTAGCAAGACGTCGATGGATGACAATAATTAAGCACTGATTGAAGATGGAAGACAATTGTTTAGAGGAAACTAATGTAATTTTCCCCTTTACTATGACACACTTCCCTATATAAATTGATGTGGTGATAAACTATAAAAGGGTTCAGAATTTGTCCCGCATAAGCTCTGAGTACTTTAGTGCGACCATATCTAATCCCTAAAGCTCTGAGTACTATAGAGTGACCATGCTTATTCGTAGGACTCCATGCAACTATTGTTACTTATTATCTTGCTAAACCCTAAAGGTACACTAGTGCAAGGCTGATCCCCCTCACACATGATTATGCCCTTACTCTACTTCTACCCACTTGTTGAGGATTCTCTTAGAAGTGGCCTTCTGAATGTTTTCCTACCATTTCTACGGTCTTTTGGATGCTCTTTTAAGCAGTAGAGATTTCCTAGCATACAATATTTTCATTTTTCTACTATATTTTGGAACTTCCTAGCGCATTCAAATTTTTATTCCCGCCCCCCCCACCTTTCTCTTTATCTTATAAAATATAAAATAGATTTATCAGCTTTTGTCTTTTAAATTTTAGGTTCCACTATTGTTTGACACTCTCCCTAATAAATATTACAAATCCTTTTGTGTTTGTGCATTTTAAGACTCCAGAGAGATATGATTATAACATTCAACCTTTGATATTATATACTTTGTTCAAATTTATAGCCTTGCAGGCCGAGGGTTCCTAGCTGAGTGCAAAACCCGAGCAACCTTTTCCAGACCCGTACTCCAACTGAAGTCGCACTGTACAATTTACACATGTGTGGGAACCCAAACAAAAATCTAGTACCCTGACTAGTTCGGGGTAAATTCGTAAACTCTAGTTTCGTACCAACTTACCCTCCCGACTCATTCATAAAGGATATAATAATATCTCTAATGCATTAGTATCAAGAAGTTTCTTTGTATAGCAATCATAAAACAAAAAAACTGCGCCTTAAAATATTTATCTATATCCTTTTTAAATACTTTGTATATAAATAAATTATGATTTTAAATACTAGAAGATGCAAACTTTCCAAAATCGATTCTTTGATAAGGCTCTTTCGAAATTGATACCAAAATTACCAAATAGATATTGGTCCCACCTACAACCTCTTCGCTGCCACCCATATTCTTATGCATTAATTGCTGATGAGTAGTCTAATCAGCTATAGTTATAAGAGGGAAGATTCCCCCCAAAATAAACTACCAACCTTACAAATCAAAGCTTCTTTTTCTTCTTCTAAAAGAAAGCTTCTACCAAAATCAAATCATATCCTTCTTGATGTGTTGTTTATCTCCTTGATGTGCCAAGTCTTCCAACCATCATTGTGCATTCGCTGAAGTCCTTACACGGAGGTCATTGGGGAGAAAAAGATCGTTGTTATCCTAGGGTTATTCTTGTTATCAAAAAACATTGTTATCCTTTTATCTGACCGTTGAAGTAACTGTTGAAGTAAATATCATCTCTAACTTTGTATCCACATTATGATTTGTCCCATTTATCTTAAGAAAAGATGCTATGCAAGATGATATACATTGTTATCAATATGTACTTAATTATTTTTCTTTTGTTACTTTATCATTTGTCTTCTACTACTTTATCATTTGTCTTCTGCTTCTTTATCATTTGTTCATTAACATTTTTCTTGTGTCATTTTTATCATTTATTTTGCTACTTTATCACCAAAATTGCTAATTTATATAATTTATTTCAAGGGTGCCTATCATGTTTGAGGGATGGTCAGAGTTGAGCTTTATATCATTTATCTTCTGTTACTTTATCATTTGTCTTCTCATACTTTTCTCATTTATATTCTGCTACTTTATCATTTGTATTATGTTATTGTTATCATTTTCTTGTGACAGTTTTATCATTTATTTTTTGCAACTTTATTACCGGCATTATTCATTTATATTATTTGTTTCAGGGATACATATCATTTGCTTGAAGGGATAGAGTTGAGCTTTATATCATTTGTCTTATGCTATATTATTTGTATTTTACATCTTTTTTAGCTTTCCTTTTGATTCTTCTTACTTTAGAGATCATGAAAGGAGAGCTCAGATGAACAATTTCCCTTACTCATTCATCAGAGTCATGAGTCATCACATAATAATGTTTCTAAAGATTTTACGGATGGACACCCAATTAACGTAAGTACACAGAGAAACCAATATAGGGGCAGACATCAATCTGGACAATAGTACTAATAATAGTAATTCCCATACTTAACATCATAGTCTTGAAGAAGAATAAGGGAATTTCTTTTCCACTACTTGTTCTCAGACAGGAGCTGCACAGCTTCTCCAGCTTCGAAGATAGCAAGTGAGTTGCAAACTTTTTGGAATCCACCTTCTTCGGCTTGAGTATTTGTGGATAAGTGGGATAACAAAAATAATAAAGATGCTAACTTTCTTCAGCCGTGTTCAGCTCTTGTTAATGGCTGGAGTCTAATGTGAGGTCTTCCAATTCATCGACAATGGTCTCGTAGCAAAATTTGTATTGCTCCATGGTTTGCACCATCCCATTACGCTGAGACCTGAAAATGGTATTTACAAGGTCTAAAGTAGACATATCCCCACAGCAAATTCTCTGAATCGTATTAACAATTGTACATAACGCACCCATTCTCCTAATACCTGCACTACAGTGCACAACAATGGGACCCAGATTGGGTTATACATGATAAATCATTTTCAGGATCTCACGAACAGCATGTCTGACATTAGGCACTCCATGATCTGGTCATTCTGGGTATTGAATATGGAGCACAGATTGGGGAGGTTCCTCTAATTTATTGTAGTTTTCCTCCAAGTAATGCACGATTAATGAATTATCAGTTGTTCTTGTCCATTTGGTGGCAACATAAATTTTGCCAAATTCTCGAAGGTCCTTGTCTGCTTGAAAGTAATCTCCACATTTTATCATCTTATAATTATCGGCCAGTTGAGTAAGCATCATAATCAAAGGGCAGTGACTCTAAATTACCATCTCCCAGAAATCCTCATATTTATTAGGTAGTGGACCTTATGTGGCTATGAACTGTAAAACGCTCTCAGTATGTTTAATCATAATGATGCTTGCATTGATATAAATTTTCCCTGGTGATCAGTGATCGTTAGATAGAGCATTCACAGCAGCTAGGTGCACCATGACATGAAAAGGTAGATTTGAGAATCCACCCTCTTCTCAAATCCTTCACCTCCCAGCAGCTAGGTAAAAAATCAACGTGGCAATGAATTTTCCACCCTGAGGGTAGATTCTTCACCCTCAGGGTAGATTTTGGGTGGATTGATACCGCGCAATTCTGAACTACGTGTGGATAATAGATGCTCCAGATGGAGAAACGTGGCTAGATCTTATGTTATTTGATTATGCTACGCAGTTCAGAACTGTGTTGGGTAATGGACGCTCCATATAGAGACGCGTGGCCAGATCTTAGGCTATTTGATTATGCCGCGCAGTTCAGAGTTACGTTGGGTAATAGACGCTCCATATGGAGATACGTGGCCAGATCTTAGGTTATTTGATTATGCCGCGCAGTTCAGAACTGTGTTGGGTAAAATCCACCTTGTTTTGGGCTCAACTGCCGTAGGTGGATTTGGGGTGGATTGGATTCACCCTTTTTTTGGGCAAATGCGACCACCCTATTGCTGTGGATAGAGAATGACTCTCTTTTGATCAAATAGTACAACATCACCGTAACGGTTTTTGTACGAATTGACACCATCAAGAGCTATCTTGCAGTTTTTCATCATATCAGGTCTTTTCATCCTAGCAGTCTTTAATTGATAGAACTCCTGGCTTATTTTCTTGGGATCACTGAGCTTCTGCCTCATTAATTTGAGTGTATCAGAGCAATATCGAATTTGATTGTAGGAAAGAGTTTGGGGGGAGAGGCACTTGAGAAATCAATTATTATAGAAGGGGTTGTTATTTTAGGGTTCATTTGAGTTGGTGGGGAAGCCATGGCCGAAGAAGACCTTCGGCACCCACCTCTGTCGCGTGTGAATATTGAGTTTCCTATTATAATGTGCATCCTTATCCTTTTTCTTGTGTCATTTTTATCATTTTTTTTTGCTACTTTATCACCGGCATTGCTTTTTAATATCATTTGTTTCAGGGGTAGATGGAGTTCAGCTTTATACCATTGCTCATTTTGGGGTGATATCATACCTCGAAAGATTGGATCAATCGTTAGTTATGTTGGAGGAAGTTTGAAACTAACTACTCTAAGGGCGTATACATCATATAAAGATTTCGTTACACTCCTTGAAGAAACAAGCAAAGTCCATTATGAGGACTGTAAGCTGTACAACTTCGTCCATGGTTGTGCATACACAATTTCATCAGTCTAGGACTTTATCGTAATGATCAATATGCATAAAAACAATCCCGAGAGATCTTTTCACATATGGATTGTGAATGAGTATAGGGTACCTTCCCAGAACTCCGAGAACTTTGTTTCTAATTTTGGTTCAGGTAAAGGGTTGCCCCAAAATTATATTTGGATGTTTGAAGCAGGGTGATATTTATGTCATAATTGACTCATTTCCTGATCCTGAGCCAGAATATAAGGGTTACCCTAAAACAAATGGCAAAGGGCTTGATCCATGTAGGCTGTTTGGACCTTTAGCAGATGATGTTCCTCAATCAAATAAACATTTTGAAACTATTCCTACTGATGTTCCTCTCCCAAATGAACCTAATATTCCTCAATTAAATGTTCATCTCTCAAATGAACCTATGTTAAGTAATATTCCTCTTTCCAATGAACCTATGTTAACTAATGTTCCACTTTCAATTGAACTTGAACCTCTATTATTGGTAAAACTGAACCTTCAGGTAAGCACGCAACATTTGTCATTTGTAATGAGGGTTTTAATATTTATTATTATATTATTACCATTTTAAGAAGCATTTTTGCCATCTGTTCAACTAAATTATGGCTTGAGTCACAACCTGAACAGGTAAAATATTTCCTGGATTTTTGGTTTAAATCTGTTACATACATAGAGGATCTCTATGAATTCAGTAAAGAGTTTAGCATTGGTGATCTAAATCAAGATAGGATTGTACTCCAGAATCACATAAGAACTTACACAGTTGTAAACAAGCTCAATCTCATTCACGTTCTGAGCAACGAATATAAAAACGTGGTACGTTACAAAGGTTATAATTGCTCTTGGCAGATTTACCCGACAAGGTTGCTTGGTTATGCCCTATATTGAGTAAGTACTTATTGCACCGTGCATACATGCATCAGAGTGGAAACTATGAATGGGAACGCGTATAAGGCAGCGTCTAGTAGATGGGCTGCTTCAATAATAAAGTATAAACTACGGAATGAGCCAAATTATAAAGCTACAGGAATTATTGAAAATATACATATTTATCATAATGTTGATGCAACATTCAATCTTGCCTGACATGGGAAAGAAAAAGCCAACTCTGAGGTAATATCATTTTATTTGCCATTTGTTTGCTCATTACTCGTCATTTGTATAATCTTGTTTACCATTTAATCAAATGTCATTTGTTCGAAGCATTTTGACATTTTTCCTATCATATTTATAATTTGTCTGTTCCACAATTTTATTTGATCTAGTGTATTTATTTCATATTCGAGGTAGCTTTGAGTACGCATACCAACTATTTACAAGCCATTTTACGAAAGTGAGGTTGGTTGTCCCGAATTTGGTGTTTGACATACAAACTACGAGTTGCAAGTATATGAGATTTGCAAGGCCTTTTTGGAGTTTTTGTGTCCCCAAAAAAACTTATAACCTATTGAGAGCCATTATAATTATTGAATAAACTTTTTTGAATGGGAGATATCGTGGGACTCTACTAACAGCCATCGCCATTGACCCAAGCAATCATATTTTTTACTTGCATTTTTAGTAACAGACTCAGAGACCATCAAAAGTTGGGCATACTTCCTAGAGATGTTTGGGTCTAATTTTCACAGTTTTGACACTAGAATCGTCGTCATCTTTGATAAGAAACCTGGAATTATTAATGTTGTACCAAAGGTGTTTCCATTATTGTCCATACGCTTTGTGGCTTCCACATATCTAGCAACATTAAAATTACCCTTGAAAGAACGAGGATTGCATTTTTGATGGCAGCAGAGGCTTTAACCAACATTGATTTTGATAAACACATGAATTCTATTCGAACTACAGATCCAGTGGGTCTCCAATACATACCCTTCCCATGGAAACCAGGTCTAACCTATACATTCTAATGAGTAGGTATATTATCATTCTATAATGATAAACTCGTCATTAATTATTAAAAGGCTAGTCATTATTACTCCTTTGGAGCTATTTTTTTTTCAATTTGTCATCATTTCATACTCATTTATCATTTATTCGCCATTATTTTTCATTAGTTCAGATACGGAGTGGCTTTCACTAATTATATCGAGAGTTGGAATAATATTATTATAAAAGTGAGAGATCTCCCTATCCATGTGTTTATTAAGGAATTACGTATAATCTGTTCGGAAATGTCCTTCACGTATAGAGAAGAAGTTGAGATGAGTCAAGCTCGCTTAACGCCATGGGTTACGGATCACTGTAAGAGCAAAAAGTTTGTGGTGGATTTACTAACCTGTAGGGTTTATACACCACGTCCCCATTTTCATATAACTAGTTATGGTAGAACCGATTCAATAAATATTGAAGATAGTACTTGTTCCTGTCGCTGGTAGTAAACAATGGGGATACCTTGTGAACACGAAGTATACACTCTCAGTCTTGCTAATGTTAATCCAACTACACGTGTCTCTGAGCACTACACAAATGATAGATACAAGGTTATTTATGAACCGATATGGATTCCTATTAGAAGAATATAGCAGTGGAAAATTTTAAGAACTGATAAACATGTTCGTGCTCATAATCTAATAGTTCAAGCCAGTCGTCCTCACACATAAAGGAAGAGAAGGGAAAAAATACTAGGTCTAGTCACCAAATAAAGATTTTGTAGTAGGTACCGAAAAAATAGACACAATTGTCGTTCTTTTAAGCTTCTGCCAATCTCATCTTACGAAAATACACGTTTGATAATGACACCATAATTTACAATGAGCACTGAGCCACCTGTGATCCCAGAAGAAGATGTTGCAATCAGTTTTTGTTAAACATTTTGGGTACTCTATTTATTATTTGAACAGATATGATGAACTGCTCTTTTGGGATTAAAGTCGTATTTTGGGTCTATTTATCATTTGTTTGTTGATTTTTATCATCAATTTTTATTAAGTTCATCATTTAACTAAATATAACTGTTATTTGTTCAGAGAAAATTTATCATTTGTTTGTTGCCCATATATCATTATTTACCGCCATTGAACTATTATTTATTCAAAGAGAATTAATCATTTGAATATGAAATTTAGTTTTGTTGCCCTCATATCATTTGCTTACACTGAACTGTTATTTATTCGCGAAGAATTTATCATTTGTTTGTTTATCTCTTATCATCAATTTTTTTAAGTTTATCTAATTATCATTTCTTCATAAAGAATTTATCATTTGTTTATTTCCTACATATCATTATTTGCTTCCACTGAACTGTCATTTGTTCATAGAGAATTTATCATTTGCCTATAGATTTTTAACCATCAGTTTTGTTAAGTTCATCATTTAACAACTATTTGTTTATAGAGAATTTAACATTTCTTTATTTCCCTCATATCATTATTTGCTTCAACAAAACTGTCATTTGTTCATAAAGAATTTATTATTCTTCTTCAGATGAAAATCACTATTTGAAAGTCAAAAATAAATGTAAAAAAAAAAAGTTCATACAAGGGAAACAAAATTACATATTACAGCAAAAAACTAAAAACTAAGAGATTTTACAACTCCTTACTTGAGGATTCCTGATCACATCCCATAGCCTTGATCTTCTCCTAGAGATAACTAATCATACAAGCCAACTCTTCCCACTGTTTCTTGTACTCATCCCGGTCCAACTTTAGGGTGTAGACCTGATTTTCTAAGAAGTGGATATTTAATTCACAGGCTTTTTCTTTTTACTAACTTTATTGAACTCTTCCTCCATTTGATCGAACTCTTCAAATTTCTTCTTGAACGGTTCATAATGCTCTTTCAGCAATTACGCCTTCTTACTGGAATAATCCTTCTCCATTAGGCAAATTTTATTCAATTTGAAGTGACGTTCGTCATTTGCTTCATCTTTAATCCCTACCACCTGAAACCAATCTTGAGTGGTGTTCAAAGAGACAAAGTTAAATCGAGTAGATTATGACATTTCAGGCTTTCTTTTTTATCTTGTGTGTTAAAATGAGTGGGTTTAGGGTTTGAATGGTTAAAAATTGGGATATATACTTGGGAATTGAATGCCTTAAGAGTTTTTTTGCATCAGGAAGGCACTTTGAATCACGCGTGGCAGGGTTTAGGGTAGCAGGCAACAAGTGGATGTTTTGGATATGCTTGTTGTACACTTAGTACACACCCCCCGTATTATAATCAAAAAAACTTTAACCTGAGTTGTATAATCAAGTATTAAGGATTAACTTGTCACATTGACTGTATAAGAAAGAAACTGTTAGAATTAAAAAAGATTCTTTGTCATTTGTTCATACATAGAATGTCATTATAATACAGTGAATTGTCACCATACAAATAATGTTATTCACCCTAAAGTATTTTTCATTGGTTTATACATAGAGTGTCATTGCAATGTAGTGAATTATCATCATACAAATAATATTATTCTCTCTAAAGGATTTGTCATTGGTTCATCCTCAGAATAGTTGTCATTTATTATTGCCATTTTGTCATTTGTAATCAACCATTTCATTGTACATCTTTCCAGAATTTTTGTCACTTTGTATGTTCACTACATAACCTATATACTTACTTCTAGTTCTTTCTAGTTCTTAAACATTACATACCAACAATGCATTCCCTTGTCTGCTTGTGTGGTAAAAATTGTAATCTTTATCTCTCGCGCACAAGCTACCCTCCATAAGAAGTCATCCTCTATAGTTTGGCATTGCTTTTTTGCCTATTTCCAATTGTAGACTTGGACGGTGGTTGTTATGATGGCATGGTCAGTCTGAATCTATTATGATTAATTATGGAGTGAAACTTCATATATATAGAAAAAATAGAATACGTTGTGAAGACAATCATTGTCGTGACATGTTAAACAATTTTTTGGAGTCAGAAAGACATGACAAGACAAATCAAGAACAAGACAATACTACAAGAAATAAAATTCTTAGAAAATATATTAGGAAGCATGCTTACTAGTTGATAAAAGAAATGGTGAATGACAAAAAATAAATAAAAAATGATAAATATTTCATAACTGGATGACATGAAATATATGACGAATGACAAAGAATAAATAACAAATGATAAATATTTCATAACTGAATGACAAAGAATAGATAACAAATGATAATTATTTCATAGTTGAATGGCATGAATTTGATGACGAATTACAAAAAATAGATAACAAATAGCAAATATTTCATAACTGAATGAAATGATATTGATGATGAATGACGAAAAAAGGATAACAAATGACAAAAAATAGATAATAAATGGCAAATATTTTATAAAATCATAATTATTCATAACTGAATGAGGTTTATGTTTTCAAATCTAAAGAAGATTATAATATACAAAAACATGACGTTAAAGTTTACAAATCTACAGAAGATGTTAATGTTAATCTACAACAAATGGATGTTAAAGTTTACAAATTAACCTCCAGTTTAACTCCTAGCCTTAATATGTCATTAATAACAGTGTAACGACATTCATGACTATTTATCTTAGCTGGAAATCTTATTTCCCTTACAATACTATCCAAAATAATAACTAAATAGATCCCGTATTTATTACAATTTGGTTATTTTGAACATTCCCTAAAACGAGTTCCCCAAAATAATAACTAAATAGATCCCGTATTTATTACAATTTGGCTATTTTGAACATTCCCCAAAACGAGTTGTCCAACTGGAGTTAATACCATAAGATTTTACCTCTGAACCAGTAGGTGGCCTATGATCATCAAAATCATGTCATATCAACATTCTCGGGAGCATCATTGATAGCTGATCATGGATAAGCTGGTGTCCAGGAGATAACTTTTTTGTATTTTCAATTTCTACATCAACCTATGAATCTTAGATGCATATTTGTATTTTCTTAAAGGATACATCACAAAGGACCTAATGGTTACCATTCAGATTCCATGGAAGGAGTATTAATTTTGTATTCTTTACTATAAAATCCCATCGATTAAAGTAATGCAAAACTGTAAAATCCCATCCCATAGACTTGATTTGAAACCAATTTGATTTTTCCTTCAATTCCTCAACTTCTAGAGAAGGCATAATCCTCTTTTACACATTAAATGCCCTGCCTATAATTTGATTCAAGCACACATCCGTCACCATAATCTTTTTATTCACTGGGCGGGTATGATACCGTAAATAAAAAAATTGATTCAGGGCTTTAATGTAAACATTAATGACCAGAGCAAAAAAAAAATGACAAATTAATTATCAACAATAAATGATAATAAAGGTATTTACAAATGGGAAAGTTGTGTGAAAACAAATGATAAAAGTTCTAGAACAAATGACAAAGATTTCTGAACAAATGATAAAGTTTTAGGAAAATAAATAACAAATTTTTTTGAACAAATGAGAAAGTTCAAGGAAAATAATTAATAAAGACTTCTGAACAAACGATAAAGTTCTAGGAAAATAAATGACAAATACTTCTGAACAAATGACAAAGTTATAAGAAAATAAACGACAAAGTTTTCTGAACAAATGATAAAGTTCTAGGAAAACAAATTACAAAGACTTCTGAACAAATGACAAATTTTTAGGAAAATTAATGACAAAGTTCTAGGAAAACAAATGACAAAGTTCTAGAAAACCAAATGACAACGAATTTTGAACAAATAACAAAGTTTCTGCCCAAATGATGGTTTTATGAAATATCAGTGAAAACAAATGACAGAGGATACAACAATAAATGACATAAAGATAGCATAAGAAAAGATAGCATATCATCAGGGAAACATAGACAATGCAAATGGGTTACCCTATTGTCCAACTATTTCTTTGGATATAAGGTGTAAAAAATGTCCAGGCAAGCGGTTTCCTCACCTATCCTCCTATAAGTACTCTTGTTATAGTCTCTATCCTTAGTTGATAATTTATCCTTCCTGAGAGACCAAACATGGTCTACGTGGTTCTTCTTATCCTGGAAGATGGGTATTTGAATAAAAGATTCGAATAATACTCTAGGAAGAAGCTTATCAAGGTGAGCATATAATAGGTTTATTCTACATGCCCATAATAATGTTCTCTTATTAATCTCATCGTTAGTAAGTTTATGCCTCTTCTTTTAGGTGTCCACCACTTCTGCCTCCAACAAAACAAGTTGGAACAGATAAATTACTTGAGTAATAAGAAAATATAAATGTGCATATTACATAAGAATGAGTAATAAGATATCATATTAAATCTTATTACTCAGCAGGAATAAATGATGAAACTTTATATTTAAAAGTACATTCAAACATTGGTCTGCTCAACATCCATATCTTTTACAATTTTCTCAGGGTTTTGTTTTTCTGTAAAACTTCAGTTCTATCATCATTATCCTTGCCTTCAACTACAGATACTTCTCTGTTCCTCAACTATATACCATTTGTTTCATTTGTACTCACCTGTTAAATAAACAGACTAGAAATGATAGGAGTGATACAATATATGGTAAAATAATCATAAATAAATGACAAGTTACCATAAAACAAATGAGAAATAACCCAATGTTAGTTATGTAGACCTCCGTAGCTTTATGAACATTTTCCTGGACCACTACTTTAGTTTTTGGTTGTTCTACAACCATCTGTATATAAAAATGGTAAGGATAGGAGAAAATATTATAGATAGCTAGAAAAAATAATAAATACCTCTACCACATTGGCTTCTCCCACTACATCTTCTTTTTCAGCATAATACACCACTATAATTATTTGTTTTGCATCCTCCATCTATAAAATAGGATATACATACTACAAATGGTAAAATTAAATGAACAAATGATAAGGTAGCAAACAACATATGGCATGGACTGCATTCACAAATGTGATAGATAGCTCAAAATGAATGTTAAATAAATACCTTTTAAGCTTCCTCTTCATCAACAACTTGAGGTTCCTCTTCTTGAATAGATTTAGCTTTCTCATCATCACCATCTTTCTTATCTTCATCATCTTCTTTATTTTGAGGTTCATCTCCTTTTACTGTACCCCTTCTACAACTTTACGTTCAACAAATGAAATGACAAACAAATGACCAAGTTCTAGGAAAACAAATGACAAAGTTCTGAAAAACCAAATGGCAAAGTTTTCTAAACAAATGAAAAAGTTCTTAAAAACAAATGCCAATAAAAATGCAAATAAATGACAAGAAGTTGTAAAAAATGTTACCTCTACAAGGTCACCACCATATTAAGAAGATATAGCGTTCATATTCACTTACATCTCAACTTCATCCTCTACCTCTAAATCTTTTTCCACCTCTATTTCCTCTCTGGGGCACTTTTTATCTAATAAGTACCATGCAAACAAATGATAAAACCCAATGAATGAGATGTTAATGTATATGCGAAGAAATAAATAAATATATGCTGATAAAAGAGTATTAGAACCTCTTTAATCAATTTCTTTTCAATTGATGGAATTTTATCAGATTTTTGATCTGGGATTGTTGCCCATATCATCCTTGGCCCTCTGTTACACTTTTTTTCCTTGGGGACATCATCCAATTGTTCATCAGTAAGAGTTTTTTTCTTGATGCCTTCAACCTTAACATTAGTTCTTCAGCTTTTTTTGATCTTCTTGTTGGCATTGGTCTTTTTGATGTGTTTTTTTCCATCCCCTAAAAAGAAAACTTCTTCCCTTTCTCTTTTAAATTTGTTCTTCTCATTAATTTTTTGATTTTTTTGTTGTACCTCTCTTTGCCATGTTCTTAGCCCCACCTTATTTCTTTTCCCATCTTCTTTCTTACCACCTTCTTCTTTTTGCTTTCATTTCATGATTTGCTCAATTTTCTCAGGAGTGGAGTACTGGTACTTCCTAAGGAGTAGAGTACAATCTCCAATTGTTATAGTAATTTCTCCAAGTATAGACATCGAGGTACATACCTCACCATTCCTTCACTATTCCTTCACATAAAGCAGCTCCGATATCAACTTTGATAGAACTGCTACCAATTTTAGGCGCCTCAATATAATCTTTCTAATATTGACATCATTCAAAAAGTAATTTAGAAATGACAAACAAATAGTTTACAAATGACAAAAAGCAACAAACCAATGAAAAAAATGAACTTATTAATGAAAAATGATATAAGGGGAAATGACAGAGAAACAAATCATGCAACTAACAAGAAGCAAATAACAAATGAAAAACTTCAAGAAACAAATGACAAGAAGCATGAAACAAATGATAAAGTGGAACTTAATAATGACAAAAGGATATTAAAAAATGTCTACAAATGAGATGTCAAACAAATAACAAGAAGCAAAAAGAAAAAGAAAAAAAAATCATTCATAAAAATACCATGATGAACCTGAACAAGATAGATGTAATTAAATCAATAAATAATCTAAACCACTTCACTACTACATTTTTATTTATTATTTTTATTTTGTAAATAATGCATGTACAAGAGAAATAGTAAATAATCGAAAAGGAAATAGAGATAAAGCACAATTATAAGCTATTAGGGGTGAGGGAATCACTCAAGTAAAAAATAGCCAACTTGACCTCTAAAGTCGTCCTTTCTAAGCCAAATTTTCTTAAACCTTAAAGGACTTATTATCTCGAGAGGATGAACAGTGAACTTCCATGTAATGTGATCACAAGGAACCCATCTAAAATAAGAGTGATGCGTCGAATAAGATTGTGATTTCAAAAACATCGGCAATAAAATTTTAGATAAGGACCTTGACACACATGTCGAGAGTTTGAATGAAATAACGAATGATAAGGAGGTAAATTCTATGGGAAACCTCTTATGTCATGAAAAGTTCGTTTCATGGAGGCATTTCTTCGAAAAAGACAAATATCACGTAAATGGTCAATCTCTCTACAAGAATAACACCCCATACTTATAATAGTTTTGTTAAGATCAAAGGTAGGAGTGGAACTCTTAACAAAAGTAGTATTTACAATTGTAGTCTTGCTGAAATAAAAACCTAAGACTAGTTTGTCATCTAAAGGTTTACCAATACTAAGAAGTTTACCTAGGTGATCGGATCCATGGGATAAACCTGTGAGTATATTCTCAAAATGGGATAAATCTTTTCCAATTTGTTAATCTTACCAATGAGGAACTTGTTATGGTCAGATAGTTCATTACACTGATTATTGAGAGATTGGTTTTAATGAAGCACTTGATCAAATTCCTTATTTAAAGATTTAAGCTTTATTGATCTTTTCCAATAACCCTTTCCAGAAAAGTGATTTTATCTTTAAGCTTCTTTTTCTCCAAAAGAAATGTTAGACTCTCTTTATACAACGCCTCGTACAACTCTCTAGTAGGAAACTCATTTTTTCTTCACTCTCCGAACAACCTTCATCGCTTAAATCGAACTTGCATAAAGAATGTGTTTGGGAGTCATCAATCTTAACGGGAAATGCACAATATTGTGTAACATTTTGTTTGCCACTACTACTTATTGGACTTACACCTCTATCAGAGTCAGACTTTGAACTTTGGAATTCTTCATCATCCCAAGTCACTTGCATTGCCTTAGATTTCTTATTCTTGTTAGGGCATTCCGAAGCAACATGACTACACCCCTTATATTTATAGCACTCAATTTCACTCTTATATCAAAGTTATCCTTTTGACAAAAATTCACACTTTGCTTTGAACTATCACTCTTAACATGATCTTTTCGATTGAAATTTGAGAAAAATGAGCTATTTCCTTTATATTTAATTCACAATCAGACACCGTTTTATTCCCTTTAGAGGCTTTAAGGGCAACACCCTTATTCTTCTGTTGTAGATCAATCTTTATCTCAAAAAAATTGAAGACTACGTACCCACCAATTCCTCAACTTCGATTGCAGCAACATCTTTACTAACTTCAATAACTTTATGATGAGGATAAAATCTAATAGGTAAGGACCTTAATTAGAATCTTCTTCACCTCTATACTAGATCCAATGGGTTCTCCAAGGCTATGCGACCCATTTACTATCTCACAAATCTTAACATAAAATTTATCAAATTTTTTACTATCCTCCATATGAATAGATTCAAATTGAGATGTAAGAATTTGGAGTTTTTAGGATTTAAATACATTAGTCCCCTCATGGGTAACTTGAAGGATGTTCCAAGCTTCTAGAGCTATTTCATAGGCTGATATCCTACGAAACTCTTCCTTAACTCCATAAACAATACAATTCAAAGCCTGACAATTATTCTTAGTTGTAGATTTGTCTTTATCATCCAACAAAGACTTGGCTTTCTTTTCAACTCTACCCTCCCTTGTAATGAGAGGATTTTCCCATTTTTTAAGGTAAGCCCCAAGCCCTTTCATCTAATCCTTGTGATTTAAAAAACTACATCATGTGCACTTTCTAATTCGTATAATTAGTTCTATCAAGTAGAGGAGGCTTAGTGATGTTGTTTCCCTCATTCCTAAAATATCTGGAAATAGTGATGGAATGAATCGGGTTTTAAGGCCCTAAGGGAGTGGCCTGCACTGATACCAAATGAAATTCTATAATGTTTGGACAATTAACCTAGAAGTGGTGAATAGGTTATCAATTAATTTTTTTTTTCTTAAAGTTATTCTAGTATAAGTAATAGAAATTAAGGAATGCAGAAAATAAATAAGACACGAAAAATATATACCAAAGGAAACCTACGGATGGGTGAAAACCTCCGGTGTCTAATCCAATATAATAAAGAACTATGCTAACATGACTTGACGTAAAGCGTAATCCGCTAACCTACTCGAGTCTTTGCAATCTGCATCTTCTCCACCTTCATCTATTATCTTACAACATAGAGCAAACACCGGAGTCCACTGGTACATACACTCAGAATCCCCGAGCAATAATAAAGAAACTGATGTTTAATTTGAATTCGTAATTTCAAAAATTCTGAAGTATGATTCTAAACTTAAAAGGAGCTTTATAATTACTCTTAAGAATTTATGGATTATCTTGTTGAAAGATAAAAATTTAATTTGAAGATAAGCAGACGATTATATTTAGGGTTTTAGAAGTTCAAGAGTATGAAGAAAACCTAGATTTCTTTATATTGTGAGAGCTAAAGGTTTTTATCTTAAAAATGCCTTTTATAAAGTAAAGGACCGCGTGAAAACATAACACAAATCCCAAGAAATATTAACGTTTTAAAATATTGAAAATTGTGAAATCCAGATAGAAGTCAGTCTATAAGAAAATCCAGATTTCCATCCTAATTTTATTAAAATGAGGCCAATAAGATCCAGATGCAATCCGGATGGCCTTATGATCCGGATTTGCATCAAGAACTTGAAAATCTAGTTTTTCAAATTTTTGATTTTTCCATTAAAAACAACTTTTGTTTAAACTCAAAATCACTTCATTTACCATGTATGACGATTCTACATGTGTCGAATGTAACTTGTGCACCGATATTATTCTTTGAGTAGAGGGATACTACATCTTCGATCATCATCGATATTTGAGTCGCCCATGACATATTTCTAACCTATGGTTTTTTGTTAAGAAATGACAATATGGACAGAGTGAAACTTCATTTTCCTCCTCTTATCTTTTAATTTCTTCTTCTCTTTCTTATTCTCTCTACCACGTTTCACTTTGGAATCAAATTTCTGTCTATTTGATTATTCAATTTTAGTAAGCTCTCACGGTCTTTACGATCTCTCTTTGAATCATCGAACGATTATTAAATACTAAAAATATCTTTTTAGCTTCCGAATTGTAAGTTTGTATATGATTTTCATTGCTCTATTGTAAAATTTTAAAAATTTTTGACTATTGAGTTAGACCTAGATAGGAGATAAATGTTTACGAGTACTCGAATTCTTGAGTTTCCCTTTGCAGTTTTGTTTGAATTTTGCAAATTTGCATCATCCATTCCCCCCATTTTTTGATTAAAAAGTTTTTTGTATTGTTGTTACAGAGTTGTGGAACTATGTGCTTGGAATATCCGTCGGGAACTTGTTGGTGAACTTCTATTATCTTCTTAAAAGAGGTTATTATAAAGTTTTGATGAATAACCAAAGTTATACAATTTATTTCATCTAAAATTTTGAGGTAGAAGATGTTTTATGTTTTTTTTTCTTCGTTTTGTTTTTCTTTAGGATCATGAAAGTATATCCCCTCTTATAATACCTATAGTGATCCAGATTATTTTTAGTTTTATTTAATATTTTTTTTAAATTTTTATTATTATGCATATATTACTATATATTATGCATCCGCATATTATTGCTATTATCAGGTATTGTGTTCTTCATTTTTGTGGTTTCGGTGGTTGTTGGGCAGAGAAGGTTGAGTTGTGATTTTAGGAGCCCGTGGCTGGAATGTTGGGGGCGTGTATGTTGTTTTAGGTTGTTGTGTGGTGTACGGTCCGGGGGGATCCTAGGAAGGCTTTTTGGGTTTTTACCAACTTTCGTTTGAGCGGATCTTCTTATATTTTGGAGTTTTGGACTACCCAGTTTTATTAGAACATACTTGTTTCTGTTCGAACATGATTCTTCCTGTCTAGCTTTGATCGAACAAACTTGTTTCTGTTCGAACACGTTTCTTCCTGTCTTATTTTATTCGAACAGAAATATATTCTGCTTGAACAGAGGTGTGTTTTGACGACCTGTTGGGTCTTTTCTTGCAATTCTTGGCAGCAGATATTGCCTCGAGATGAGTGTCGAATATTTGGGTTTTAATTCCCCCAGTTCACCTCAGATCTTAAACTCTCTCTCAAATTGAAATCTTCTCCTCCCTTGCTCCTCCTTTGTGATTTGTTGTTGGGTTGATCTTCAACACTTCTTTCCGTGAGGAATTTCCCTATTCCTCTTCCATATTGCAGATTTGATTTCGGTTTTGGTTGAAACCTTTTTGATTGTTGGGTCGATTTAGGGTTTTGTGATTGAGGTATTTGTTGAACTTGTAGAGTTGTGATTATTGTAGGTGTTGGGCTGGTTTGATTGTTGGACTGTGGTGTTGAGGCTGGATTGTCCTGTTGATTATTGGATTTATAGTTTATCTTTGGGGTACTAATTTTTTCCTGCCAGGTTCGTCATTGTCTTGCATCAGGCGAGTGACCCTTCCTTGCTAAATTTCTCTACTAGTTTAATCAGTGTTAGTTAGAGTGATACGTATTGGCAGAGAGGTGTTATGTGATTTAGTTATAGTTTAAATTGAATTCTTCTGTATAAGTTGTTAAACACTATGTTAGATGGGATTAGCTATTCTTTAACTTAGTTATATTGATTGCCTTGGACTTCGAGAATTGGTTAAAAGATGTTACGCTGGTTCTCATGGCTTCGTCCTTGAACATTACGGCGTAATTACCTTTAACTTATTCTAGTAGTTGTTAATTTAGTATTATTTTTCCTATTGTTAGGCATGTAGAGTTGTGTTTATCTTTTGTCTTTTAGGAAGTTGTGCATTCTTATGGTATTCTTGTGGCCTTATCCTTGAATGTTGTGTTTTAGTCTCTTACAGACTGATGTTGTTTAGATGCTGTAACTGGTAGTCACTGTCCCTCTATGTTAGGGTTGTTTACCATTTTCTTAGGAGGGTAGTTATCCTATGTGTGTTGGTAGATGCTGTGTTTTGATCCTTGGGATCTGCTTCCATCTGTAGATTATAACTCTTAAACTTAATGAGGTCAGATACATAAAACAACTCTACATTGGCTAACCCTTGATAGGATCTAGGATTCCTATATTGGGTTAAAATAGAAGGTGAGTTTAGAACAGGTACTATCATTGCTTCGTACTCATTCGGGAGTGTTGGATGGTATGAGACAGTTTTCCTTTGGTACCAATCTTATCCTCCGTGAGGTTGAAATTCCTTGGAAGTTAAAATAAAGTTCTGACATTGGCTCCGTGGGTTAAAGACCCAGAACACATTGATCAAGTGATATATACTTAGCGTGGTCAAACTTAACAAAATTTGTACCCCTTGTATCCAAATTAAGATCGCTTAAGGTAATTTTCTGCTAGTGGTTAATTAACCAATATATATATATATATATATATTTATATATAGGGTCTAGTTCATTAGTTTTGCACATCATAAACATCTAGTATTTGGACAATTCTAGAATCATATCATATCATATCATAATATATCATATCATCACATCATCGCATCATTTCATTATATCTCTTTTCCTCTTCTCTTAGAAATTCCTCTTACTCTATTCTTTACCTATATTACTGTGCTTTAAACATCCCCTATCTCATTCACCTCTTCCTCTTTCTCTGCACCAGTTTCATTAGTAGGTTATTTAGCTTTGTTGGGTTATAGTGAGCCGTGGTTTGCTCACTCTCGTTTTGTCACCATTTTAGAGGCTGAGTAGTTGCTAGTTTTACTGAGGGCTTCAGCTTAGTTGGATCCAGTTTTGCTGCTACAGATCTGTCCTATTTATAGTATTCTTGTACGAGATCTTAGCTTTTATCGCTGTACATTATCGAGATATTGCATTTATATTTTTAGTTTGTTATATATATCTTTTACTTTTGCTTTATTCTTCTTTTTAATCTGATGATATTGCTATAGTGAATGATGAGCTATTTCCTATTGGCATGGTTATTCGTTGGGGTGAATCTTTAGATTCTCCGACCTGTACGCCCTGGATGTCATTATTTTAAAAATACTTTTATTATTGGAATTTTGGGCGTGACAGACTAGGTTTCAGAGCTGTAGGTTAATTCCTATCTCTGTTCTTGTAATCATATGATGATTTATTTTCTAGACGAAGTTAGGTCGATTCCTTTTCGGTTTTACTTACTTTTTAGTATTCCTTCTGTTACCTATCATTCCTCCTTTCCTGAGATGTGTACCTTTTGTTCGTATAGATGGCTAGAGGTAGCAGAGGCAGAGGTCGCACTGTAGGTCGTGGCCATGGAAGCACTCGTGGTGGTGTACTTCCTGATGAGCCAACGCTCAGTCAGGAGAGTTTGGGATCTATTCCGATTGTTCAGGATGGGCAAATAGTTTCAGAGGTTGGGGTTGATGTGGGAATGGTACTAGGAGACCAGATTCATCAGGATATTCCTCCAACTTCAGTGGTTCTAGAGTAGCCTGGTATTTTACCGATTCCAGTTGTTCCCGGTGTTTCAGCAGATATGAAGCAGTTTATGGAGGGTTTTACCGCCTATTTCCAGTAGACCAGGAGCCTAGTAGTCGGAGAGTACAGTTATCTTGAGCAGCTTAAAAAGTAAAAACATCCAACTTTTTCATGCACGACAGTTGCATCTGAGGCAAAGACATGGTTCAAGTCCATTGAGAAGACTCTAAACGCGATGAAGTGTTCAGATGATCAGCGGGTAATGCTTACGACTTATCTTTTGCAGAGTGAGGCAGATCACTGGTAGGATATAGCCAAGAGGACTATCGTAGAGACTCTGGTACTTTGGACATCTTTTTAGGATCGGTTCTTCGAGTAGTATTTTCCCCAGAGTTATTGGGACGCGTGTATCTCAGAGTTCTACATGCTTGAGCAGGGTGATATGAATATTTCTAGGTACGATTAGCGATTCAACGAACTCTCTCGATATGTTATATTTATTGTTTAGGATGAGGAGCACGCAAGATGAAATTTTTTAAGGGTCTTTGTCCGTACTTTAGGAAGTTTTTGATTGCTTCTGGTGTTAGTTCGTATAGAGAAGTTTTGTCTAAAGCTTTGGCGATAGAGTAGAACGATGTTGAGGATCGCAAGTCCAAGGACTTGAGGAACTCAGTGAGACAGGATCAGAGAACCAATAAGGGCAAAGGAGTTCTGATTCAGTATGAGAACATGGGCTTGAAGAGACAAAAGTTTGGTATTACCGATGGTACACTAGCTAGAGTTATGGGGGGACAACCGACATTTGGTGTGTGCTGGAACTGCAGGGAGAAAGGGCACTCTTAGAGGTTTTATCCTAAGCTAGAAAGAGGTCCTCAGCTATTGCGACAATTTCAAGGTCCCATTGGTCGCCAGCCCTGACCACAGTAGATTCAGCAGTTTCAGCAGAGACAGTTTCAGGGTCTACAGGGTAGGCAGATTGTTCTAGGCCCTTCGGGTAGACAAAAATAGCAGCATCCGAGTAAACAGCAGGGCCAGGGTCAGGGCCATGGGGTGGGCAAGATGTATGCCGGTACGCCGTTGGGAGGCGAGGTGCTCACGTTGCATTACTTATGGTGGAAGGTTCGATTCATATTTCTTATACGCCCGCTAGAGTTCATTTTGATTCAGGTGCATCGCATTCATTCATATCATACATGTTTCTTTGTTCCATTGGTTTTAAGTCTTCTTTGTTGCTAGATGAGATTTCTGTGGGTACACCGCTCGATACTTCGGTGTCTATTTCTTGTATTTGTAGAGATTGCCTAATAGTTGTTTGTGGTCGCGTCCTTTCAGCAGACTTGTTAGTACTATCGATGAAGGAGTTTGACATTATCCTGGGTATGGATTGGTTGTCGACGCATCAAGTTACTTTAGATTGCTTTGAACTGTCGGCTACTTTCAGTATCCCTGGGGAGAAGCAGTTCGTGTTTGCTAGTTCGAAACATGCGCGGTGAGGGGATGGCCTGTTTGCATTCTTAGAGTTAGAGTCATCTGGTGTCGATGTTAGTTCAATTCTAGTTGTGTGTGAATTTTCAGATGTCTTCCAAAAGATACCTGGTTTGCCGCCGGTGGGAAAGGTTGATTTTAGTATAGATCTTTTACATGGTACAACTTTGATTTCGAGGGCTCCATATCGCATGACACCAGTTGAGCTGAAGGAATTATATGATCAGATATCTAAGTTGATGGATCAGAAGTTTATCTGGACGAGTACTTCATCGTGGGGCGCTCCAGTGTTGTTTGCTAAGAAGAAGGACGGGTCTATGCGTCTTTGTATTGACTATCGCGAGTTGAACAAAGTCACGATCAAGAATAAGTATCCCTTACCTAGGATCGAAAACTTGTTTAACCAGCTTCAGGGAGCGCAGTTCTTTTTGAAGATTGATCTCAGATAAGGTTATCATCAGCTGAGAATCAAGAAAGAGGATATTTCTAAGACGGCATTCTGGACACGTTATGGGCACTACGAGTTTCAGGTTATGCCATTTGGATTGACGAATGCTCCTGCAACTTTTATGGATTTGATGAACAGAGATTATCGTCTTTATCTAGACTTGTTCGCTATTGTGTTTGTGGATGACATTCTCATTTATTCGAAGACTGAGGCCGAGCATGAGGGACACTTGAGGATTGCATTACAGACCTTGAGGGAGAACGAGTTGTTGACTAAATTTGAAAAGTGTGGTTTTTAGTAGAAGGAGGCGAAATTTCAAGGGCATGTTGTATCCAAGGATGGCATTGCAGTGGATTCTTCTAAGGTTGAGGCCATTGCAGATTGGGTTCAGCCGACTAATGTTACGGAGATACACATTTTTCTGGGTTTAACAGGGTATTATCGCAGATTCATCGAGGGATTTTCTTGGATTGAAGCTCCGTTAACTCATTTGACACAGAAGGATGTTAGATTTGTTTGGGATGACAAGTGTGATTTGGCATTCGCAGAGTTGAAGAAGAGGTTGACTACAGCTTCAGTTCTTATTGTTCTTTCCAGCGGGCAGAAATATATGGTTTACAGCGATCCGTCACTCAGTGGACATGGTTGTGTATTGATGCAAGAAGGAAAGGTTGTTGCTTATACTTCTAGAAAACTTCAGGTGCACGAGGGAAACTATCCTACTCATGACCTTGAGTTGGCGGTTGTGGTATTTGTTTTAAAGATTTGGCGACATTATCTTTACGGGGAGTGGTTTGAGCTCTTTTCGGATCATAAGAGTTTGAGATACCTTTTCTATCAGAAGGAGTTGAATATGAGGCAGCGCAGATGGATGGAGTTCCTGAAAGATTATGATGTTGACTTGCAGTATCACCATGGGAAGGCAAATGAGGTGGCTGACGCTTTGAGCCGCTTGCCTAGGGGATTTCTTGCTCGTCTTAGGATTCGTAAATGGTTGTTACTTTGTGATATAGCAGATTTGGGGCTAAGTATGTTTTCACAGGGTACCGGCGGTTTTATTGCTAATTTGAGAGTTTAGCCATCTTTGATTTCTTGGATTGCGGAAGCTCAGCAGCAGGATGCAAAGTTATAATCTTGGGCTTCAGATGATAGCAGACCCGATTGGACAGTTTGTTCAGATAGTATTATCGGATACAGGAGGAGATTATGTATGCCAGATTCAGAGGTATTGAGGCGTGAGATTATGAGTGAGGATCACTGATCTAGGTATACTATTCATCCAGGCAGTACAAAAATGTACCAGGACTTGAAGAGGCATTATTTGTGGGACAACATGAAGTGAGAGATAGCTGAGTTCGTTTCAAAGTGTCTTACATGTCAGCAGGTGAAAGCTGAGCACCAGAAACCAGCGGGGTAGCTCAAACCTTTACAGATTCCAGAATGGAAGTTGGAACATGTGACTATGGATTTTATTTTAGGATTACCGAGGACAAAGAGAATTCATGATTAGATTTAGGTAATTGGTGACCGATGGACCAAGTCAGCTCATTTTATTCCAGTTCGCAAGACTTTGACCCTTGAGGAGTTGAGTAGGTTGTACGTGAAAGTGATAGTGCAGTTGCATGGAGTACCCATGTCTATAGTGTCAGATCGAGATGATAGGTTTACCAGTAGATTTTGGAAGAGTTTTCACCGAGCTATGGATACTAGATTGGATTTCAGCACAACATTTCACCCCCAGATTGATGGTCAGACAAAGAAAGTTAACCAGATTCTTGAGGACATGCTTCGAGCTTGTGTGTTGGACTTCAAGGGCAGTTGGGATGAACATTTACCATGGGTTGAGTTTGTATATAATAACAGCTTCCAGTTGAGCATTGGGATGACACCATATGAGGCTTTGTATGGTAGACCATGTAGATCACCACTAAGTTGGGCAGAGGTTGGTAAGCAGAGTTTACGGGGGCCAGATTTGGTTCCTGAGACCACAGAGGCTATTTTTATTGTTAGAGATCGGTTACGTACAACACATAGTCGACAGAAGAATTAAAAAGACATTCGTAGGAGACCGTTAGAGTTTGAGATTGGTGATCACGTTTTACTGAAGGTTTCTCCGATGAAGGGCGTGATGTATTTTAGTAAGAAGGGGAAGTTGACTCCGAGATTCATTGGACCTTTTGAGATACTTGCCAGAGTTGGAGAGTTGGCTTACCCTTTGGCATTGCCGCCGCAGTTAGATAAAGTTCACAGTATATTTCATGCTTCTATGCTTTGGAAGTATGAGCGGGATCCTACTCATGTGATTGATTGGGAGCCCCTAGAGGTTCAGGAAGATGCCTCGTATGTGGAGCATCCGGTAAGTATTCTGAACCACAAGGATAAGGTTCTGCGTAACAAGGTTATTCCTTTCGTGAAGGTGCAGTGGAGTCACCATGGACTTAACGTGGCTTCTTGGGAGTTAGAGGTGGATGTGAGAGATCGTTATGCGCACTTATTCTCTGGTTGAGGTATGTTAAATTTTGGGGTAAAATTTCATTTTAGGAGGGTAGATTGTAATTACCCAGATTTGTTTATTATTTTATTTTTATTTTAATTTTGAATTATTATTATTATGCATATATTGCTATACATTATGCATCCGTATATTATTACTATTATCAGGTATTGTTTTCTTTATTTATGTGGTTTTGGTGGTTATTGGGCAGAGGAGGTTGAGTTGTGATTTTAGGAACCCGTGGCTGGATTGGTGGGGGCGTGTATGTTGTTTTAGGTTGTTGTGTGGTGTGTGGTCCCGGGGGATCTTAGGAAGGATTTTTAAGTTTTTACCAGTTTTTGTTTGAACGGATCTTCTTGTATTTTGGAGTTTTGAACTGTCCAGTTTTATTCGAATAAACTTGTTTTTGTTCGAACATGTTTCTTCATGTCCATTTTTCTGCGAACAAACTTGTTTATGTTCGAACATGTTCCTTCCTGTCTTATTTTATTCGAACAAAAATATATTCTGTTTGAACAAAGGCGTGTTTTGATGACCTTTTGGGTCTTTTCTTGAGATTCTTGGCTGCTGATCTTACCTCGAGATGAGTGTTGGTTATTTGGGTTTTAATTCCCCTATTTCACCTCAGATCTTAAACTCTTTCTCAAATTGAAATCCTCTCCTCCCTTGCTCCTCCTTTATGATTTGTAATTGGGTTGATCTTCGCCACTTCTTTCGTTGAGTAATTTCCCTATTCCTCTTCCATATTGTTGATTTGATTTTGGTTTTGGTTGAAATATTTATGATAGTTGGGTTGATTTAGGGTTTTGTGATTGGGGTATTTGTTGAACTTGTGGAGTTGTAATTATTACAGGTGTTGGGTTGGTTTGATTGCTGGACTGTGGTGTTAAGGCTGGGTTGTCCTATTGATTATTGGATTTACGGTTTGTCTTCGGGGTACTAATTTTATCCTGCCGGGTTCATCATTGTCTTGCATCAGGCGAGTGTCCCATCCTTGCTAAATTTCTCTACTAGTTTAATCAGTATTAGTTAGAGTGATACGCATTGGCAGAGTGGTGTTATGTGATTTAGTTATAGTCTAAATTGAATTCTTTTGTATAAGTTGTTAAACACTATATTATATGGGATTAGCTATTCTTTAACTTAGTTATATTTATTGCCTTGGACTTCAAGAATTGGTTAAAAGATGTTACGCTAGTTCTCGTGGCTTTGTTCTTGAACATTACGGCGTAATTACCTTTAAGTTATTCTAGTAGTTGTTAATTCAGTATTATTTTTCCTATTGCCAAGCATGAAGAGTTGTGCTTCACTTTTGTCTTTTAAGAAGTTGTGCATTCGTGTGGTATTCTTGTGGCCTTATCCTTGAATACTATGTTTCAGTCTTTTAGGGACTGATGTTGTTTAGATGTTGTGACTAGTAGTCACTGTCCATCAATGTTAGGGTTGTTTACAATTCTCACAGGGAGGTGGTTATCCTATGTGTACTGGCCGTATTGGCAGTTGTTGTGTTTTGATCCTTGGGATCTCTTGGTATCTGTAGATTATAACTCTTTTAACTTAATGAGGTCAGATACATTAAACAGCTCTACATCGCCTAACCCTCGATAGGATCTAGGATTCCTATATCGGGTTAAAATAGTAGGTGAGTTAGGGACAAGTACTATCATACCTTCGTACCCATTCGGGAGTGTAGGATGGTATGAGACAGTTTTCCTTTGGTACCCATCTTATCCTCCGTGAGGTTGAAATTTCTTGGAATTAAAAATAAAGTTCTGACGTTGGCTTCGTAGGTTGAAAAGCCCGGAACACTCCAATCAAGTGATATATCCTTAGCGTGGTCGAGCTTGTCCAAAATCTTACCCCTTGTATCCAAATTAAGTTCTCTTAAGGCAATCTTGGACTAGCGGTTGATCAACAAATATATATATATATATATTTATATATAGGGCCTAGTTCATTGGTTTTACAGATCATAAACATCCAGTATTTGGAAAATTCTAGAATCATATCATATCATATCATATCATTTCATCACATCATCGCATCATTTCATTATATCTCTTTTCCTCTTCTCTTAGAAATTCCTCCTACTTTATTCTTCACTTATATTACTGTACTTTAAACATCCCCTATCTCATTCACTTCTTCCTCTTTCTCTGCACCAGTTTTATTAGTAGGTTATTTAGCTTTGTTGGGTTATATTGAGCCGTGGTTTGCTTACTCTTGTTTTGTCACCATTTTAGCAGCAGGGTAGCTGTTGGTTTTGCTGAGGGCTCCAGCTGAGTTGGAGCCAGGTTTGTTGCTGCAGATCTGTCCTAGTTATTGTATTCTTGTACGAGATCTTTGCTTTTGTCGTTGTACATTATGGAGATATTGCCTTTATATTTTTCAGTTTGTTATATATATCTTTTGCTTCAGCTTTATTCTTCTTTTTACTCTGATGATATTGGCATAGTGAATGACTGAGCTATTTCCTATTACCATGGTTATTCATGGGGGTGAATCTTTGGATTCTCCGACCTATACACCCTCGATGTCATTGTTTTAAAAATACTTTAATTATTGGAATTTGGGGCGTGACAATACCTTTGAAAAACATGATTTTGACTATGTTGAAATTGAAATCAACCATTTTGGTTAACACTAAAAATTTATTCTTGTGGCCCTTATATGAGATAGTACACATTTCTATACTGCAGTGTGAAATGGAATTTAATATTACTTACTAGGTAAGATGACCAAGGTGAGCAGTGAGTTAGCTAAACAATAGATAAAGCATTCATACAGATGAACTACCTTATACAACAATCTGACCAGTACAATAAATATTTTTTGCTTCACCACTATTGCAGTCTTAGTTCCGCTCCCTTTTCTTTCAACCATTAAATGATGTGTGATTGATTGGCATCAAGATATTGGAAATAGAAGCAAACATGGTCATAAAATATTTTGGGCCTGCCCAAAGTGGGGTATAGGCTAGCTAGATCATGCCCTTTTCCCCTTTTGCTATGATGTAGCAACTTTATATTCGTAAATGCTAAAGCTATGGGAACGAAAATATAGTTTTTCTCGGAAATTATGATAACGAGATAAATGGCGTAAAGGAAGGTATCACAGATTTTTATAATAATAGATTAATTTTAAATTACTCGATATGGAGTTGAATTTTGAAATAGATTAATATAGTCAGCATTTACCAATTTATGATACTATCTACTTAAGTGAAGCGAAATTTGATTTTTTTTATAGGATTGCCTTGAGCTGATGGCCTTTGTGCACGTTGATCGAGGGAGTTAGAGCATAGGTTTATCACCAAATATTTTGCTATTAAAACTCACAAAGATATCTCTTTAAGGGCTTCCTTACTAACAGAAAATGGAATACGGACACCTATTTGATTGATGGTTTGAAGAATCATATGAGTTGGGTCTTGGAGAATCTCTAAGATTTTGAATTTCTCTTGGTTTGTACAATAATCCAGATAATTTTTCTTATCAATGGTATCTCTGTAAGCATCTTTAGTTTTTCTACTTGCTCTTTTTCTCTCTATCTATATCGAGGTAAGTTCAATTTTTCAACTTCATTTCATTTTTTATTTAATTAATCATTTTAATTTGGTTTTGTATATAATGATTTTACTTGGGTAACTTTTTAGTAGGGTAAATTGAATAATGGATATTTATTTTTGACATTTCACTGAAGGACCATCTGAATCTGACTTAATCCCCCTTGCTCTCAAGTATAAGGTAAATTTAGACCATTTTTCTTCCATCTATAAGTAGGATACATTTTTCTTTTATTTCCCTGAAGTAATATGCATGACAGTATTGATGTAGAAAGTGAAATATTAGATTGAATTCCGTGATGTTGATAAGGTCATTATACATGTTGCATAATTATGATCAATCCCATATTTGAAATAATACATCTTTCGCTATGTAAAGAGGGTTTATAGTGACCCTACAAATCCGTTAAATTGTTGAATGAAAATTTAACTACATGTATATTGCTTCCTCGAAAAAGAAGATTGTACCAACTAGGTGCCGTCCCAAGATTGGTAGGGGAAAAAAGCTTATGCTTAAAGCAGGTAATTTTTATCATTACAAATACAGTTTCATGAGCTTTATGCATAATGTTTATGGTTGGTTAAACTCATTTGTTGCAAATGAATTTTTCGAAAGGGTATAAGTCCGTGTATTTGCTCCTTGTTGAAATAACGCGTAAGTTATTACAACTAACTATTCTACAAGGACCTATTACAATATAATTATATTAATAAATTATTTTTTTCCTACAATAACAATCATTAACCATAGTAACTTTTGCTTGTTGGCATAAGTTTCATGGTGATGCTGTGTCAATGTGGCCAAAATTAAGGTTTCATTACTATAAGAAACTCTACCTTCCAAAAAAAAAAGTTGCAGAGATACAATGGAAACCCTTAATGCCAGTGCATATAGAGGTTATAGTTTTCACAGTGTTTCCTATGTTCTATAGCATTGCAAAGCTCCTTAAGTCAGTCTAGTGGCAGCTAGCAAATTTGAAGTTTGAAGATTGAGCAAAGTTCGAGTTTGTTCATAAATGAGTCTTAAAAGAGATTAATTATTATTTGATATTAATGAGTGAGTTTTTACCTCTGTGTTCCATTCATAGTGTTTTAGATTTTTCTATTATAATTACAAATTTAATGAATATAATATAATTTATGGTGTATTTCAGAATTTATTTGTAGATTCATTATGATTACAAATTCAATATTGTTGCTATATAATAATGGTATACTATTATTTTTGAAAACAAATGCTAATTAGCGACGGTTCGTATCCATCGCTAAACTATGGTGCTAAACTGACAAAATAATATTTTAGTAACGAAATTTACGGTCGCTAATATATAATATTTAGCGGCAAATTAAACTTCACGCTAAATAATGGATATATGGCAACGTTTTATCCATCGCAAAATTTTTAGCGACACCATATCAGCATCAACTTTAAGAGATTTTTGGATTATTGATTGCATAACTCTCTCTCCTACGGATTATATTGCGTAGCGGATATGTATAATCAAACTTTCTTTTAATTATATTTGTTTCTGCATAAATATGTGATTAGATCTATGCGTATGTGATTGCTTAGAACTGATTAGGGAAAAATTAGGCCTTTTTAGAAGTTTTGTTTGTAGTTTTTGCCTAATTTTTACCAATTTTCAAAGGTATGCTTTGAAAGGTATTTTACTGTTATCCTTTGGCATAATTAGACTACAAGTATAATTCTATTGCATAGCCTATGTTTCAATGATCACAAGCGTATATTGTATGCCTCCTAGAAATGAACGGATCGTCTGGAAATTGGTCGTGAAAATAGTGAAAAGTCAAGATGAATCTGTCAAATTAATCTGTCAAATTTTTTACGTAGGCTGATCTAAGGATGCCATCATCCTTGGGTTTCAAGTTTGCTGATGTCATCGCCTACATCAAACTATGGTGAGACCTATAGTGCTGATGTATTACTCAGGGACATGCAGAACTAGTGGGCCTCATAAGTATTGATGTGGAAGACCCCACTAATTTACTTTGTAAGAGACATAACACCTGGGTCTATATGATGACGTGGCACTGAGGGTCCCACGTGCTGATGTGTCATTGCCACATAACAGTTTGACGTGGCACCAGGGTCCCGCAACTTTTAACTTGGCATCGATAGCATGGAACTTGGGGTCCCAATTGATGATGTGGCACTGCCACTGCTACGTGTCATGCTGACATGGCACCTTGGGTTCATAGATCTGACGTGGCATTAACGTCTTAGGCTACGTGTCTCATACATAAAATGCCATGTGTCTTGATCAGAGACGTGCCACGTGTCTCAGAGACACGGCAACACTTCACCCTGTCCAAAACTCGGTCAAACCCGGTCTCGACCCGATCCAAATCTAACCTAACCTGGAACCCAGTCTAACTAAGCCTAACCGGTTAAGACTCGGTTCGAGCCAATCTGGCTCGGCCATATCAGGTCTAAACTTTTTTTTCTATTCTACTTTGACCTTTAGGAGGTCTTCATTTTAATGATTTTTTGGAAAAATAATTAGATTGGGTTAAGCATATTATAGCTTTTATTTATAAACTTTTATTTTATATTGGATATAAATAATGTTTTAATTTATCTAGTCTCCTACGAGAGCTAGTAAAATTTTGAAACACTGTATGCCCCTAGATACTATTTAATTATTCTAACTGAGGGTTAGAGATAAGACGAAACATTGACTAGCTCAGATACGACCTTGAGTTATTTCTGAATATGCTCTAATATCCAAGATATTATTAAGCACCTAATTGCTGATTGACCTTGTCTAGTTTCTTAGAATATGGCTTCTAGAAACCAGTTTTTCCTATATCTTGAAGTATATAGGAAAAACTGGTATACTCCTAAATCGTTAGTTCCAAGATAGGCTTAAATACATATCTGGGGAGTCTGGCAGAGTTTGAGGATAAAACTACTCATTTACTAAACATCTAATATCTCCACATATTCGTAGAAAATAGTTCATTTTGCCTGGAATATATAGACCTTATAGAACTATAGAGTTTATGAAACTAAGAATAGTTAATTAAAGCCGCAACAACAGTGGTTTTGAATACGCTGTCTTCGATAAGACCTATTAAAATGCATTTTTATATTAAGATCAACCTTTTTACTCGATAAATTAGTAATTTAACAAATATTATGAGTATTAGAATATGAACCAGGTATATATATTGACTTGATTGAGAATCAATTATTTTCCCAATTTTTCTAAATTACTATGACATTCATATATGCATGGGAATGTTTATCGCTGAACTACTAATAAATCAAGATTTATATGCTGTATTTCAGATAGCTGCAAAACTTAAGAATGTTGATTTTGATGCACTGTTACTTTCTGGAGTCAACTACCTCACTTGGTGCTTGGAATACTTCACTGAGACTGAACCTAGTAACCTCTAGGCCAATTTGAAAGATTGTTTTAGAGAACCAAAAAATGATTTGGCTTCCCTGAGGAAGGCACCAATTGAACACACTAAGGTTTCAAGATTTTCAAACTGTCTCTACTACAACTCAGCAGTCTACAAAATTACCTCTACACTAAGGTTGTATCAGGCACCGACCACTAATTAAGATATATTAGAAAAGACTATATCCATTTTTTATGCCTCCTATATTGGCCTCTAAAGGCAATATAGGCAGGTGGGAATTAAGAAACACTTTGCTCTTATCCATGCTTTGTTACTTACTGAGAAAAATGACAAACTGCTCAGAAAAATCATCAGATAAAGCCAGCTGGGAGAAAGCCGGTACCTAAGGTACACAACGCCAAAACTTAAGCTAACCATAATTACAGTCAAGGGTGCAATCGTGGTGGTGGACAGACTCGTAGAGGGCACAACATGAGAAAGGGAAGAAATCAAAATTCCCTTGCCGTACAAAGAGGAAAGGGGAACAAATGAGCTGGCAAGGAAGGGGATGGGAAAAACGTCTAGCCTTACAACAACTTTTCATGCTTCAACTATGGAGGGATTAGATACTAGGTGCGAGCCTATAGGTTTCCTAAGATGGCCAAGGATATTCGCATTCAAACCCACCAAATGATTGTTGATGTCAATTCTACGACAATTGAATTTTTGACCACAGATTTGTTTGAGGATACTGATGTAGTGATGGGCCAGACTCATGAGTAGTCAGTAGTACATTCTCATAGGACGATTGATGTTTCATATTAAGAGCACATAGTAGTTTCTTTGCTTGGTTATTAGTAGTAGATTTGCTTTGTTAATACTTTTTCCAGATTATGGTCGGAATATAGTGGTTGGTTTAGTTTAATAACTGTTGTGACATGCATTCATTATCATCATCTATGAGATATTTATTTTTCAGTTATAATTACTATATGATCATATTTTTGCTTGGTATAGTAGTTAATTCAATTGTATAAATACTCTGGAGAAATGCAAGATGCATAGCTCGTACATCAATGACTTATGGATTAATATGGTGTTCGCAATCTATCGATGGCTTTGGGACTCGAGAAATAAAATCTGATTCGATAAAAGGAAACTAACCATTAGAGAGATACAAAATAAGGTTCTAGGAGATATATCCAATAGCGTCAAACTGCCTTCAAATAGCATGTACAACACAACCTTTGAACTATAGGTGGTAAAAGTGCTATTGGTCAACGGTAAATTGGGAAACGCTCCATCCATTCGTAGCCGCTGATGGACTCTTTCGAGCATCAGAGAGGTTAAGCTGTGTTGTGATGGCTCAGCATTGGGAAACCCTAGACCGTCCAGGATTGGAGTTGTATATAGAGACTGGGAGGGCAGAGTTTTGCGCAGACTCAGTAAATCAGTGGTTCCACCACTAACAACATGGTAGAAGTTCAAGCTATCGTAGACTGGGTGGAAACAGCAATACATAAAGGATGGCAAACTTTTTGGATAGTTTCAGACTCATCGGCAACTATCAAAGCTTTTACTTCAAGTAAGATTCCCTGGAAGTTTCGAAGCAAGTGGAGGAAACTACTTACATCCTTACAAGCAGTCCATTTCAACTCAATATAGAGGTAAGAAAATTTCTCGGCAGACACCATGGCTAACCGAGGATCCCGAGCTGACCTACCTTTTGAGGAATGGGTTGAGGGTAGATCAAATTTTCTGACAAGAATTGAAGACCCTCATACTGAGTACTTCTGTTTTACCTGGACCAGATTTTTTATTCGAATAACACTTCTCCTGTTCGAATACACTCTTTCCTGAGTGATTGTATTCGAATAGGCTTTTCTCTGATCGAATACACTCTTTCCTGAGTGATTGTATTCGAATCTTCTTTGTTTAAATATATTCTTTCCAAAGTACTTTTATTCGAATAGAACTCTCTCTGTTTGAATACACTCTTTCCTGAGTGATTTTATTCGAATAGAATTTTCTCTGTTCGAATACATTGATTAATTTTATTCAAATTGATTTTTTGCTGTTCAAATATATTTCCATCTGCGATGTTTTATTCGAACAGACTACGAATCTATTTGAATACAATCTTATTCAAATAGATTTTTAGTCTATTCGAACAGGGCGTTATTCAGCTTCTAGTTTGAGCTTTTAAGGGATTTTTTGTCCTTGGTTTGTAATTAACTTGTACTTATGAGCCAATATATATAAATATTCTAAACTTCTTGCTAAAAAGATTAAATTATATAATAGTTAATCTACTATATATAGGTTGCCCATTTGAATCTTTTTGCTCACCGAGCATTTTTTGGTAATTGAATGAGTAGTCACAACTGTCCGTTAGACAGTAGTACCACACACTCGATCATATGAGATAAGAATTTCTTCTCTGACCCCGTGCATCGGTGATATCACGACTATCACTAGCTTGGCCAGCATGATAGAAGGCACTGGTAGATTACCATTCTACTACTCAACAATACAATACTAAGTATCCAGTCAACTTTATATATAAGTAATTATACCAGGAGTTTACTAAGCTTTTGGGATATCCATGACAATGGTTATCAAGTAGAAACTAATGGAGAAAAAAAAAGGTTTTTTGCATCACTTCGATCATTCCCCAAGGTCATAATACATTATTAGAATGGTGTAAATTACATCCCTTACGACTATATTCCACAAACATTCGATATGTCGAGACCTACTCTATAACAAATTTTTATCCCTTACAAGAAAAAACATTTAAACTATGGCACGATCGTCTGGGACATCCAAGTTCTAGGATGATAAGAAAGATTATTGACAGTAGCTCCAGACATTCTTTGAAAGGAGAAAAAATTTTGCATACTGCGAGACTACCCTTGCAACGCCTGCTCTCAGGTAAGTTGATTATCTGACCTTGCATGACCAAGGTCGAGTCGAAGTCTTCAGCCTTTCTTCAGCACATTCATGGAGATATATGTAGACCTATCCATCCACATAGTGGTTCATCTAGATATTTTATGGTAATTATTAACGCCTATTTGTGATGATCATACGTTTGCCTATTATCTACAAGGAATATAGCGTTTGCAAGACTTCTTGCATATATTATTCGATTATGAGCTTATTTCTTAGAACACCCGATAAAGTCAATCTGACTTGATGGTGTATGTGAGTTTACCTCCTGTGAATTAGATGATTATTGTATCGTTAAAGGGATAGATGTGAAACATTCGGTACCCCATGCCCATACAGAATGGTATAACAGAGAATCTAGTCAATCGATTACAAATAATCGTTAGGCTACTGTTATTAAGATCTCAACTTCCAGCCACTACTTGGAGCATTTAATCTTGCATGCCAGAGTATTGATTAGAGTTTGTCTGAGTACAAATCACCAGCTTTCCCCAAAGTAACTGGTCACTGGGTTGGAATCCAATATTGACCATTTACATACCTTCGGATATGCCGTGTAGGTGCCGATCATATAATGCTAAAAAATAGGCCCCTAACGCCGCCTTGGTGTCTATGTGGGTTGTATATATCATCAGATATTTGGAACCCACTACAGGCGATGTATTTACTGTAAGATTCACAGACTGTTACTTTAACAAAATAATTTTCCCAGTAGTAGGGGAGAGATATGACATATAATGTTGTGGAAGTTCCTAAGTTAACTTGGGAAGCACCATCGTTATCTTATCTAGATCCTGTTACTAAATAGAGTAACAGCGAAGTCCTAGGAATACTTCACTTACAATAGGTTGCAACTAAAATGCCGGATGCATTCAATGACACTGCTAAAGTGATCTAGGGCCATACATCTACAAGTAATACTTTTACAAAGCTAAAGATTATGAAAAGATCTATTGTGCCTCCTACAAATGAATCAATTGTCAAGACACCCCGTCGACGTCCTCTTAAGGGTAAAAAATTAGCTTGGGGAACGGCAAAAATTAGGACCATAAATAACTATTATTGCAGTCGGTTCTTCTTGAATGGAACGACCCATTAAAAGGTCTACTATAATTGCACAACCAATTAATACGTTACTAGACATGCCTGACGTGACACATAACTATAATAATAGAGAGATCTTGATCAATTATGTTTGTAATGATAAAACATGGGACCGTTATAAAGTTTTTGTCGGTAACATATTTTGATTCACTATTACGCTCGCCATCGAAGATGGCGATCTAGAACACCTTACAGTTGATGAGTTTCATAACTGCAAAGATTGAACAAAATGGGAATCTATGATCTAAGACGAACTTAGCTCACTAATTAAATACAAATTGTTCAGACTTATGATCCGTAGGCATGATGCCATAAAGCCTGTCAGCTGTAATTGGTATTCGTACAGAAGGATACTGAACATAGAGAAGTAATAAGATATAAGGCAGACTAATTGCATATAGCTTCTCACAAAGACGGGGTATCAATTACAATGAAACTTACTCTCTGGTCATGAATGCTTTAATATTCTGTTACCTGATCAGTCTTTCAGTTGCCAAGGACAATTTGTACAACATCTTATTGACGTAGTTGTCGTGTATTTATAAATAAACTTGATACAGATATCTACATGAAGGACAATTCGAATCCCTAATAGTTTTTCAATATGATCGCGATGGATCTCTCCACTCTAACTCTCCTACAAGGAATTATAAACAGGAAAATTAACTCGCTAGGAAATGGGGGTCTCAGTAATCTGAATTTGAGGAAATTCACCTCGACGCCGAACTCTACTGCGAATACACTTCCCAACATCTCTCCGATTAATCCAGCATACCGAAATGAAGATAATCCAAGTCTGTAAGATTTTTAGGTCCTTGATGGTCAACCCATACTAGCTAACAAGGTTAAATCAATGGTTGCATGTCCCTGGGAATTCATGAACATGGAAGAAGGTGAAGAAAAGAATAATTCATCTGCAAGCCAAATTACGTCAGGAGGAAATTCCGATTAAACAACAAAGAATAATCAGGTTTTGGGTAGGGAATCTCTGACCTAGAGTAAAATTCCTACCTCTGGTGGAGAGAAACAAGTGCAATCACTTGCGGACAAAGTTCACGGACCAGAGATAGACAGAAAGTGACCTACTATTTTTCTGGAAGCGGGAAAGAGAAGGGACATCCCAATTCTTTTAATCCCTATAGCTGAAATCTTTATTGGAATATCAATATACCAATTCAGTCTTATAGGACGGTTGGATCTACAGAAAGATCAAATTCGTAATAGTCCAGGAATTTACAAGAAATCACTAATAAACAAAGGGAACGTACAAGCTGATTCCTATTGGAAAGGGGTTTTTTATCATTAAATTGGAGTCAAAAGAAGACAAGATATTGATTTGGAGCAGAGGACCCTGGATGGTTGAAGAAATGCCTATGAGACTCATGCCATGGTATCAAAAAATTTCGCTTGATAGACATAGTAACTCCAATGCTCTGATTTGGTAAAAGTTTCCTGGTTTGCCAATCAAAATGTGGAGTGAAAAGATTATCTTTTCTCTGGGGAAGACACTTGGTAACCCTATTTAGATAGACCAATCGACAAAAAATCAAGACTTTAGTTTTCGTGCGAATGTTCTGGTTGATATTGATCTCTCTAAGCCAATTCCAGACCACATTTTTCTAGAGATTGAGGGAAATATCATCAAACAAGAGGTCCTTCTTCATCGAATCCCCAAATACTGTTCTTACTATAAAAATGTGGGACATGCGATAGCAGAATGCAAGATTGTGCAGAAAGTATTCCGAGCTAATGAAGTGGAGCATAACCTGACTACGAGAAAAAAGTTAGCAAAAGGAAACAATAGCAATCAAAAACTATTAATCCAGAAGAAGCAACCTCATGAAAAGGATTTGGAAAATAAAAGAACTGCAAGACCGGGTTAACACACGTAATTTCAGGAATCCAGGGAGGCGAGCAGTACTGCATCACCTCTTATATACTTCCCGGGCATGCATGGACCATCTACCCATTTGCTGTAACACAAAAATATTGGGGAGACTGTAGAGTTGTCAACCACTAAGGGTAACAATTAAACATCGATATCACCCAAGTGGGATAGTCTAGCTAGCAGAAGTAACCAGTTTAATGCACTAAGAGAAGTGGAGGATGATATTGAACAAACCAATTAAGTTCCATCAGAACAGCAGAATAACACCAATTCGATAATGCAAGGGTAGAGTAGAGACAGAGAAACAGACGTGGACAAGTCCAATTCAATGCCACATAAGGAGGATCTCGTGGCAGATATAGCAGATTTAGAAGATGATCCAACAAATTAGACAATCAGAGATGAAGGCGACGCATACTTCACGGCGATAAATGAAGTCAGATAAAACCTCAACCCGTCAAGTTGGGCAGATGAAATGGAACATGAAGAATTGGTGTATCTTGGTCCTAATCAAGTTTTTAAAGGGGGCAAGATGTATACAATAGACCCGAGAGTGACACGTTCTACTCGTAAAGATCAATGATAGTTATATGCTGGAATGTCAGAGGGTTGGGAAGTAGAAAAGAAACAAGATATCTCAAGAAAACTACGGCAAGACTACAACCAAATATTATAGTAATTGCTGAACCAAATTTTTTTTTATAAGAATTTTGAGCTGTCAAGTTATAAAAACATAGTCATTTCCAATGAACTAAATGCAAAAAAAGGTAACATATGGATTTTTTGGCTTAAAGGAACCTCTACACCTGGTTCTATTTCTATGACAAAGTAATATATTAGGGTGATTTACATGGAGAGCTGCTTCTCCTTAGTATATGCAGACTGCAGCAGAATTAACAGGTTGGATGTCTGGGATGACCTCTCTAATTTTGCTGTAATAAATATCAAACCCTGGATATACATAGGTAATTTCAACGTGGTTTTCCAGGTAGCTGAAAAAAGGAGACGACGTCCACCTAACAAAAATACAGCGATAGACTTCACCAATTTCCTGGATATAGTGAAACTCACGTAAAACCCCTCCTCCGGGGTTACTTTTACGTGGTATAATGTGCAGAGTGGGAATAATAGAATGTTGGTGGTCTTCGACAGATGTCACCAGAATATAGAATGACAAAGCACGTTCATAGGTTGGAAAATGAAAGTGATGCCTAGAACTCAGTCCGATCACTCACTTATTATTGGGGAATGATGTCAGGTGCCTAAACCAACAAATATCCCTTTCAAGTATCTATAATCCTCGGGAGAAGAACCTGAGCTTGGGGATATTGTAGCAGGCAGCTCTGTGATGCCGATGTATGATGCCCCACTTTTCTCAATTATGCTTAAACTACGAAGACTTAAAGCTAATATTAAGGTATGGAGATATGAATCCGAAACCCCGCAGAAACAAAAAAAAACCTGGAGAGAGAGATGCTGCTACTACAGATATAGTTGGAGGAAGATTTAACCAGCGACTTGATAGAAAAAAGATACCTTGCTCAAATAAAACTCCTGAACAGATGGGAGGAAACTTAAGAGATGGATTGGAGGCAAAAATCAAGAATCAAATGGCTAGGAATGAGAATGTCCTTATTACAAATATCCAAGACAGCACGGGAAGAGACATTACAAGTCAGTCGCTCATACTGGAACATATCATGAGTTACTACAAGGCCAAATTCGGTGCTACAAATAAACAGCATGTCCAGAACTTTTCGATCATATCCCCTGCCAAGTTATAGAAGCAGCAAACAATAGTTTCACTTCAGCATCAATCACTGAGCAGATTACTACTGCTAATAATTCAATTATTAATGATTGCATGAGCTCCCTCAAAAACTTTTGGGCCTAAAAACATGGACTGAGCTCCCTAAAAATTGGAACCTTTCACCTTCGAATACTTGATCAAGGTAACTTTTAAAGTAATTTGATTTTTGTTTAGATTGCTATTCAACATGATTAATGTTCATCGTGAATAGTGATTACTGCTCATCGTGAATAGTTTTTTTAAAATTTCCTTTGGAGCTTAAAAACATGATGGATCTCCCCTTGTATCCATGAAATCCTTGAATCCCTAATTGATTATCAAGAGTGTGTAAGATGAATCTCCCCATACTGAATCTCCTCTAAGAGCTTCTAAATAGGGAAAGCAATTCTCTTGGAAATGAGGATCTGAATGATTTGGCGTCAACACTGAGGAAGCTGATACAAAACCCTCCTGCAAATAAAACTCCCATCATCTCTCCCACCACTCCAGCTATCCGTAGTGAAGATAATCTTGCTCTGCACGGGATTCAGGTCTCAATTTTTCATCCCACGGAAGAATTCAAGAAACAATCGGGTAAAGAACATAGGGATGTATGTCCCTGGGGTTTTATGAAAATGGCAGAAGGGAACGGGACGAAAAAAACTGCAGCTACAAGAGATATCGCGGAACATACAATCTTGTCGGGATTACAACATTCCAAAGGAGATCAGGTTATGGAGAATTCTTCTCTCCATGGTAAAATCCCTGAATCTACTTAGAACACAAATAAACCCACCCAATCCTTTGCATATATGGTACGCGGAAGAACGGATACCCCAGTCGAAGCTTCATCACTTCTGGAAGTGGGGATGCGGGATAATACTCTATTTGTCTCTATCCCTGCAGGAGAGGTTGCAATGGGGGTGTCCCGATTTCAGTTCAGCTTGATTGGGCATCTGGATCTTCAAAAGGTTAAATTTGAGGTTGTTCAGGAATGCGCTCGAACACATTGGAAACTCTATGGGAATTCCAAGTGAATCCCATTAGGGAAAGGCTTCTTCATCATCAAACTGGATAATGAAAGGGATAAGATCTACATACAAGGGTAAAGACCTTGGTTGGAAGAGAAGATGCCCATACGATTGATGCCATGGAGTCCACTTTTGTCAGCGGAAAATCACCAGAACATGAATGTTCTAATTTGGTATAAATTTCGAGGATTATCGAGTGAACTATGGAGTTTGAAGATTGTTATGTCCTTGAGGAAGACATTGGGTATACTAATTCATATAGATAGGTCGACAATTAATCCTGACTATGGGTACCTTGCTAGTGTTTTGGTGGATATTGATCAGTCAAAGCCGATTCTTACTCATGTTTTTATCGACGTTGAGGGTAAACTAATTAACCAAGAGATTCTTCTTTATCGGGTTCCAAAATTCTGCAATCATTGTAAGAACATGGGATATAGCATTGCGGAGTACAAGGTGATACTAAGAGCTGTTCGTGGGGAGCAAAAACAAGTGATAAAGCCAGAAAAAAAAAGATAATAAAAAGGGCACTGAGAACAGTGAAGTGGCTCCTAGTGAGGAAGGAGTGCAGAGCAAGCTAGAGATGGGAAAAAACTTACAGGGACCATCGAATACACTTACTTACTTTCTGGATGACTCAGCTGCAAATAGTAAGAGACTTCTTAATGGTCAGATTGAAAAAGCTGCAAAACAGAGAGACTGGTCTGTTCTTAGAGGAAGAAGTGGTAGAAGTGTCTCACCAAAGACGTAATCCAGTTCCTAGTTTGGGTCTATCGGCTTGATGAACAAATATCATGCTCCTAGTGACGGGGAACAAGATACCAGTATACAAAGGGTAGATAGTAATGAAGTGGGCAAGGAAGATCAAGGGGATACAAATATCAGAAACGACGAGGGTATCCCCTAAAGTCAAAATATATAAGGAGACAACTCGGGAGATTAAAATAATCTAATTGAGGAGGTGAGAAAACTTCTTAATCCAAAAAGCTGGGCAGATGTCATGGAAGGAGAAGATCAGGGGTTACTACATAATTAAATTATAAGAGGGGGTCGAGTTTATACTATGGGCCCTAGATTTACTCGTTCTAATACAGGGTTGCAATGAGAGTACTTTTTTTTGGAATGCAAGAAGTCTGGGAAATAAGAATACCAATACTTATATTAGGAATAAAATCTTAGGGCTGAATCCCAATATTATTAGGTTTGTAGAACAAAAAATTTTTGCTAGAGGATTTTGTATCTCAGGATAAGGAACAAACAATATCATACACAGAGTACTAGACAAAACAATCAAAATAGAGGAACAAAACCTTGCCTTTTGAATAAAATGAAACGAATTACGAGCCCTAGAAAAAGATGATCAAGAAGTGCGGCCTTCGTTTCTCCAGGATCATCTACTCCTGAACTTCAAAATTTAGGTTGTCAAAATGGATTTATGGGAGATGGAAGTGGCCTCTAAGGTTAAGGTGCTGTTTAAGGAGAAGAACCCCACCTTTGCCGATTTACTGAAGCACAAACCGATTGATTTAGGTATTCTGCCACTCCCAACGATGAGTGGGGATTTCCCTTCGATTCGAATTCCAGAAGCTAGATTTTTAAGAGGGGTTGAGAGATATAAATACAGCTTAAATGGAAGAGTTGATTTACTTAAGGTTAAGCTTGCTGTGGCAAGATCTGAGGCTCTAAGGAAATGGAATTTGTCATGTAATTGTCAATTTATTCCACTTGGTAAAGGATACTTTATAATCTTGCTTGATAATGAAGCTGATAAGATGAGAATTTGGGGTGGAGGGCCTTGGGATATTGATGGTCGAGGTATAGCTAACAAAGATACTTTTCTTCAACTCAAAGACTTGGATAAAAAACACTCTCCCGATTTGCTTTGCACAACTGAACCTAAAGTACTTCCGGATGAATTTTTTTTGAATAGATTGAATCTGAAAACGATGGTAGGGGAGGCTATCTACTTTGATAATGGAGTCAGCTGCCCAAATATTTGGGTGCTTTGGAGAAAAGAGCTTGCAAGGCCTGTTATTCTAGCCAGCTCTAAGCAGCACATTACGATCTTGTTTGAGAACATGATGGTCTCCTGCATTCATGCTGACTACTCCTATGTTAGACAAAGAGAGCTTTGGTGAGAATTATCAATTATTAGAGCTTCAAACCTCCCGTGGCTCATGGTGGGAGACTTTAATGTTGTGCTTCGGGGTGTGGAAAAAAGGCAGGCAGAGGAGTGAGATGGAAAGCTTTGACTGAATTATAGGACTTTGTGAATTGCTCTTGCTTGTTAGAGAATCACTTTTCTTGATCTGATTATACTTGGTGTAATGGCCAAATGAGGAACAACAGAATTCTCTGTAAACTCGATAGAATTCTCTGAATCAGGCTTGGTCGAGTCTATTTTTCGGATGGAAGTATAAGGTGATGCCTCGGATAAACTCAGATCATTCGCCTCTGTTTGGTTGGAATGTAGGAATTGCAAAGCCTCTAATGCTCCATTTAGATTCTGTAATATGTGGACTAGTCATGACTCTTTTTGCAGGTTGTGAAAGAGAACTGGGATAAGGATTTGGATGGTGCTCTGCTGTTTAGACTTGGCAGAAAATTGCAAAGACTTAAAAACAAGCTTAAAGAGTAGAAGCGAGTGGTGTTTGGCAATTGTCGAAGACACATTTATGATTTGTCTGAGCGAGTTGAGATGCTACAGCTGAAGCTTGACAATTATATTGCTAACGAGAACCTTGCTGGGAAAGTGACTGATGCTAATTACCTTCTCAAAAAAGCCTATTCCAATGATGAAGAGCTGTGGAGGCAGAAAGCTAGAGTGGACTGGTTGCAATCTGGAGACCAGAACACAGCATACTTCCATGCCATGGCAAGAATTAAGCGAAGCAAGAACTTTATCCATACAATTCAGACTGAGGATGGGAGAATGATTGATGATCAAGATGTAATCAAGGATCACATTGTTTGCTTCTTTACAGAGAAATTTGCCTACAAAGCTCACCATCATGATGATTCGGTACTCGAGCAGGTTTCCAACGTTATCTCCTCTTCTGATAATGATGGTCTGATTGGTATCCCTCTTGAGGATGAGATTAAGAAGGCTGTTTTTGATTTGAACCCCAATAGTTCGTCGGGACTGGATGGATTTTCAGGAATATTATTTCAAAGCTGTTGGGGAATTGCTGGTTTGGATGTGGTGACTACTGTAAAATCCTTTTTTGTGGATACTGCATTGCCTCGGGGTCTAAATGCGAACTTCATTATTCTTGCTCCTAAAACCAAGAATGCCTCTAAGTGAAAGACATTTTCGACCTATCTGCATGGGTAACTTCTTGATTAAGATTATCTCCAAAATCTTGGCATCCAGGATGTCTTGTCTTCTGCCTCGTATTATATCCAATAAGCAATGTGGATTTATCCATGGTAGAAACATTCACAGTAATGTTGGCCTTGCCTCAGAAATGATCAATGAGCTTCAGAAGGAGAGAATTGGTGGGAACGTGGGGATCAAGTTAGATATTGCTCAAGCCTTTGATACATTAAGTTGAGACTTCTTATTTCAGATTTTGGCTAAAATGGGTTTCCACTTCAGATTCTGCAACTGGATTGGACTTCTACTCAAGAGTGGGTTTGTGTCGATTCTTGTGAATGGTGGGCCTTGTAGCTTTTTCCAGACTGGCAGGGGCCTTAAATAAGGTGATCCCTTATCCCCAATTCTATTTGCTATTGTGGAGGATGTCCTTTTTAAAGGTCTGACGGAGCTGAGAAGAAATGGGAAGGTGCTGCCTATGGTGGTCACTAAGGGAGTTATGGCTCCCTCACACCTACTATTTGTGGACGATATCATCATCTTTGCCAATGGAAGAATCAAGGGGCTGAAATTCCTTTTCAAATGGCTGAAGATGTACAAAGAAGCTTCAGGTCAGGTTTTTAGGTCTGAGAAGAGTAAGCTTTTCTTGGGAGCTATGAACAATGGAAAAAAACAAGTCAAAGACATATTTGGATTTGATGAAGGATGCCTTCCTGAAACTTATTTGGGTATCCCGTTGATTCAAGGGAGAATGACAAAGGAGATCCTGCAACCTCTGGTGGACAAGATTAAGAAAAGAGCCACAGGATGGGCTGGTAGTTTACTTTCTATACAAGGGAGAGCGTTGCTTATCAAATCGGTCTTGAGCGGCATTTCAATCTACAGTATGGGTATCTACAAATGGACTACTTCTATGATCAAAGAGGGTGAAAGAATTCTTAGAAATTCCTTTAGTCTGGGGAAGCGGATACAAAGAAAGCCTTTATTGTTGCTTGGGATAAGGTGTGTAAACCATTTAAGGAAGGGGGAATTAACTTTCGAAGATTAAAAGAGATCAACCAATCTCTGATGATGAAGCTTACTTGGAACTTTCTGAACCCAAAGGATGAATGGTCTAAATTTATGAGGGCTAAATTTATTGCAAAATCTGGCAGCTTTTCTACTTGCACCAAAGGTTCTTCGATATGGGCAGGTGTTCGAGGAGCTCTTGAGGATGTGTGCTATAACCCTGGTGGGTGATTAGAGATGGGAGTTGCATTGATCATTGGAGAGACATATGGTGTTCTCCTATCTCTCTTAAAGATCTTATCAACAATGACAACATCCCTTGGAAAAACTTGCATGCTAAGGTAAGTAGTATTATCGTGGATGGCCGATGGTCTTTACCTCACAACCTTCTTCTTCTCTTCCACAGATTAGGAGTGAACATCAACAGCATCAAAATCAATACTAACAAAGCAGACAGAAGGGTCTGGAAACCTGACCTTGTGGGTAAATTCTCTGTCAAAGGGGCTTTTGACGTTATTCGAGCTAAAGGGCAGACTATTTGGTTGTCCAAGTACCTGTACCAAAAGGCTATTCATCCTCAAACTGCTTTGTGGGGCTGGAGATTCTGTCATGGGAAGCTGCCCACTGATGATAACTTACAAAAGAAAGGAATTTATATTATTTCCAGATGCCGCCTTTGTTCTAAAGGTACTGAAACTCTCACACATTTGTTTTGGAATTTCCCTTTCAGGTCTAGTCTTTGGAGTTGGTTGGAAACCTTGTTCAATGTTTGCATTGTGGAGTGAAATCTGAAGAGTCTACTCTAGGCTAGTGATACAATGAGCACTTACTTAAAAGATCTTTGGATTAGAGCTATATGGGGAGGTACTAAACTGATTTGGCATGCTAAAAAAAAGAAAACTTTTGAAGATTACATTATCACTTTGGACAAGGAAAAGCGCAAGTGGGGCAAACTGTTTCATGATACTGCCTTCCTCTCAAAAGGGCGTATGTATAACAACCAATGTGATTTGGGTATTCTACGCATCTTGGGTGTTCCTTTGTATCCAAGTAAAAGCACCGTTATTAAATCATGCTCTTGGGAGCTTCCTAGGAAGGGTGAAATCAAGATCAATACGGATGGGGAAGCTCGGTGCAATCCGGGTAAAGGGGGAATTGGTTGCATTTTCAGAGATTGTAAGGGTAGCATGCTTGGCACTCTTGCTAAAGGTCTTGGGCTGGTTACTAACTATACGGCTGAATGTCAGGCTATTATCCACGGAGTTGCATTTGCTGCTTCTAATGGTTGGCTTATTGCTTGGGTGGAATTCGATTCTAAGGCGGCAGTTGACGCCTTCAACTCGGATAATATCCCATGGAACCTAGAAACGAAATGGGGTAATGCTAAAAAGAGTATGAAGAAAATCAGAATCTCTTCTAACTGGAGAGAAGCCAGCTTCAGTACTGACAAGATTGCCAAAAGAGGAGCTCATATGCATGATGGACTGTGTGAGATTAAGGTGGGAAGACCGATCTTTCTTACAAAAATTGAAGTGCCTATGCAAGAATATTTTAGATTTTGTTAACATTTTTGTTTTCTTGGCCGATGGCCTTTTGTACTCGTTGTAAGAATTTTTGATCCTGAAATACATTCATCTAATTTAGCAAAAAAAAAAGTATCTCAGGATACAATAATATGATTATCACAAGCGAGGTTGGGGTTCAAAAAGGAAACATTTGGATTTTATGGAAGGAAGGTCACCAAAACCCGAGTGTGGTTCTAAGTAACAGTCAGCACAACACAATTCTCTTTATGGATTGCCTCCTTACTTTCGTTCATGCAGATTATCTACGCATATATAGTGCTAACCTTTGGAGCCAGTAGGTGCATATTTCAAGTACTAACAGACTTCCATGGCTCTGTATTGGGGACTTCAACACGGTACTTAGAATGTCAGAAAAGAATGGAAGAAAACCTCCTTGTAGAAGAGAAGTGGTTAAATTCTAAAAATAAATTATGTAGCTTGCCTTATAGAAAGTAAGATGACGGGTGTCACTTTTACCTGGCACAATGGTCAAAAAGGGGTGATGAGAATATTGAGTGTGCTGGATAGAAGTCTCTTTAATGATAGGTGGAATGACAAATTCTGTAAATGGTAGGTAAAGGTTTTTCCTCGAACTAAGTCTGATTACTCTCTTCTCTTTGGTGAGTGTAATGACATCTATAAACTGAGTAACATACCTTTCCGTTATTTGTAATCTTGGAGTAAGGTAAATGGATTTAGAGAAATGGTTGAGAATTACTAGAAGCAGCCTCTCTCTGCCGCTCCTTTATTCTACATCATGATGAAATTATGAAGAATTAAAGTGGAGATTAAAATCTGGAAAAAGCAGGCCCTTGATAATGTCGTCCACAGCAAGAAGGAACTAGAGCGAGAGATACTGCAACTTCAGATCTGGCAAGAGGATGATGAAACTGATGATATCCTATATATGCAGATGCTTATCAAAATCAAAAGGCTAGAACAGATTGTGGGGAAGGAGGAGGAAGATTTGCGTCAACAATTGCGGGAAAAATGGTTACTTGCTGGGAATCAAAACACTACATATTTCCATCAGGCTACTAAAATTTTTTTGTCCAAGACTTGCATTTTGGAAATTACAGATCAACATGGAGCAGTGATCTCTAATCAGGACAACATTAAAGATCACATTGTAAAATACTATACAGATAAGTTTGCACGACATGAGGTGACGGACTTCCCTGAACTGTTTACCCATAATGATGTTTTGGTTATGCAGAAAAAAAATATTAGTCTCTCGGGTATCCCTAATGTGGAGGATGTTTGAGATGTTGTATTCTCTCTAGATGAAGAGAGCTCCCGAGGGCTGGATGGGTTTTTAGGAGCATTTTTTAGGACCTATTAGGATATTATTAGGGCGGATGTTTTGAGGAGTATCTCATCTTTCTTCAGGGACGTCATTCTTCCAGTAACTTTAACTCTAACCTCATTGCACAGATCCCTAAAATACAAAAGCCGTCCCGGGTGAAGGATTATAGGCCTATATGCTTGAGTAACTTTATTTTTAAACTCATCACCAAGATTTTGGCTACAAGACTATCTTCGATTGTGTCGATAATTATGTCTAAGGAGCAAAGTGCATTAATACCTAAGAGAAGCATTCAAAGAAATATTTGTATGGCTTCTGAGATGGTGAATGAGATGGGGACTAAAAGACATGGTGGTAATGTTGGGCTAAAGCTGGATATTACCCAAGCTTATGATACTATGAGTTGGGATTCCTGCTCAAATCTCTCCTGTCTCTGGGGTTCAGTAACACCTTCTGCAATTGGATCCATACCATTATTAATACAGGGCTGATATCGGTTTCTGTCAACGGTAGCCCTTATGGATACTTCAAGGCTTCCCGGGGTCTCAAGCAAGGTGATCCACTATCTCCGCTACTATTTTCTATTGCTGATGATATTATGAGCTCCAATCTCAAGTTTCTGGCGATTCAAGGAAAAATTACTCCCATGGTCAAGGTTAAAGGTATTGGAGGACCTACTCACCTACTTTTTGCTGATGACATTTTTTTGTTTGTTAACAATAATGCCAAGTACTTCAGAAATTTGCACAAAATTCTGAAAGCCTACCAACAAGCCTCCGGGCATGTGGTTAGAATTAAGGAAAACAAGATTTTTCTTGGCCAAATTCCTAATCATAGAAGACGAGAGGTAATCTACATGTTTGGATTTTGGGAGGGAGCATTCCCAGAGATATATATCTTGGCATTCCAGTGGTACAAGGAAGGATATCCAAAAGCAATACTAACCCACTAGTGGAAAAAATTCAGAAGAGAGCGAATAGTTGGAATGGGAAAATGCTATCATTTCAAGGGAGAGTTGTCCTTGCCAAATTGATTCTTAATAGCATCCCCATTTACAATATGGTCATATATCAATGGCCTCAATCCTTAATTAAAGAAGGAGATTCAATCATTCGTAACTTTATCTGAATTTGGGATCCCACAAAGAGAAAGGGAATTACTCTCCTATGGGAAGAGTTGTGTAAACCGATCAATGAAGGTGGTCTGGGTATACGAAGTTTGAGAGAGGTCAATAATGCTATGCTATGCAAGCTGCATTAGATTTTCATTCAAAGAGGAAAGACTTGGGCTCAACTTCAACATGCAAAATTCCATAATACCAGTGGCGAAAGAATTCAGTACCATTAACGTTCTTCTGTCTGGCCAGGTATAAAACATGCGGACGGCATTACCAAACCTTTTATTGGATGGATAATCGGAAAGGGGATGAAGATTGACTTTTGGAGAGACTCTTGGGCATCAAACATCCATTTACGAGAACATATTGATCTCCCTCACCACCTATGGAAGAAGTGTACAAATAGGGTCAGTGATTTCATAAATGCTGATGGATAGAGCTTCCCTGCCGATTTATCTCTTTCCATCTTGGATATGGGAATAGACATTAATAATAATCCTTGCAACCTGAGTGTGGAGGATATTCAGATCTGGAAACCAGATGTTCATGGTGATTTCTGAGTTAAAAATGCATTCAAATGTATCTAGAAATAATTAGAGGGCTTGGTGGTGGAGATATACATGGAGGACGTGTTTACATCCAAGTGTAAGTGAATTTGTGTGGAGATTAATAAACCAAATCCTCCCCACTGATGAGAAAGTCCAGAGTAAGGGAATACAGATGAACTCAGGTGCATTTACTGCAACAGATGACCACATATTCTTCGAATGCCCCACGGCCAAGGTGAGGTGGGTTTGGGCTACAAATGCTTTCCATCTTGCTGCTATTTTAGGTACGGATGGATGGAAAAATACTCTGGAAAAATGCAGGATGCATAGCTTGTACCTCAATGACTTATGGATTACTATGGTCTTCGCAATCTGTCGATGGCTTTGGAACTCGTGAAATGAAATCAGATTCGATGAAAGAAGTTGTTTATTAGAGAGATACAAAATAAGGTTCTGGGAGACATCCAATAGCGCCAAACTATATTCAAATAGCATGTACACCATAACATTCAAACTACAGGTGGTAAAAGAGCTATCGATCAACTATAAAATGGGGAACGCTCCATCCATTCATAGTTGTGGATGGACTATGCCAAACATCAAAGAGGTTAAGCTGTGTTCTGATGGCCCAACTTTGGGTAACCCTGGTCTGTCAGGTATTAGAGCTGTATACAGAGACTGGGAGGGTAGATTTTTGGGCACACTCAGTAAAGCAGTGGGTTCCACCACTAACTACTTGGCAAAAGTTCAAGCTATCGTAGACGGGGTAAAACTTGCAATACATAGAGGATGGACAACTTTGCAGATAGTGTTGGACTCCTTGGCAACTATCAAAGCTTTTATCTCAAGTAAGATACCATGGAAGTTCCAAAGCAAGTGGTGGAACCTACTCACATCCATACAAGCAATCCACTTCAACTCAATATGGAGATAAACTAATTTCTCGACAGAGACCTCAACTAAGAGAGGATCCAGAGCTGACCAACTTTTTGAGGAATGGGTTGAGGGTAGATCGGATTTTCTAACATGAATTGAAGACCCTCATTCTAAGTACTTCCATTTTGGCTGAAACTTGTTTTATATTTGAATATCCCTTCTCCTGTTTAAATACAAAATATCCTAAGTGAGTTTATTCGAATACAAGATTTTTTGTTTGAATACACTCTTTTCCTGAGTGTTTGTATTCAAATAGAATTTTTTTTGTTCGAATACATTCTTGCCTGAAAGTTTTTATTCGAATTGAATCCTTCTCTGCTCGAATACATTCTTGACTGACAACTTTTATTCGAATAGAATCCTTCTCCGTTCGAATATATTCTTGACTGTCAGCTTTTATTCAAATAGACTAATAATCTATTCGAATACAATCTTATTCAAATAGACATTTTTGTCTATTCGAACAGGGCGTGTTTCTGCTTCTTCTTTTTTTTGCCTTTAAGGGCAATTTTGTCCTTGTTTTATACATGCCCTGTACTTATTATCCTGCTTATATAAAATGCTAAACTATTTGCCAAAAAGCAAAATACTGAGGAGATTAGGGATGCAGTATTCTCTATGGACAGAAACAGCGCCCCCGATCCAGTTGGTTTTTCTGGTATTTTTTACCCAAAATACTAGGAAATCCAGAACACAGATATTAACGCTAGGAAAATCTCATTCTTTATGGATGGTATGATTCCCATGACATTCAACTCCAACCTTATAGTTTTGATTCCCAGAATCAGAAACCCATCCATGATTCAACATTGCAGGCCAATTTGCCTCAGCAACTTTATTTTCAAAGTCACCACTAAAATTCGTGCCACTAGATTATTCGTGCCACTAGATTATCTCCAATTGCCAACAGATGTGCCTTGAGGGACCAAAGTACATTTGTCAAGAATAGGAACATCCATAACAATATTTGAATGGCCTCGGAGATTCCTAATGAGATGAAAATCAAGTACAAAAATGGAAATGTGCTCTTAAGATCGATATTAGTCAAGCATATGATATACTGAGCTTAAAATACTTCCTTACGACTCTTTGAGCATTTGTTTTGGATTTGAAATTCTGTGACTGGATATGAACTATTATTAGTAGTAGTATGGTATCTATTCATATCAATGGTAGTCCATTAGGTTTCTTCTAGATGGCTAGGGGTCTCAAGCAGGGGGACCCTCTCTCCCCAATTATGTTTGTAATTACAGAGGACATACTGATGCCTGAGACAGCTTCTGCTTATTCTTACCGAATATCAGACGGTCTATGGACAAGCAAGAGATTAGTGTGGCCAAAAGCAAAAAAATTATGAGTTCTATACCTCTCACCCGCAGAAGAGTGGTCACTAAGATATTTGGGTTCAAAGAAGGAAAATTTCCAGAGAAGTATCTGGGCATTCCACTCATACAAGGGAGGGTAACAAAGCAAGCAATTTTACCGCTATTGGAAAATATCAAAAAAAGGGCTATCAGCTGGACGGGATGCATGATCTCATTTCATGGAAGGATCACTCTTGCAAAGTCTGTTCTGAACAACATACCGATTCATAATATGGAAGTGTACAAATGGCCCAATTCGCTTATCAAAGAGGGAGACAATATCCTTAGAAACTACATCTGAACTGGAGACCAATCCAAAAGGAAGGGGGTGATACTGAAATGGGATAATGTATGTAAACTGACTAAGGAAGGGGGGCCTGGTATACGTAGTCTGGAAGAAGTCAACAAATCTATGCTCAGCAAACTTTAATGGGTTTTTCAATAAGGAACAGAGGAATGGGAAAAATTTCTCAAATCAAAATTCAGCAGCAAGAGCGAGGATACTATTCGATATTATAAGCCGTTAACATTATGGACAGGAATACAGACCGGAGCCACCATTTCGAAACCACATAGGGGATGGCTCATTGGAGATGGACATAAATTGATTTCTGGAGAGACACCTGGGAAATAGATATCCCACTCATGGAGCATATTGATCTGCCTCGACACCTATGGAAAATATACAAAACAAGGCTCAACGATTTTATCGACCCACAAGGATGGCATTTCCCTTGCGACACATTGCTTCTACTACTGGCACTAGGAAACAACATACAGAGCATCCAATGCATCCCCAGTTCCCATGATACTAGTATCTGGAAAACTGGTATCCAAGGAGTTTTCTCCACCAAGAATACATATGAAACACTACGCAGTAAGGAAGATTCTGCATGGTGGTAAAAGTACGCCTAGAGACAAACAATCGACCCTAGACTGGGAGGCTTTACTTGGCGCTTGCTGAACCATATACTCCCTATGGATGATGCCATAATAAAAGAAGGCATCTCTATTATGTCAGTATGCCACCAAAGCCAAAATACTTTAGAAACGGAATCTCATACATTGCTGCGGTGCCCTTTCTCAGATTCTTTTTGGCAGAAGGCTATGACATATTTTCCTTATGCACCTATTGTCCCATTAGACAATTGGAGAACCATTCTAAAGAGAGGTAAAACATATAGTCCATGCTTTTCTAATCACTGGGTGGCCATGGTTTTCCTAACCTGCAGCAACATTTGGAGAGCTAGAAATAAATGGCAGTTTGATAGAGTCAAAACCCCTATCCGACAAACTACGCTACATATCCTGACTAATGTTGCAGATGCCTCTCTCTTTTCCAAAAATACAATAAACAACACCATTCAGGACCTCAGGATCATCGAGCTTAATGTTCAGTGCAAACCAAGATTAGGCAACAACATAGAGAACTATAAATGGGGGCTTCCTAATCAAGGCGAGGTAAAAATATTTTGTGATGGATCAGCTTTAAGTAATCCCGGTGATACAGGAATAGGCATAATTTACTGGAACAATAAAGGCGAAGTCATGGGAACATGCAGTAAATCCATTGGGCAAGCTATGAACTTCATTGTTGATGTTACTTCAATCCTATCAAGAGTTTAGAAAGCTATAGCACAAGGGTGGAGAAGAGTGTGGGTAGTATCTAACTCAGCTGCTATAATTAAAACTTTCATCAATGATAAAATACCCTGGACACTTAAAACTGCTTGGGAACTAATCATCCCCTACCTTCTGCAAATTTGATTTAACCATATATTGAGGGAATACAACTTCGCGCCAGATCAAATTGTAAAGAGTGGGTTAGACCCAAACCAACCAGCAGAAGAATGGAAAAATGACAGACTAGAGTACTTATAAAATATTAAAGACCATGTCATGAACTACTTTCGAGTCAGGAAATCATGGGGAGTCATAACTCTATTTGGACGGGGAGTCGATCCTTACAAAGTAAACTCAATCCTCAATCAAAGGGGACAAGTAATTGGCCAATGATAAGATAAAACTAAAGGAAAATACTTGCGTAGAGACCCGAATGTGACTTTCTACAACCTCTGATGAGGATTTTTAAGACAGATTATATTACTGAAGAGTAAATTAGAGGGTTCGAGTACAGGTTTTCTGGGTGGTCGAAGGTAAAGAAGCAAAGGTCGGAGGAGATTTTTCTAACCCTCGTTTGGTTTCCCCTCTCCACTATTTATAGAAGCATAGGGGGCTGAGTCACCAGGCGTGGGTCCGGTTTACATGATTATGTTGTCTGAAAATCTTGGCGAGTGGCAGACGCCGGTCTTGTAGGTACTGCTATTGCTACATTTATTGGTGATGGCTTTGAATGGCACAGTGGTTAGGCTTGTCACTGTAGATACACAAGACAATCATTGCGCTGTCTTTTCTGATGAGGTAGTTGTCTATCTTATCTTTCTTTGACTGCGTGGTAGTGAGGTCGAAGGATATCTACTGCTGGGATATTAATTCATTCTCGAAGTTCTGTCCGGTGAACTGGTTGTCTGTCTTATCATACTTCGACCGTATGTAGATATTCTTAACATTTGGATGGATACAACGCCGAACACACGTTACCAGAAGAGGATAGGGTTTGCTCAGGACCGTCGAGTGGGGTAAAAAGTGGTGGAACTGTACGTGAAGTCTTTTGGCAAACATAACCTAACCTGAGACATGCCAGACCTTGTGGAAGCAGGGCCTGAGCAGTTATTTAATGGTGACCTATATTCTTATCTTTTGGAACAGTTGAGGTTTCAATTAACGACTGCTGAAGGGCATTATCTCTTTCTGATGGCACTGGCTGAAAGTCTCGTTTGTGCTGAGGAGATCACCGTGGAGCAGAATATAGTTAACAGGGTTGGTCCTTCCGGTATTAGGACTTCGGGTTGAGGGGGGAATGTTGTGAGTTTCTATTTTTGCTATGTTTGGTGGGGGTTGTTTTTGTTGGGTAGGGTTGATAGTAGAAATGTAGTTTGTCTGTTGTATTTACTATTTTGAATGGACTGAGTATTTTCTCCGTACTTATATTGCTATGTCAGATTGATATTGTAGACGAATGTACGCGAATACTCTTATAGGCGCGAGGTGCAGTGATGAGCTCGAAGGTAATGATGAACGAAGGTTAATGTTATCTGGTTATGATGATCAGAATGAATTATAATTGAAGGTATGATGAAATGTTGCCTTGTAATAAACGATGGTTGCGATGGTTGAATGCTCGATGTGGGTTATGTGCTCGAATGGGGGTCCTCGGGAATGAGGTTTGTATGCATGCACAAATGAATCAGTTACGTCTAGGAAGTTGGAGAGGTTGCATGTTGACTTTTCGAGGTTGGAAATAAAAGGTTGTCATTAATTTGGTTACGGAAGAGGGAAAGTTGTGGTGGGTTTGCAAGTATAAAATGAACTGTTGTAGAGATTACTTCTCACCTTTCTGCATGTTTTTCTTGTTATTCTTCTTCGTTGTTCGTACTTAAATGGCGGCAGATCTTCCCATTCAAGAGGACCGGGCTGCTGTAAGAGTTAGGCGCATACGGGAGGCCTTGCTAGGGCTGCGACGGTAGTTTGGCCTGGAAGAGGACATTGACGCAGATATGCCAAATATTTTTGAGGTGGAACCCGGAGCTCCAATTCTTGAGATGCCATTGGCATACTGGTGGGGGATACTGCAGATGATGGGGTCATTGCCCAGTTATCGGATGTCTCTCCTCGAGGGCTTCGCAGTGGATATTGTTGACCAAGGGGATGCAGATGCTGCGGCCATTGTTGAAGAGGGGCAGCCTTCTAATAACAAGGGTCCTCTGAAATATGATTGTGTTGTTGCTTTCTTTTCTTTTGTTTATGTTGTCTCTTGTTTGTTGTTTTGAAATGTTAGCTGCTTTTTGAATGAAAAATGATTTCTTTGAATAACTCGTGTTATTAAACTGTGGGTAATAGTAGTAAAGTCTGATATGGAATGGATGATACAGTTTGTCGAAATATGTAGTTTGTATTGTTCGAAGATAAAAATGGTTTTGGCGATGGGAAAAGTAAACTGTGGCGAAGCTAAAAAATTTATCTGCAGGCCTGAGGTTTGTGACTGGTCGAACTTACTACTGTATTTGGTTGAAGGTTTGAAACTTTTGAGTTAAGGATCGTGTTGAATGTCGAAGGCCAATATATTAAAATGAATTTTGTTGAGGCTAGATGTTGATGATTGTTCGAGGCGTGAAATGGTCAAGTACTCGTGTGCAGGAATATGTTGAAGATTGAGTTTAATTTGACTAGTTGCTCTGATAGCCCAGACGGCTAGTCAGTCAGACTGGTACGAATACCTGGAGCAGTGTGCAAAAGGTAATGATGTTTTTTTTCACGTATGACAGAAAAAAGGTAATGATTGGCTATTTGGACTAGACTGTTTGGCTTCGAGTAGGGGAGAAAAAGGGTTCAAGAACTTCGGGTTTTGCGAGCAGATGGTAGTAAGGGTGTTGTGCGCACATGGGAAGTGCGAGGGGTAAAGTGGTCAAATGGCATTGGAGCCGAAAAGCCGGGGTAATAGGGTCGTGGTAATGATAGTGGTGTGTAAATCGAGGTGGTTTAATTTTTTTGAAGGATATATAAGTGAGAGAAGAGTGATTACTGTGCTATTTTGTAGTGAGAATCAAAAGATTGGGAGAAGAGAACATACGTTATTTCGAACGTGGTGGTTGTTGCTTATCTTGCTGGTTTGATCTTGCTCGTTAGAGGAGAGGGCTGCTAACCACTAGTAAGTCACTTGATCTCTGACATGTTTACTCTGTTTGAGGTGGTGGGTAAGAGATTTTGCATTTGGTGTGAAGAGTTTATTTTTAGGAGTATGGAGGCTTGTTAGAACTGGGTTTCGACCTAGTCAAAAATTTTGTGAGGGTTTTTTTTTTGTTTTGGGGGAGTTATTGTGTCTGATATTTGCGGTAGGAGAAATATCTGGATGGGATAGATGGGATAAGGGTGATAGACACGGGATTGTCAAATTTTCTACCCTAATTGTGTGCCTCTTCTTTTGTAGGCAAAAAATACATGACGGTCAGGCTTTGAGGCGGGGACTGGAAGATGAAGTGGTTGACGAGGTTGAAGCTAGTACGTCTGGTTGAGACCCAATGGGCGAGGGTAGCGATTTAGAGGTGTTTGATGTGGTCACCAAACGTCGAAGGATGATAGTGACCGAAGATAGTGATGAAGAGGAAATAGTATGGGGGAAGGGATGTGGTGTAGAACTTTGAGTAGTGGGGTGGGAGATATGGTGCAGGGGGGTGATAACGAGGATTTGACTGAGTCGGATGAGGTTAAGGATGCCGTTTCGGCAAAACATAGGGTTAGGTTAGATCAGTTTGCCGCAAAATTAGAACTCTCGAAGGTGGGGGTGCAACTGAGTGTGGCGGGGGCAGGGTTGACTTTTAAATCGGACCCTGGGGAAAGGATTATGGCTTATGGGGGTCAAATTCGATTTGGATTGGAACTTCTTCTTCGGCGACTGGTGAAAGAAGTGTTAAATTTCTGAGGGGTAGCTGCGGTGCAGATGAACAGTAATTTTTATGAGATGATGAGAGTGATAGAGGGGATGAATGTGAAATTGGCTAGTGAGGGTCGTGGTTTAATTAAATGGTTCAACATTATTACTTTTATTCGAAGAAGGCTAGTCAAAACACGGGGACATATCACATCCAATGTCACCCAGAGAAGCCTTGGTTCTTCGATCTGTGCTCAACAGGCCGGGGGTGGAATAAAGATTTACTGATTGTTAGGGGTAACTACAAGAATGTAGATAATGATGACCCGTACAAATTACATCAAAGGGTATTTAACGGAAGTAAGTTTGCTATCGAAGGGTTTATTTTGGATGTGCTTCGGAAATATGTGATAACTGTGTTTTTGCTTTATTTTTGCAGGTCCAGGAAGTTCGTCTTGTGATAATCCGGTGAATTACATTGATACTCTGCTCCAGGCTAGTGAAGACAGGGTAAATTTGGTGTTTGATAGTCTCAAGATCAAGAGGCAAAGGAGAAAAAAGGTAGATTCTAAGCTTCGAGATGTACCCGCTACGCCGAAGTGATCAAAGAGAAAAAGAAGGGTAGGTGTTTCAAAAGAGAAAAAAGAAATGGGAGGGGAAGAGTTGTCGAGGAATTACTAGTTTGTGCCGAGGTCGAGAGGGGTGCGAAGCAAGCGGCGCTAGTATCTGAAGGGGGTGGAGAGGCTTCGATGATGAAAACAAAATAGGTTTCTTCTCAAGCCGAGAAAAGGAAGGGTCGAGTAGTGCCTGAAGCCCTTAAGGTGCAGCAATCAAAGATTATTCAACGTAAGAGACGTAAGGTACTTGGGGAGGATGATACAGTGGAGGAAGATGAAGAAATGAAGGAAGTTGAGCGACAGGAGTAGGCTGTGGCGAAGCAGGCGTCGATGGTAGAGCTCTGGGAGAATGACCCTGACAAAGCTTCGAAGGAGATAAAGAAGCATATGTCTCAGGTAACTATATATAGCTTTGTGTATTGATATTTTGAAGTTTTTTGCAAATTGTTCGAGTTTCGAGGTTCACTGATATCTTGAGTATTTTTAGCAGACGGAAGTCTGGGTAGAGACTTGTAACAATACGATAAAGTAGGTGAAGGCGAAGCTGCGACAATCAAAGGAATATCTAGATCTGTCTCGTGGGAAGGAGGCATCATGGGTATCTCAAGTTCAGGAGGCTAATGCAAGATATAGATGTTCTTACTGACTCTTATGATGAGAGGCTCGAGCAACAACGGTTAAGGTTGGAGCGAGAGTGGTCGGCCAAGCTGAAGGCATGTGAGAAGGCAAAAGTGGAATAAAAGGTGGGTTTCCAGGGGCAGTATGATAAGGAATGCATAGAGAATGTGAGGTTGAAAAAGTTTATCGATGGTATGGGGTATGATGTCGATACGTTGCAGCCTTATCCTGTTTCTCTGGGACTTTTAGAGGGGGATGAATTGCAGGTGAAGGGAGGGGGTGGGTGAACGCTGTTGAGGAAGTACTTGGGGGTATTGGGGGTGATGTCGAGAGTTGTCTTCGTGTAGTGCCCATTTGTGGAACTTCTGATGGTCTGATCGAAGTGTTGCGTGAGGCTACTGAGGTTGGTAGTGCTAGGGCGACTGTGGAGCCAGAGGGTGCAACCGCATCCACGTGAGGTATTTTGAGGTAGGATTCGCAAGTCTTCTTCTGATGGTTATGATGTTAAAGTTGAAATATTGTGAACGATGTTTGTGGTTTTCTGTTGGTATTGGAACTTACTAGGGGGGCTTATTTTTGGTTTTGGTTATCTGTTGAACTTCTGCGGTTGATACTGAAGATATTAATGTTTGTTTCCTGAACATACTGATTATGAGCTTCTGACTTGGAATCTGAATTGCTGATTAATTATGTTATTGTAGTATGACCTTGAATTGCTATAATTTGAATGTACATGCTGTTGATTTTCCTTATTTTTGGACTCTTGCTGATTGATTTTTGAATTATATTGCAACTATTTCTTCTGATGGGTATTATGCTGAGTGTTATCTGCATTTGATGGCATTAGCGAGTGCATTTGTATTTTTGAAGTAGACATTTGATCTGTTCAAAATAGGAAGTTGATCTGTTTTATTGATTATAGTGTGATCGAAGTCTGAAGTGTATTTGAGATATATAGATCGAACTTTGAATGTTCTGTTGGACATCGAAGGCCAAAGCCACAGCGGTGTTTGAAATTTTGAACAACTTCTAGGTCGCCTTTGAGTATCAGTCAGGCTGAGGGGATCTGATACCTTGTGGAAACCCAAAAATTAACTGATCGCCTCCAGCGCATTCCTGAGGATTTGATTATTCGACCATCCTTGCCCCTCGAGTTTGCTAGAATGTTGGAAACTTGAGCAATTCAAGGTCGCCCCCAAGTATCAGTCGGGACGATGGTGGACGTGATACCTGGGGTAAAGCAAGAAAAGGACTGGACTTCAACGGTTTCAGAGCCTGGACAAAGTATATCTGATCGCCCCCAATGCATCCCGGAGGGTCCGGTCTTTCGACCTTCCTTGCCCCTCGAGTTTGCTAGAAATTAGAGACTTGAGCAATTCAAGGTCGCCCCCAAGTATCAGTCGGGGCGAGGGTGGACATGATACCTAGGTTCAACCAGGAAGAGGACTGGACTTCGAAGGCTTAAGCCACAGTGAAGCAATATCTGATCGCCCCCAATGCATCCCCAAGGGTCCGGTCTTTCGACCTTCCTTGCCCCTCGAGTTTGCTCAAAATTATAGATTTTGAACAATTCAGGGTTATCCCCAATTATCAGTCGGGGCGAGGGTGGACATGATACCTAGGTTCAACCAAGAATTAAAAAATAAAACAGTAGACGAAGTCAGAATGGAATAACTTGTTTATTGAATATTTTGGGTAACATCAGTTGTCCATGATTATAGATATGGCCAATTGTAGGAGGCCAATTACATTGTATTCCAGGGGTGTGGTAGGGGCTCTTCGTCTTCGTTCATTAGGTAATAGGAACCCTTGTCTATTTTATCATAGACGATGCAGAGTCCTTCCCAAGATTTGGCTAGCTTGCCAACATTCTGAGATTTCAAAGAATTATTGACGTGCCAAAGCACTAGATCTCCTATGTCAAAACTTCTTGGTCGAACTCTCTTGTTGTAGGATTTTTGAAGTGAAATGTGGTAGCGGCCAAGGTTGGCAATAGCTCGGTCTCTGGACTCGTCAATCCATAACATGTTGCAAGCAAGATCGAACTCATTATCTACGTCTGGGAGGTTAGGGTCTCGGGTGGGTACTTCGAATTGAGTTGGTAGCACAGTTTTGGTCCCATATGTCAGGAGGAAAGGGGTGCATCCTGTATATTTTCTTAGTGTTGTGCGGTAAGCTCGGAGAACGTGTTGTAACTCTTGGACCCATCATCCTTTCTTTGCATCTACTCTCTTCTTAATATCGCCAAAAATTGTTTTGTTGATTGTTTTGACTTGACCGTTGCCCTGAGGATAGTAAGGTGGTGATGGTGAGAGAATGATGTTGTATTTTTTGAGGAAGTTTCTAACTTTGCTTCCAACAAACTGGGGACTGTTGTCGCATCGGATCATATGGGGGCTGCCGAAGCGAGTAATGATATTTTCTCACAAGAATTTGATAACTTTTTCTTCTCTGGTTCGGCAGAGAGGAACAACTTTGACCTATTTAGTAAAGTAGTCGGTTACGATAAGGATGTTTTCCCAGCTACCTGAGGCTTTTGGGAAAAGTCCAATGAGATCGATGGCCCATCTTTTAAATGGCCAGGAAACTTGGCTGACATGGAGGTCTCTAGAGGGGCAATGGATATCGTGGGCGTGACGCCGGTATTTGTCACATTGTTTTGCATAGTCTGAAGCTTGTTTCTTCATATCGGGCCAAAATAATTTTTGGGTAATAGCTCGAAGGGCCATAGAGTGACCAGCAGTATGAGCACCGAAGGTTCCTTCGTGAAGTTCGGCTAAGATCTGAGAGACTTCAGTTTGGGATACGCATCAAAGGAGGACGCTATTTGGGGATTTGCGATGTAATTGGTTTTTGTGGATGATATATCTGTGACAATTTTCTAGGATAGAGCGTTTGGCTTTGGGATCATCTGGGAGAGTAACATTGTTGAAATAGTGAAGGAACAGTTTCTCCAGATCACCAGGATTGTGACTCTCGCCCCCAGTATTGATGGTGCTGATTTCCATCTGATCGATACTTGGGCGTTCGAGTACTTTGATATGGAGTGTCCGCGACTCTGAGTGGACGAGTATAGCTGCCATGTAGGCGAGGGCGTCTGCATGTCAATTTTTTCCCTGAGAGTAATGTGTGATTGTGGATGATTTGGAGAACCGGTCCATTCGCTATCGCACAAAGAGGGCGTAATCAGCCATACGACCACTAGCTTGGTTTTTTCCTGTGTAGTGTCTCTAAATAAGTTGGGATTCTGTGAAGACTAAAAGTTTGGGGATGCCGAGGTCGAGTGCGAGGTCGAGGCCGTGGATCAAGGCTTCATACTCTACTTTGTTATTGGTACATTCGAAGGCAAGTTTGACGGTTTTCTCTATGCGATCATTAGTGGGTGTTACTAGAACAATACCAATTCCTGAGCCATTAGGTCCTACTGATCTGTCTGAGAATTTACGCCAACTAGTGAGAGGGTCCCACAGATCTACTTCTTCGGGTTGATAGTCTGCGAGATCATCTTCGTGCTCTTCTCAATCTACATCTTCGACCGGGAAGTCGGCAAGAAAATCTGCTACTGCTTGGCCTTTCTGGGATATTTGTTTCTCGAAGGTAATATCGTGTTCGCCAAGGTATACGGACCACTGTTGCACTCGTCTGGATTTTTCTTTTTTGCTGAGTACTTCTCGAAGTGGGTAACTGGTAATTGCACGAATGAGATGAGCCTGAAAATATGGTTTGAGTTTACGGGCTGAATAGACAAGTGTGAGGAGTAAAAGTTCGAGTTTTGAATACCGGGTCTCCGCAAGGGTGAGGGTTTTGCTAATGAAATATACAGGTTTTTCGATATTAGAATCAAGTCGAATGAGCACTGAACTAATGGAAGTTTCTGTAGCAGTGAGGTATAAAAAGAGTGTCTCGCCTTCGATAGGGGTACTGATAATAGGTGGATAGCAAAGATAAGTTTAAAGCGCAAGGAAGGCTTGTTCGCACTCAGGCGTCCAATTGATCTCAGGGTTATTTTTCTTTTCTATTTTGGGGGCACCCTGATCGCGTAAGAGGGAAAAAAGCCAAGCACAGCGGTCAGATGATTTTGAAGTGAAATGGTTAAGGGCTGCTATCCTGCCAATTACTTTTTGGACATCTTTCATTCTTCGGGGCAAAGGCATGTCTATGAGGGCTCGAATGTGGGTGGGATCGATCTCTATCCTGTATTTACTGATAAGATGACCCAAAAATTTGCTGGATGACACGCCAAATTAGTACTTATCTGGGTTATGTTTCATATTGTACGTGCAAAGTATTGAGAAGATTTCTGTTAGGTCTTGGAAATGAGTATTCTTATGAAGGCTTTTGCATAACATGTCATCGATATAGACTTTAACTGACTTGCCAAGCATGGGTTTGAACAAAGTTGTGACGAGGCATTGGTAGGTGGCACCAGCATTTTTAAGGCTGAATGGCATAACATTAAAATAGTAAAAGCCTTGTTCGGTTATAAATGCAGTTTTAAGTTGATCGTCAGGGAGGAGGGGTACCTGATTGTAACCCGAAGCCGCGTCTACCATAGATAGGCGTTCGTATCCAGGGGTGGCGTCGAGGAGTATTGGGATAGTTGGGAGGGGGAGTCCTTCGGTGTATGCCTGTTGAGGTCAGTGAAGTCGACACAGATTCTAATTTTGCCATTTTTCGTTGGTATTGCCATGATGTTCGATATCCAGTCTGCGTACTTCACTTCTCTGATAAACCCAGTGGCTATGAGTTTGTGAACCTCAAGGATCACAGCTACTCAAAGTTGTGGTGCCAATGTACATTTCTTTTGCTTTACTGCTGAGGAATAGGGGATGAGATCAAGAAGATGGCACGCCAGGTTGGGGTTGACGCCGGGCATCTCCTGAAATATCTAGGCGAAGATATCTTTGTTTGCTCAAAGGAACTTGGAAAGTTCGAGGTGTTTTGACCCGTTAAGGAGGGTTCCAATAAATATACCTCGACCAGGACCATCGAGTTTGATATAAACAGTGGGTTAAATGGGTTGTGTTGTATCTGTCGAAGTTGAAGGTTTAGGAAGATACTGCGATTGTTATGGGCAGTTGGCAAGTTTTTGTGTTTGGTCGATCTCTGGGTGCTCACAAAGGCAAGGTGCTGAGAGGCTTTCAAGTTCCAAGTACCCTCATGATTGCTGAATCGAAGGGTCTGATGATAGGTCAAAGGTATAGCTCGCATGGCGTGAAGCCATTCTCGGCCGAGTATACCAAGGTATTCGGACTTCTAGTCAATGACTATGACGTTGGTTTGAAGGGTAATGGGCCCTGTAGTGACGGGTAGACTGATGCGGCCAACAACGAATTTTATTGATCCATTGAAACCTTTTTGCTCGACGTTAGCTACGGTTATAAGGTCTGTTTTCTTCATGGTTTGGACTGGCGGAGAAATTGGATGTCAATTGCGCTCCCAGTATCTTTGAGCATTGCATGGAGAACGAGGTTCTCGATCTTAATCATGATGACTAATGGATCAGAATGGGGAAAATGGACGTGTGAAGTATCACAGCTGATGAAAAAGATTCTTTCGAGTCGAGGGTGACAACTTGTTTCTGGCAAGGGGGTGGGGAATTTCTCCTGACAGGTAAGCTTGTAACATTCTTCTACGCGCTTTCGTTTTCTCTTGGAGAGTTGACTGTCTATAATGTTAACTTCGTTAAACTTGACTCTATAGGTGTGTACCTCGACTGGGTCAGTAGTAGAGGTGGATAGGGATTTGAGGTATGACCCATCAAGGTAGCTTGGTAGGTCGGTAATATATTGGTGCAAACGTTCTACTCTGAAGATAAGTTTGAGATAGCGCTGAAGGGCGAAGCATTTATTGGTATGATAACAATTGCATTTGTGGTTGGCGCAGAAAGATTTGCCTGGTCGGACATCGATGGGGAAAGGAACCCGCCAAATGGGGTCTGCCTGTATATGTGGTAGTAGGGTACTGAGAGGAGCAGTGAGTGTAAGTAAAATTGGCTTTAATCGCTTCTTGCGTGCTTCGGTCCTGTTATCAATCATGGTGCATTTGTGGCTCCCAGTCTCCTGTGAGATAGGAGCGATCAGGGGTGTGGGGGCAGAGTGGGTATGTTGCCAAGGTTTATTGAAAGTTGCTGCTTGCGGAGGCAGGCTCTGTTTGCGGGAATCTTGAAGGTGCTCGAGGTCGATATAGCCGTTGACTTTCGAGAGCATTTCTTCGAGTATTTTGGGTTTGTGGAGAACGAGATGTACTTTTACTCGGCTGTGATTGGGCAGAGCATTCGAGTAGGAAAAAATAGCATTCGGGCAGCCGAGGTTTTCAATTTTACGAGATTCGTCGAGGAATCTTCGGGTGAAGGCTTCGAGGGTCTCATTGCCAGACTTTTTGAAATTGAAAAGAGCATCAACTCTGACCTCTCTGTCTTTGTTGAAGGCGAACTGGGCAATGAAAAGTTATGAAAGTTGCCCAAAGTTATGAATAACGCCATTTGGTAGGTTATGGCTCCATAGAAGGGGGTTATCGGTAAGGCTCATTGGAAAAAGGCTGTAAAATATAGTCAGCCGTATAGTAGAGGCTCAGGGCAATTTGGAATTCGAGGATGTGAGATTTAGGGTCTGTATTACGTCATTTGCTGAGTTTGGGAGCGCGAAAGTTAGAGTTTATTTTGATGGCCAAAAGTTTAGGGCAAATCGGGTTATTGAGGCGGCTCCAGGAGTCTGTAGCTGGACTCGCGGTAACACGGATGACTGGTTGTATTTTGTAGTCAAATTCCTGCTGTGTAACGTATGGAGGATGAGGGGGAGATTTGTGGAGTCGAAGGCTGTGAGGTCGAGTATGTGGTTTGAAGTCAGCACTGTACTCCCCGAGCCGTTCTCGAGCAGGACGGCGTGTAGGTTGTCTGGAGGAGCGAAGGGTTGAGTCGGAAGAGTCTTCGGTGGGATGAATCCCGAGGTGGATAGAGCCGGCTGGGGGAATAGTACGGGGAACACCTTCTGCCCTAGTGTTAGCTGGGGGTAACTCAAGGTTTGGGGGAGGGCCAAGGCGGGTACAGGCAGAAATACACGATGGGTCGGGTGCCTAGGACGGGCGAGCAGGTTCCAAGGGCTGTAATCTGTGTGGCTCTCGGACGGTATAGCGTAGCTCATCAATTGCTCTGTTTTGTCAGTTTTCGCCTTCCAAACCGCGATTCCGCTCTATTTCCTATGCCAAACGATGGCTTTCACGTTCTAGATTCAGTTGGTTCTGGAGGCGCTCCTCTGCCTGATCGACTTGTTGAGATAGTAATGCTATTTGGGCAGCGACTCCGTCGCTGGAATTTCTAGCCTAGGTGGAGTTGGAACGGCGTATGGGTATCATTGAGGTTGATGTGCTAGTGTGGAAAATGAGGGGATGGGTACAAGGGAGGGAGAGTGGCAGGGTGGGAAGCACAGAAGACGCCATTTGTAGGGAACTAACTCTGTTTGGACGGGGAGTCGATCCTTACAAAGTAAACTCAATCCTCAATCAAAGGGGACAAGTAATTGGCCAATGGTAAGATAAAACTAAAGGCAAATACTTGCGTAGAGGCCCGATTGCGACTCTCTACGACTTCTGATGAGGATTTTTAAGGCAGATTATATTACTGAAGAGTAAATTAGAGGGTTTGAGTACAGGTTTTCTGGGTGGTCGAAAGTAAAGATGCAAAGGCCGGAGGAGATTTTTCTAACCCTAATCTGGTTTCCCCTCTGCTCTATTTTTAGAAGTATAGGGAGCTGAGTCACCAAGCGTGGGTCCGGTTTACATGATTATGTTGTCAGAAAATCCTGGCGAGTGATGGACGCCGGTCATGTCGGTACTGTTACGGCTGCATTTATTGGTGATGGCTCTGAGCGGCGCGGTGATTGGGCTTGTCAATGTAGATGCACAGGCCAATCAATGCGTTGTCATATCTGATCTTGCTTCGACCGCGTGATAGTGAGGTCGAAGAATATCTGCTGCTGGGACGTTAATTCATGCTTGAAGTTTTATCTGGTGAGCTGGCTGTCTATCTTATCATACTTCGACCGTATGTAGATATGGTTGAAGGATGTCTGCTGCAATGTACTGATCAATTTTCAAAGTTTTTTCCGGTGAGCTTGCTGTCTGCCTTATCATACTTCAACCGTATGTTGATATTGTCGAAGGATGTCTGCTGGAATGTACTGATCCATTCTCGAGGTCACCAAATCCAATAATAGACAATGAGGGTGATCTTCTGGAATGTAAGAAGAGCAGGTAATCGTAAAACTTATGCTTACTTGATAACAAAAGTGGAGGAACTACAATCAGACATTTTGTGCATAATAGAACCAAAGATTTTCATGGCGAAATTCAGACTACAGGGCTTCATGAGGGAAATAATAACGAATGAAGTGGGGTAAAATAAAGGGAACATTTGGATACTCTGAAGGGATTGGAATGGGATTCCAAAATAGGTAACTGCAAGTACTTCTAACCAGCAAATCACGGTTTGATACATGAACTGTAGTTTTTCTTTCATCCATGCCAGTTGCCTCTCTCTCTACAGAATAACACTTTGGATTAAACTAACAACAGTCGCTAGTAGCATCAATGAGCCAAGGATTTGCTTAGGAGACTTTAATTGTGTCCTCAGGATTGAAGAGAGGAGGGGCAGAAGACGGCCACTGACAATAGCCAAGTCTGACTTTTGTGATGTCATCGACAAGGCTAATCTAATTGAGAGCAACACAACAGGAATATGCTTTACTTGGAGTAACACACAGAAAGGGCCCAATAGAATACTGAACTGCCTGGACAGAGGCCTACATAGCCCACTGTGGTCAAATAGCTATTGGGGTTGGAGAATTAGAAACTTTCCAAGAATAGTCTTTGACTACTCTCTCCTCTTTGGGGATTGTCAGGCGTCCCAAAACCTTGCTACATTCCCTTCAGATACCTTCAAGCATATAACACGTATACAAACTTTTGGGACATGGTTAAAGCAGTTGGAACAACGAACAAGTTGCAATACCTTTATTTTGTTTAATGCTCAAAATTTGGAAACTAAAGAACGATATCAAGTAGTGGAAACAAATAGGATCGGACATGATGTGAGAAACAAAAAAAACTTTGGAGAAAGACCTGCTCCAACTTCAGCACAATTAGTAAATTAACTGACAAAGTGATGTGATCAACAAAGACATTATTGACAAGGCTATATAAATATCTCATATTGAAGAGAGAGAGAGAGGAAATGTATTGACGTCAAAAGTCATGAATTAAGTGGCTTCTAGAAGGAGACCGCAACATACAATATTTTTTTAACTATCATGACAAGAGCTAGGAATGAAAAGAGCATCATCGCAGATATCGAGATAGAGGAAGGAATTATATTGACAAACCAATCCTAGATAAAGTCGCACATACTACAGTTCTACACAACCAAATTTATAGCGAGGCCAGTCAACCTCCATAACGGCATTTTGGATGTCACCAATTCCAGAGTGGTGCAAACTAAAAACAAAATGCCGGCAGCACTCCCCAGCGAGGAAGAAATCAAACTCGTGGTGTTTAGTCTCAACAAGGATAGCTCACCCGGTCTAGATGGAATTCCAGGGGACTTCTTTGCTACATTCTAGGAGGTGGTTAAACAGAACTTTTGTAGAGGAATCTAATTCTTTTTCAATGACAGGCGACTACCGGCCAATTTCAACTCCAATATCATAGTGCTCATATAAAAAATCAAGAAACCTGAGAGGGTGATGACTCACTACAGACCGATATGGATGATTAATTTTGTAGTTAAGAGAATCATGAAGATCCTGACTACTAGACTATTACAAATAACAAAAAGAGTGGCGTCCAGGGCACAGAGTACTTTTATCAAGGGTAGAAACATTCACAACAATATTAGGATGGCTTTTGAGCTTGTCATTGAAATGAATGGCAAGAGAAAAGGGGACAGCGTGGGACTCAAGTTGGATATAACGCAAGACTATGATACACTTAGCTAGGATATTCTAACGGCATCTCTCCATGTTTTTGGACTCCCCCACAATTTCTGTGAGTTGATTATGATGATTATCATGAGCGGGAAGATATCAATCAAAATTAATGGCAGTCCAACAGGGTACTTCAGCCCTAGAAGAGGTCATAAACAAGGAGACCCTCTCTCTCTACTTCACTTTGCACTCCCTAAAAATATTTTGGGCATTAACCTATATAAATAGAGGGACGAAGGAAATATACACACCATGGTCAGCAACAGGCACATGCATGCTCCAGCAGACCTTTTTTTCATAGACGACATCTTTATATTCCTCAACGTGAATACCAAATACCTCAAACACCTGAAAGAACTACTTCCTTATTACCAAGAAGCTTCCGAACAAGTTGTAAGCCAAGATAAGAGCAAGACTTTTATGGGGGGTGTTTCGCTCACTAGAAGACGAGTAATTCTTGACATTTTAGGATTCTAAGATGGAAGACGGCCAGAGACCTACTTGTGAATACCCCACTTCCAGGGGAGGGCTACAAAGAATATACTGCAACCTTTGGTAGAGAAAATTAGAAAGCGGGCAATGGATGGGTAGGGAAACTTCTGTCCTTCAAAGGAAGGGTGGTATTTACAAGATCATTCCTAAACAACACACCTATATACAACATGGTAGTCTACAAATGGCCTCAATCTTATATCAAAGAGGGCGAAACTATTACTCAAAATTTTGTTTGGACTGGAGACCCTTCCAAAAGAAAGGGTATCACCCTTAAATGGGAAAAGGCGTGTAAGCCCATATAGGAGGGTGGCCTTGACATACAAAACTAGGGGAAGTTAACGATACACTTCTGTGTAAGCTGGACATTCACCTAAAAAAGAGAAGACTCGGCACGATTCACGTACGCTAAATTCATAAACAGATACGGCGAGGGGATCACATACTATAAAAGATCACCCATTTGGAGGGGGATCTAAGCTGCTGAACGACTGGCAGGCCCACACATGGATTGGGTGATTGGAAATGGGGGCACAATAGACTTTTGGAGAGACTATTGGGCAACGGACGTTCCCCTTTGAGAGTTCATTAGCCTTCCAACCCACCTATGGAAAAACTCTACTGCAAAATTGAGCAATTTTATTGGCATCGAAGGATGGATGATACCCTAAGATATACTTATGTTATTTATGGCATTAGGAATCAACCAAGATAGCATCAGTTACATCCCTTAAGCTTAAGACTAGCAAATCTGGATGCTGGACATTCATGGAAAGTTTACAGTAAAGAACGCATTCAACAGTATTTGCGAAACCTAAGACACCGCATGGTGGTGGAGAATGGTTTGGAACAACAACCTATACCCTCATCTAAGCTCATTTTCATGGAGACTCCACAATCGCACACTATCATTCGACGATAGAGTTAAGAAGAGGGCCATCTGCCGTACCTCTCTCTGCTCCCTCTACCAACCCAATTGCAAAACAAAATGACATTTTTACTTCGAATACGATTATGCTCTGGAAATATGGAAATGGTTAGTGTAATGGCCTAATTTTGTGAGCTCGACGTTGCTTGGAATTAGTCCTTACACTAGTGCACCTGTGACTACAATCAAGTAAATAGGAAATAATAAAGGTATTTAACGTAAAAAATGTATGAATAGGTTAAAAAGACCACAACCTCATGTTGAGGGTTTTATAACAGTTAATTTTATTGCTTGAGGCTGACGATATCTTATTACAAGTTATCTCTAGACTTAAAAATATTAGATCTTGTAAATAAGAAGTCTTGAGTGTTTGAGAATCTCAGAAGATATAGTCTTCTTCGTGATTTCTCGTATATATTTTTGGTCCCTGTCTCTTCTAGAAATTTTCCTTTATATAGGCCCCTTCCACAGCTCTTCATCATGCGGGAGCACGTTCTCTAAACAATGTGGTTAGTGGCTATTGACTGAGTAACTGCTGAGTTCGTGAGAGACAGGTGGTTTAGACTTGTTCAGGATTTTTGGTTTAAGCTCGACCCATATTTATCATTAGTTCATGGAATATGTAGCAATGTTTGACTGAGAATTCATGTGGAGGATGTGTGAGCCTGATATGGAGGTAATTCGAACTGGGGACAACTCGATTTTAGGTGTGATCGAGTGATAGACCCCTACATTCGCCCCCTCGCAACCTAAGTCACGAGTGGCCTTGGTTGAGAAAATCTGGGTATATGGATGTTCGGGTTGGAAGTTTGAATTTCGAAAGAAGTAATAATGTTTGTTGACTGCATGGAAAATGCACATGCCAAAGGAAGATGTATGTGTATTGATTGTTGATGGGAATTGATGGATGTGATGGTTAGGGTTTAAAGAGTTATTTCTTATTTAATGATGATGCTTGGGAAAACGTACCTGCACAATAAATATAGAGTTATATAAAGGGTACGTGCACCGTAGATTGTGACAAAATATGCTGCGGTCTATTGTAAAATTCTCTGCTAGTTCTGAAGATGGTAAAAACTCGCAGGATTGCCCTTGTGGAGCAAATCGCTTCTTAAATATAGAGGTTGAAGTTGAGATTTTTTTGGGACCACTCGCTGGAGGATCCTGTTTCTGCTCCAGTCCCTCTGACGTATAGATGTATGTCGGCAGACGAAGCAGCTGAAGCTGAGGAAGATTTTTATTGCAGATAGAGATTTTACCACATTGTCTTAACAGGCGAGTAACGTTGAGCTTGTCTTCACATTCTCATGGAGAACAAGGTTGGGGAGACAGATATAAGGATAAGTGTCACTGTGGTATAGTTGCGTTGATCTTTTGTGTCATAATGGATTCTAAGGTCGGGGCCCTCTTCATTTCTACCAACTCTGCGGAGGTGGTGGTTTTAGAGGAGGCGGCGATGATAATGGAGGAGGGAGAGGAACAGTGGATGTCTTCTTCTGCATTTCCATCACTCTCTTACTCTAAGAAGACCTTCAGTTTGAAGAGTTGGCTCAAGCACTGAGTTTTCTGCTTATATAGTTTCCATTTGAAGCTCGTCTAGACTTTGACCAAACACATGTGATGGAAGCTTTTTGTCATTTTCAATTTTTTATTTGCATCAGGTTGAAAAATTACTAAAGTAGGAAAAACTAAAGGATTTGATGTATCTGAGTGCCTGAATGACTAGTTACTTGCAAACGCATTGAAAAACTTGTTATCTGCAAAGTACCTAAAGTTGGATGTTGGACAGATTAGGTATCTGTAAACTACCTAAGATCGACTACTTGAAGTACTTGTCATCTGCAAAAATACATGTAATCTTTTTTGACACGAATAAAATTTGTCATCCAATTTCTTGTGCTGGTATAGATATAGAATAGCTCTTAGAAATCGGGCTAAAATGTTTTGAGGAATGTATGAAATTAAATTAAATGTAAGAGTGCCGAAGGCATAGTTATTATAGCATTCGAACTGAGATATATATGTATGAAAATTTATGCTGTGTTGTGAGTATGATTCGTCATGCATGCAGGAAATATGGGAGATAAAAATTATAGGAAATTTGTGGACCAAGAATTCGATCTAATAGAGGTTGATAGAAAAATAAATATAGAAAGAATAAGCTCCACCTGGAAAGTTATGGAATGACTGAGTTCGAGGTAAGGGATAAGTTCAAATAATTTATCTCAAGATTCTGGGTTTTCTGTTACGAGATAAAAGGTCAATATCACGTTCTAAGGGAAAAGTGAGTAAAAATGTATAAAGAGGGGTAGAATGAGTTTTAAATATGGGGACTCAATCTTAGAGAATACGTCACGCCGTATCAATTTGTAGGATTGACCATAAAGATAGCTGAAGTACGGGAGAGGATTTTTGGATTGTTTTGTTATGATGTTGAGTTATCAGTGAGGGTGTATCAATTCGAAGGATTAGATACAAGGGGCAGGGAACTTGAGTATGCCCGTTATTTCTATGATGTATGTTTTCGTGAACTAGTGAGGGATCCTACTGATCGAGAAGAGGTGGTTGGAATGATTATTGAGGCAGAGATCAAATTTGAGGATATGAGGATTTTTGTAGGTGAATTGGTTTGATGTGGTTCCCCAGGTGATCAAGGCTGATTTTGATGCATCTATATGTGAGGTTCATAGAATAGATGTAAAATAGGGGTGATAGAATATGATTGTGATAAGTTTGAATAAATTTGAAAGAAATTGTTAAATAGATCTTTTATTTGTGTGAATGTTGTTTGTTACTGCTGCGTAAAAATGGATTTGAAAATATTTGAAGCTCTGTTATGGTAGTTTTGGAAATTACGTCATTGTTGCTATAAGAGTAGAAGAAGAAGCACATACAAAAAAACAAGGAGGTTCTGAAATTTTTCTTGTGAGAAGTTGTGAAAACTTGATTGCATGTAAATAGTAAGTCAATATGAGTGGGCCGAGGTCAGAGGGTGATTTGGAAAAAAGAGATAAACATAGATTAATATTTAAGGGGAAAGGTAATGATGGGAAAGCGTTTATACCAAAAAGGTGCAAGACTTCTGACATGGATAGTGGGAGGGACGCCTTGGTTCCAAAACCGAGGACGGCCCATGCGAGGCTTAATAATTGCTAGCAGTTAGAGAGAGAAAATATAAATACCGCTTCATCTTCGTCAATCAAACATTTTTAAACATCTAAAAAACTTGAAGAGCTGTGAGAGAGGAAGGAAAAAGGAAGGTAAAAATAGTACTGAAACTTGTACAGATTCAAGCAAGAGGGATCATCACTCAAAGCATATGGGAGGTGTTGAATCTGAGTGGTGAAGGTGGTTGTACAGCAGTGTGGTGAGGGAAGGATACGGCGCTGCCTCAGATTCACATTCTGATATAGACGGTTAGTAGATATATGTAATATGTGTATGTGTTTTGGAAAACTGATTTTGTATTGTTATGAAAGTGATAAATTACTATTTACAATAATCTAAGAAAATCAGGCTTTATAAGAGATATGAAAGATATTTAAATATGGTTGACGCATATAAATAGAGGATAACAATAGATACCTGAACCTGTGTGTAGGTCCATCGTGAGGAGTATTCTGCAGGATACAAATCCTTACTTATAGTTTAGATGAGGAACTCCCCTGTAAGTGAGGCATCAAATTCTGGTAGGGCGAGTGAGTCTGAGATTGAATCGTCCGGAGGTGAGGAAGAAGTAGGTGTTGATAAATTTCATGATCTCTCCAGAAGATTGGTATCCTACCCTCCTCGCTCAGATGCATTTAGAGAGTACTATAAAGCCAAGGCTACTATAAGAGGTAGATGGGGGAGCTGTATTGAGTATGCCAGTAGGAAATTTAGGGGTTGTACCGTAGCAACGAGAGAGAAATACTTTTATTTACTGGCTAATTTGGGGAAGGAGAAGAGAGATAGGGGTATAGATGAATCAATCTCTTTTGAGTACTTCGATGGGGATGTTCAGAGCGAACTCTTAGAGGGCTTTCTGTGCTACCTATCTCAGTTGGATTATGAGATGAGGCTTCTATTTACCAATCTGGCGAGAGAGATTATGAATCTTATCGGTGTATGTCCTGTTCAAATAAATAGGAACATGTGGGTGATGATAAGTGTTTTTGAAGCTTTGAACTCACAGTGGAAAGGACAGGGTAGAAAGTGGAGGATATCCCCTGAGGATGTGTTGCAGTTTTATGGTGTTAAATTTTATTGCCCAAGTAGAGGGGCCTATTTTTCCACGAAGGCAACTCGACTTCGCTTCTTCGATCTGAACTCAGCAGGTCAACCTTGGAATGATAACATGATATGAGTGAAGGGTGACTACCTTAAGAGAAATGATGAAGAACCTATGGAACTTCTATTTAGAGCTGTAAAACAATGTAAGTATAACAATGCATAACGTATAAGATTGATAGTTGAAGTTGTAAGATGTTTACTAATGTTGATGTCTCATGTATAACAGGTCCTAAATCGCAGGTACAGAGGAAAGAGTCATTGTTAGATAAAGTCACTCTAGAGGAGACTGAGCTCAAGGCTATATTAGAAGATTTAAGTATCAGTAGGAAGAAACGTATTAACAGCCGAGTTAAAAAGGTTTTAAAATCCCAGTCGACAAGGCTAATAACGAGTACTGATAGCAGCAAAAAGAAGGGGACTGATGGGGAAAGGCAACCAAGCTTGCTAAAGACCTCTAGAATGTATAGGTGATTACCCGAATCCATTAAGTCGTGCAAGTTAGCTCGAACGTTTCCCAAAAGGCAATAACTGAAGTGTCATGTGGCTATTGGGGATTCGGGAAGTAGTGTTTCCATCGAGAATGCGAAGAAGAGAAGGTTTGATCCTTCTGGTGTATCTTGTGGGAAAGTTGTTGAGGATTGAATTGATATGGAGGAAGACTGAAAAGAGGTGGAAGAGAAGGCCAGATTGGCAGCTCTCCGTAGAGAGGAGGAGTTGAACAAAATGATAGGCTAATATACTAGATTATGTATTTGTGATAGATTTTGTACTATGACTTGAGCTAATCAATAAGGTCAATTTGTTATTTTGTAGGCTGCTCAATTGATGAAGGGAATCTGCCTAGGGGTTGAGGAGGAGAGAGGCAAGCTGATAAGGAAAAATACAGAGCTCGAATGGAATGTAGCTCGGCTGAAAAATAATCTAAGCAAGGAGGGAAAACGGCTGGAGGTGCTGAAGGCTTCCCAAGTTGTTGAGGTTAACAAGCTACAAGCAGAGGCAAGGGTGGACCTTGAGGAGGTGGCGGCTAAGTATGACAGGCTTGGGCATCACCTTATGTCCAAAAAATACTCAGAATAGGAGGTGGATACCATTAGGGCTGGCACCAATGTGGAGGAAGAGGATGAATATTTTGAAGATGATGTCGTTGGGGTGGTTGATGGGCTGGATGGTGTGTCTCCCCAGAAGGAGAGGAATAAACAAGGGGATGATAACGAGTGCCCAGAGACTGAAATTGAGAAGGTAGGATAGTATGATTGTACTGTGATTGTATGAATATGTGTGATGTTGTAAACTGGTTGGATATATTTTGGATAGAATTCTGTTGGTTAAGTTTCTTTTTGTAAACTTTGCTGTAGGAACCTAAGGACATATGCCTCAGAATAAAAGAGTTAGAGGTTGAGCTTGCCAAGGAGAGAGAGACTTCAGCGTCTCTGTTGTCTTCACAAGTGAAGCTACAGGTTAGAATAGAGCAAAAAAATTTGATTCGTATGCTACATTAGTATAGAGCTAAAAGCAATGAATAGAATGTAGAAACAAATCAACAACTCGTTACCGATTTAGGGGTAAACGGCATTGGAATTGTGGTCGGCATAATAGAACTTAGATTTTTTGCATACTCAAGTATAGAGAATGCGTACCTTATACTTGCGAATATAAGTTATGGAGCATCTACCTGAGGCTATACTTTGACCTTAAGTTTAGAGGTAGTTGCACACAGTGAATGTTAAAAAAGAGATATCTTATTAGACATGAGGGATGTAGTTTTGGATGTTCTAAATCGAACTGATATAATATATCTGTAATGTGTAGGTGGAATTGGAGTCAGTTCGCCTTCGCGAAGATGAAGCTCTCCATGTAACTAGGAATTTCAGAAGAGTTTGATAGGATGAGAGAGGCGAATGATGATCGAGAAGATCATCCTGTGAAGGTACATTTTAAATATGATGTGGCAGCCCAGACAGTTGTCGACCAATCTTGGAAAATCGATGAGAAGGATGCCGAAATAGAGAAAGGACAAAAAGAGATCGAGGAATTAAAGGAACGTGTAGCAAAACTCAAAAACCAGAATGATGTATTATTAGCAAAGGGCAAGGAGGCAGACATGGCCCGTTATCGCGTGTGGCTTTAGAAAGATCAGAGGATGATCTGAATCGATTGGTGGCTGGTTTGAGAAGGGACCTAGCAAGGAAAATCCATGACCAGGAGCAAATTCAATCTGATTTGGCGAATAACAAGAGTGAGCTAGGGGTATTTAAAATGAAATTAGTCAATAAAGATAATGACATAAAGAGAGCTCGAGACGATCTAACTACGTCTGAATTGGCAGTTGAGCAATTGACTACAGGTTTTTCAGCGATGGATATGGTATTGCGGTCAGTTCAACAGAGATGCAATAAGTTGAATGAAAGGGTGGCACACCTAAAGGCCAAATTGGGTCAGGTCAACTTGCATGCCAGGAATGCTGAGGCTGGAGAGTGCTCAAAGGGGAAGAAAAATGATGGCAGAAACTCGTTTGTTCAAGGCAATGTTGTTAGCCTATCATCTCAAATAATGGGGATAAAGGGGGATGTCGCTCAGATTTAAGGGAATGTGTGCAGAGGGGTAGAGAAATTACGGGCATGTGAAGGTAAACTGGACACTGCCCTTATCAGGGAGAGAGAGCTAGAGAGTGTTATCAGATCGAAGGAGATCGCGATAAGGGAGAAAGAGGAATTATTAAAGAATGTTCCCGTTACGAACGAACTAAAGTAGGAGGTCGAGATACTTCGTGCTCAAGTCATTATATTGGAGGTGATTAATCAAGCTGGGTCAGTAAAAGCTGATAAAAAAATTTGTAGAGAACATAGCCTTTACAGATTTGGTAAACAGAGAACTGGAGAGTCACAAAGCTAAGTACAAAAGCTTAGAAGATCACAATCAGAGGGGGAGGACATCTTGATCTCACTCAGTTGTAACTCAAGCCTTGCATTCAGACTTGTTAAGATCTATGATTGTTTATTTAGTAGAAAAGGTTAAAAGAATTAAGTTAGAAAGAGATACCCTGTATGACTATATGTGTGAAAGAATATGTATCTACACGGTTGGCATAGATCAAGGAGATTGCACCAGCTCTATGGGAATGGATCTGGGTCCTCAAACTGCTGAATTGATAGAGGAGGGTAGGACTATTGTCATTGCTCAAGCTCAAGAATTTATGGCCAGTTGATCTCCTGTTATGGGGGTTAAGCGAAGCTGACATCCCCACAACAGAAAAAACACCATTGTAGTAGTTGTATATAAGCCTGAAAAAGAAATGATATTTTTTGCAGATATTTTGAGATATAAAAGCTAGTTTTACCTTTGCTTTATCTTATGTCTTGCTAAACTCTTCAATTAAAAGCTAGTATTACCTTTGTTTCAATCTAGGAGTTGAATAGATACAATCAACACATGGTTAACCTTGATCAAACCGATAGAATGTCACAGACATAGTAAAAGAGGTGAAAGCTAGTATGACATTTGCTTTATCTTATGTCTGGTAGAGTCCTTTGATTGAAAACAAGTTCTACATTGTTCTAACCACGGGAGATGTAGTAGAGTCAGCCAAACCAAGTGTATTCTTGATTTAACTGGTATAATGTTGTAGATATATGGAAAGAGATGAAAGCTAGTATTACCTTTGCTTTATCTTATGTATGGTAGAATCCATTGATTAAAAGCAAGTACTACCTTGCTCTAATCGCAGGATATTTAGTAGAGTCAGCCAAACCATGTGTATTCTTGATTTAACTGATAAGATATCGATTGAAAGCTAGTATTATCTATGCTTTAATCTATGTATTGTCTGCAAAGCAGAGAGAAGTATGAAGAAAGCTTATAAGTTTTATTGATTTCTGAAAAAGGATATACATTGGATGGAGATAGAAATCTCACTTTTGGAATGAAAAAAGAAAAACCAAAATGGAGTAGTGAGAGACCTAACGATAATATTTCTTTAGTCGCATAGTGTTCTTTGTACTCGAGATGTGGACACCCTCTTCTGCCATGAGGTAATATGATTCTAGGCCTAAGAGACCTGTAATAAGAAATGGACCCTCCCAATTATCTGCTAGTTTCTCAGCATTAGACTCTTTATGGTATTGGGGTATTCTCTGAGGACGAGATCATCGATTTGAAAAGTACAGCTTCTAATTTGTTTGTTATACAAACTGGCTAGCATATGGTGATATCGACCTAGGTTAGCGATGACACGTTCCGAGTTTCATCAATCCAATTGAGGTTGCAGGCCAATTCAAACTCCTTTTCCTCTTCAGTTAGCTCGTGATCTTTGATTGAATGATAGTATTGGGAAGGAATGACAGCCTCAGTGCCATGGGAAAGGAGGAATGGAGTACATCCGGTTAACTGTCATGGAGTGATATGATATGTCCATTAAAAATGAGGGAGTTCTCGAACCTAATTCCCTTTTTTTTAGAGTGCAACCTTTTCTTGAGCCCATCAACGATGGTTTTGTTGGTGATTTCAGCTTGGCCATTGCCTTGAGGGTAGCAGGGTTTAAATGGTAAGTGAATGATATTGTGTTGGTTAAGGAAAGTTACGACCTTTTCTCTAACAAATTAGGGCCCGTTATCGATACGAATTAGGTGGGGGCACCCAAATCGAGTGATGATGTGTTCCTAGATAAACGAGATGACCTCTTCTTCACTGGTTTAGCAAAGTAGAATTCCTTCTACCCATTTTTTAAAATAATCGGTAGCTACGAGGAAGTGGCGGCAGTTACCTGATGAGTTAAGAATACCATGGAGTTCGAGTACTGGGGCGCGTATCATCTTTCCATGTCGCTGGCATGCATCACATTTGCATGAGTACTCTTCTGTTTGCTTGCGCATGCCGGGCCAGAATACTCCTTGTGTTATGGCTCTGTTTGCTAGTGATCCACCTGCGGTATGAGAGTCACAAGTTCCTTCATGTAAATCGCAGAACATCTCGTCTGATTTCTGTTTGGTGAGGCACTTAAGGTAAGGACCTGTGACTGATTGGCGGTACTAGGTATCATTTTGATTAGTGTAGCACTTCGAGTTGTCTATTAGCTGTCGGCGCTTCTTCAGATCTGTGGGAAGTGGTCCTTCACATTTATTATCGATACTGAGATAAACTAAGGAATGTTTTCGCCAATCATCGTTTCCCCCTTTATCGCCCCTAGTGTTGATCGTGCATACAAAAATATGATTAATGTTGGGGGTTGAAATCACTTCAATCAGGAGATATCAAGCATCTGTGCCCAAAACCCTGGCTAGATATGCCAAGGAATCGGCATCTCCATTTTCGCCTTAAGAACGATAATCGAGAGTTGCTTGCAAAAACTTTCTCATCCAATCTGTGACGAGGGATGCATATTTGGTGGGCTCCTTCGTGGATGGCTGATCATCTGGGCAATCAGCTTGTTGTAAATCCTATACAGCAAATTTGTCGGAGGTATCTAGAATTGCAGAGACGGTATTTTTGCAAGCTCGAGAAAGCTTTTGAATACCCCTAATTTCATAAATACCATTATCGTGTTTGAAGCGGAGTGCTTGATGATAGGTCAAAGCGATTGCTTCCATATTATGAATTCAATAACGGCCAATAATTATGAGATAATGAGATTTGGCGTTGATCACATAAAAGATGACATAGATGGTGGTTGGTCTAGTAGTAATTGGTATGGTGATCTTCCCTACTCGCTCTTCATTAAAACCATTGTATCCGCTGATATCAGTGTTGCTCTGAATAACCTGATCTGCCAATCCCATTTAGTCGATAGCGCTCTGAAAGAGGATCTCAATGCCGCTACCAGTATCGATCATCATTGTGTGCATGACAAACTTTTTCATCTTGAGAATTATGACTAACGAATCATGATGTGGAAATTTAACATGGCTAGTATCGCAATCTTCGAAGGATATTTTGAGTCGGCAATTGCTCGACTCTGGCAGAAGTTTGGTTTCTTTATCTTAAGTTGTGAGATCGCAGTATTCTGACAATCTCCTGTGCTTAAATCTGCTAGTATTGGTGATCTGATTCATCTCGTTCATCTTACTGTGGTACATTTGGTAAAGATGCTTATCCTCAGCTTGATCTTCGACCTAGACAATTTCAAGCTACTTCTTATAGCTGCTATCCTTGAATGATTCCAGGTTGACGGTATATTCGAGAATCCACCCCTCCTTGAAAATGAATTCGTGCAACCTCTGTAAAGTATAACAATTGTCAGTAGAATAATGATTTACCCTATGGTGCATGTAGTACGGTCGGCTCTCGATTAGTTCTAATGGTTGGGAGAGGCGGTAAATCTTATCATTCGTGAGAATGGGAAAAATTGTGGAGATTCAAACAATCATCTTCGGGAGGACAGATTTGACTTGTGGCCCACCTTTTTGAGGGTTGCCAGTACTTCCCTTAGTGCGCTTCTGGTCACTCTGGTCCTCCTTAGGTTTTGTATTCCGATCTGTAGAGGGACCTTTTGTGGTAAGGACAGATTTAGTAAATTTATATCTTTCAGACATCTTCCTTTCCAGGTCGACGTAACCATTAACCTTGGTGATCATATTCTCAAAGGATGCCGGTTTATTGAGGAAGAGGTATTCTTTGGCTTTGCAGTCCAGTTGGAGTGCATTGGTGAAAATAATAACAACAGTCTTCTGATCAAGATTGTCCACTTTACACACGAGTTCCTAGAACTTCTTTGCAAATGATTCGAGATTGTCTCTGTTGGATTGTTTGAGACAGATAAGTGAATATAAATTTTCTTCTTTGTCTCTTTTATAAGCATATGTCTTGATAAATTGCTTTTCTAGTTGGTCGAATGTACATATGGAGTATTCAGGTAGAGAATTAAACCATTGGAGTGGTTCCTCCTGTAGACTTGTAGCAAACAGACGACAAAAAATGTGGTTGAGATTAGAGTACAGCCCCAGTGAATCACGGTATTGTTGAATGTGCTCCTTGGGATCGGTACCCTTGTATTTGCAAATTTTCGGAGTATGGAAACCTTTTGTAATATCCATATCGAATAGTTCTTTGGCAAGTGGACTTCCTTATAACTTGGTAAGGTCATCGGTTATGCCCAGAACTTGTGTGACATAGGTACGGATCGGTTGAGCGGCTTGACGAGGAGGTTGCGGATTATGAGTACCGGTACCATCACTCAAACGATCTCGCACTAGAACTCGAGGCGGAGGTCTCTATTTTTCCTCTTGACGGATGGAACATCGGTTACCTCGGCTGATTTCATATTGAATCTCCCCTCCCAAATAAATATAAAGTTGTAGTTCACTCTGAATTGGTTTGGAAATAGCCTTTCTGGTGGCTCCTTGAGGTCCCAATCTTTTCCGCGTTGAAATATGGGAGGCTTATGGCACCTGATCACGATCTCGTGGTGGAGGAGCCTACTGAAAGTTCTATTGAGCTTCCAAGGCAGTCTGCATTATTGTCATTTGATCTTCGTATCGTTTGGGCGTGGTCAAATGAGCTTGTCGTTCGGCGTCAAACTCTTTCTCACGGAGCTCTCGGTCGTGAGACAATTGTTGTTCGAGCCCGTTGCGCTTCTCAGTTTCTGTGTTGTGATTCGCTCGGAGCTCTAAAAGTTGTTTTGGCTTAATTGAGAGATCGAGCTAGACTTCGGGAGTTGGTCGCCTGGATGTGACCATGATTGAAATGTTATTGTAGAGTGATTGAATATCTAAGGATGCCGTAGAAAGAATTTCTTTCCTACAGATGGTGCCAAATGTAATGGCCTAATTCCGTGAGCTCAACGTGGCTTGGAATTAGTCCTTATACTAGTGTACCTGTGAGTACAATCTACTAAACAGGAAATGACACAGGTATTTAGCGTGGAAAACCTGTGAATAGGTTAAAAAACCATGAGCTCATGTTGAGGGTTTTGTAACAGTGACTTTTATTCCTTGAGGATGACGATATCTTATTACAAGTTATCTTTAGACTTAGAAATATTTGATCTTGTGAATAAGAAGTCTTGAGTATTTGGGTATCTCAGAAGATATAGTCTTCTTTGTAATTTCGCGTATATATTTTTAATCCCTGACTTTTCTGAAACTTTTCCTTTATATAGGCCCCTTCCGTAGCTCTTCATCTTACTAAAGTACGTTCTCCAAACAATGTAGTTAGTGGCTGTTGACTGAGTAACTATTAAGTTCATGTGAGACAGGTGGTTTTGACTTGTTCAGGCTATGCAGCTTAAGCTTGACCCACGTTTATCATCAGTTCATGGAGTATGTGGCAATGATTGACTAAGAAGTCATGTAGAGGATGCGTGAGCGTGATATTGAGGTAATTCGAACTTGGGGCAGCTCAATTTTAGGTGAGATCGAGGGATAGGCACCTACAGTTGGTTAATATCTTCAATGTTCCACCGGTAATAGATTTGGATAACTGGAAAGTCATCCTAGCCCGTACCAATCCCTCAAGCTCATATGTGCAAGGTCTATGGGTCTCTACAAATTCGCTACTTGCAACGGTGTTTGGAAAAAGCGTAACAGCCTCAGATCCAATGATCAGAAAACATCCAACCAGCAGCTGCAATAAGATATCTTCAAAGACATCAAGGATACATCCCAACCCTCCAAGAAAAGAATGTATAACAATGGCACCGACCTCTAAATTATCAAGGCCTTGAAGGTCTAATGTAGACATTGAAACTCAACAACGATAAAGAGCTGCTGGTGGGAACTACCGCTTCCAGGGGAGATAAAGGTACGTTGTGATGGATTTGCCTTGGGTAACCCTGGACCAGCTGACATTGGGGCATTATACCAGAATATGGATGGGGAAGTTCTGGGCACATTCTGCAAAGCTTTAGGCAATACCAATAATTATGTCGTAGAGATACAATCCATTATCCAAGAAGCTTAACAGGCAATAACAAAGGGATGGAAGAAATTGTTGATGGTATCAGAATCTCAAGCAATAGTTCAAGCATTCACGACAAATATACTTCCATAGACGATGGTCAATAAATGGAGGTGAATTAAACAGAAACTAGACTCATTCAAAATATCACAAGTTTGGAGAGAAGCAAAGTTCTCAACGGATAGAGTAGCAAATTTAGGGTCCACAAATGGAAAACACCTTTGAAGAATGGTGTCCAGGGAGGCCATCTTTTCTTACATGCATAGAGAACCCAGACACAGAATACTTTAGATTCCCTAAGTAGCTCTTACAGAAGTTATAACACCAAGTCGTTCGAACAAAATTAACAGCCGTTCGAATGAACTTGGAAGTTTTTTCTCAACATGTCGATTCAGACGACAATTTGAAAGATTTTTTCATCATGTCGTTCGAATGAACTTGGAAGTCGTTCAAATGAGTTGCACAATATTTTTAACACTGGCTTCTTTCGGCACGTCGATTTAGATGACAATTCGTAGGCTTTTTCATCAATTTGTTCAAATGACATTGGAGATCGTTCGAATAAGATAGCTGTAATGGCATGTTTTATAGGAGAAAAACCTTCACAAATACTTATTCATAAGGATTGCGTAATAAAGAGCTAAACAACCAAGATTTTACGTAGAAAACTCAGTAGAAACTGAGAAAAACCACGACCTCGTGGAGGATTTGATGTAAAATCAAGTAGATGCTAGTTATTACAAGTTTTCCGAGTGTTGCTAGTGTCTAGGATTGAGAAATTTAAGACTTACGGTCCTTTTGAATCTATTTTCTGCCTGTATTTATAATATATACAGGCAGATAACAAAAGAAAGAAAAAGTCTCCTATTCTGGGGGTAGTGGGCGAACTTTACGGATCTCTAATAGTTCCTTCTTAACTGGGCTTCAACGGCTACTTTTGGTAAGTCGAGGACTTACAGAATCTTCTAGAATGTTGAGCTGTCTTTGACTAAATAGTATTCAGCTGTCTTCAACTATAGAATACTGGCTTATTCTTGTCGAATTTGGAGAATATGATACTATAATCATCATATTCTTGACTGAAGTACTTGTAGTTGTGTCGAGAAGAAAACTGGAAGTGAAAAAGGTTCCCGAATATTCTCCGTTGTCAGCAATGTCATTACCGAGGTCAAGGTGAACTATATCTGGTCTGGTTGGATTCGAGGCGCAATTAATGTTATGCATTGAATGTAGGGGGAGGAAGTTGGGTAAAAATTAAAAGTTATGGAAGGTAGGATGGTGGTGTTTAGTTGAGTGATGCCGCCCCAAGTATGGTGGATGATGCATTTTAAGGCTGAAGACGGTGAGCGTTCTGACAAAATCTAGCGCTGACCAAGAGTTAAGAAACTATTATGTGATCGGATCAGAGCATTGGGGTGGGAGCAAAAATCAAACAGAGACAAGATGTGTCAGTTGGAAATAGTGGCATCATCCTGCGGTTGTGAAGGTAATGTATGGTATCAGTTGGGGGGTGAAAGGGTAACTGTCAATGTTGGTGATGAAGATTTGAAGCTTGGATGGGCGTTCAGAGATCTTGCCGAATGTGTGAGTGTTCTTAAAAATTTTTGCTACCTTTTTCTTGCTGAAGCATCTCTTAGAAGTTTAGTGACTTGAGAGTCATTGAGCTTCGAGGACTAGAAAGAGGCTTTAATGTCAGATTCTGGCAAAAAGCAAATATCGATATTAGTGATATATTGAAGTAAGTTAGTAATAGCAGATAAATTGTAATAGAAGAAATATCAAGTATTAGAAATGAATGTACTCAAAAGAGATAGATATCGAATGTAATGAAATCGAATGAGAGAGATACCGAATGTAAGAAACAAGTTATTAAATAAATAAATATGTGTATTTAATTTATTTTTGTCTGTGTATTGCATCGAGTATTGAATATTTATGAGAACATGTTGCTATAATATTGTAAAATATGTGCCATGTGCATAAAGTCGAAGGTAGTTACTGTGTTGGGTCAATGACTGATTTGGAGGATGATTGATTTGACTCTGACTGTGTAGAGTTTCAAAGAATAATAAATACAGGTAAGTTGGAGTGTTGACTGAAAGAGTATAAAGATAAGCTTGTTGCCACAGGGGTGAGGCATTCATGGAAGATGGTGATGATGAGATCTCAGGTCCGGGATGGGTTTTACAGGTGGGTATAGGCAATGTATTGGGTGTTGTTCAACCGATACTTCGATTCGCGGAGTATGGAATGGCATTTTTATGATCCTGAGGAACCGGATTATGAAGGGATGAGCGAGGCAGAGGTAAAGGAGGCTAAGGAGGAGTTTGAGTTTCGTATAAAACTTCAGTTTTGGCATCCTCCTGGATGTTGTGGTGGAATATGGATTCGAGCAAAGTTGATGGTGAAGAGGGAAGATGAAGCGGCAGCGAGGGGTTTATGAAGAGTAAACGTTTGGGATATAGGCATTATGTACTAGTTAAATGTGTTGGCAAAATATAATGTAAAGAATTTATGCAATATGTTTTGTTGGTTGAAGGAATGTTTATTGTGTTGTCGAATGAAATACGTACTGCCAACTGTCGGGAAATAAAAATTGGGGTAAAAAGAAGTGTTTGTCGAATAAAATATAGCTTATGTCTAATATGATCCCATAAGTATAGAAATTGATAAGATAGTATGAATAGGGGAACGTATATGCAAAATGAATATGGCAAGATGTGTTCCATTAGGTGATGGTATGATATATAAGGAAAACGATGTAAATTAGCTATTTGATAAGATAGATCGTGTACTGATGGATATGAATATGTCTGCAGAAATTCGTTGAGAATTTGAAGGATTGAAGTATGAATGCAAAGGTTTATTTGTGGGGAGAAGATTAAGAGACAAAGAAGTCGAGAAAAAATGCATGAAGCATTACATTCGAAGAACTGGATGGTCGTCAAGTGGTACGACGAACAGTCACGTGGGGTCTATAAATATGTCTTATGATGGCGATTGTTCTAATCTTTTGCAAACTGAATTTTTTTTTGAGGGAGTGAATCCTGTTGTTCGTCGCTGAAGTGGTTAGATACGATTACGAAGGAAGAGATTAGTGTGCTGATCGAAAGGGCTATGCGAGCGAAGGAGAGGGTTACAGAATCGGCGCGTAAACAAGGTTAGTGATTCTTTCAAAATTATTGTCTAATTTGATGAATTGGGTATAGAATAACTAGATATGGAAATTGAATAATATCATAGTGAATTGAAAACAAATGAGTTGCTATACGTTTAGATATATTTGAAATAAATGAGTTGGAATAATAAATTAGGATTAGTGATTTAAATAGATTAATAGATGGTAATTTTGGGTTTCTGGTGGAGGAAAAAGGAGATAGATAGATAGATGGTGGGTACTGTAATTTACGGCGCATATAGGGGAAATGGTGGTGATATAGCCGGATTTGCTGGAGATTATGGTTGTTGCCAGATTTTGTGCCGGAGAAAGGGAATTCGTAAAATGGAAATAACTATTTTTGGCGTGAAAAGGTTAAACGTGTTCAAGAAGCTGTTTAGATTCTTGTAATTCGATAAAAGATAAAAATTAACAAGATTATCGGGGTTACTTATGAAACATAGAAAAGCATCAAAAACTTAGCAGATGGCTATTTAATGAAAATTACCAAGATGAATTAATTGATATGAACTAGATCGAGAATTGTGGTAATAAGTATAAATGTAAATAATAGTAGCAGATAGTAAAGTGAATGAGGTGTTGGAGAGTGATCGTGGCAACGATATCTTTATGAATATATGAACTTAGGAGCATATATATATGTATCACATATCAAAGATTCAAACTGTGTAAAAATATGAAATCTGATTGGTAGGTTCTAATAATGGCTGAACCCATAAATGATGATAAAGATATATTTGCGAGTCTCGAAGATGTAGAGCCCTTGATGATTGATGTGAGAACTTGTGTGCAATAATTAGGGGGAGATACAGAGTAGGTTAGAACAGTGTAGAAACAGGGGGTATGGAACATTTTAGGGTAGTACCTAGTGCTATCGAAGTATCTGAGGAGGGAGTGATGGAGACTGAGGTGGATCATAAGCCACAGGAGAGTGATCAAGAAGGGCGTGGGGATGAGGAAGAAGATGCGGAAGAGGACGAAGAAGCATATTATGGAGAGGATCTTGAGACCAAAGAAATTATAAAATTCAAAAAGAAATATGGTATTGCTGGGGATATGAGACTAGAGGGGTATCAATATGAAATGGTTGAACAAGAGATACCCTTAGATGGCATTCTGGTACATTGAGAATAGATAAAGAAAGGGTTGAAGCTGCCTCTTAGGGCGGATCATAAAAAATTAATTAATTTCAACGATGTAGCCCCAGGTTAATTCAATCTGAATGTATATGACCTGTTTAGGGTATGTGGTGCAATAAATGGTAGAATTAAGACCAGAGGGGAGGAGGTTATAACTGTAGATGATTTGTGTATGTACAACACATTAAAAAAGAACCTAAAGTTAAAAGGGTATCGTTACATGGCGAGGTTCTTGCCGAGGCCGATGTTTTATGATATGGTGTCAACTGGAGGTTGATACACTGACGAACGTCTACTAGTGTTCGGAAACTATGAGTTCGATCAAAAATACCCAGGAGAGCCGCTAAAAAGAAAAGCGTTTCATCTAGGTCTCTAGTTAGATAACTGAAATGATTAAGTTTGATGTAATTTCGGGTTAGATGTATGTTATGTAAATTCACATTTTTTCTCTGTGTTGCCGCATTGAAGGTGAGCGGGAAGAAGGTGGAAGAAGAGGAAGAATGGTATAAGATAAGAAGAGGATTTTTTGGCAGGATCGATAACTTAGCAATTTATCAAGATCGGTTAAGTGAGATTTTTCAAGAAGCAGGGTTGAGAAGGTCGAGAACAAAAGGTTCGGAGGTGTCAGTTATCAGGGGGAAAATGTCAGCGAAGAACAAAAGAGCTGCAGATGGGAGTTTGCCTTTGAATATTCCTTCTTTGAAAGGGTACGACACTGACACGGAGATCAATGCTATACTGGGGGAGATCGATGCTATGTTGGTCAATGTGTTTTTGATGTTGAAGTGGAGTTCTTCGTCGAGGGTTGTTCAGAGTCGAGGCTTCATCTTCGGGTGATCTTTGGGAGACTTGTTTAAGAATTGGATGGGCTTTGAGATATTCGAGTAGGCTTCGATGTAGCCTTTGAGTGTTGGACTGGGGCTGAAGGTTGCGGGTAGGCTACTATATTTGCCCCCTCACAGCAAGGGACTCAAAAATAGGTGTAGAGGCGTTTGCTGAGAAAAACTTATTGGCGTTAAAAGTTGAGCGGTTTGACTATTGGTTTTTGAGGGAGGTAATAAAGAAATGTTGGTGGTCATCGAGTCATAAAGGAGTTTGGATGGGGCTATAAGTATGGGTTATGAAGGTAGGAACAATATAGACTTTATATCTCTCTGCATTTCACTTCACTTTCTTCAGCATTTCTTGGAAAATGTTATGGATACCACGCCCAACACTCACTACCAGCAAAGGATGGGATTTGCCAGAGACCATCGTATAGGGCAGAAGACCGCAGAGCTGAAGTTGAAATCTTTTGGTGACCATGAACTCGACTGGGACATGCCTGAGCTGGTGGAGTTGAAGCCTGGGGTACCCATTAACGGGGAGTCTTATTCTCACTTCTGGAGGCAGATAAAGTTTTATTTTACTGCTGCTGAAGAACGCTACCTCTTCCTGATGGCTTTGGCAGAAATTCTCATTCAGACGGAAGAGTAGTTAGAGTAGCAAGGCTCGGCGAGTGGCACTGACCCGTCTGGAAATAGGGCGGCTTCTTCTTAAAGTGGTGGCCATGTGGTGGTGATGGGTTTTTCTCTTCTATTTTTTTTTTGTTATGTCTGGGACTATATTTTGAAGGTTTCTGTTAATGTTTTGCTAATCGCTATAGTATTTTGTGTAACTGTATTAGGATGGCTCCTCTGTTTTTGTATTTGGAAGTGATGCAATGAGAAGAAACGTTGTTGAAATTATGTTTTCGTATCTGATAAACCATGTATGCGAATAGATTATAGGCGCGGTATCGAATATGTGTCTTCGAATGCTAACATGTAGAAACGGTTTCCTTTGGGGGCAAATATAATTCGAGTTGTAATGTATTATTTTAGGAAATAAGTCGGCATTCGATTACAAAGAGCACTCGAGGCTTGAGGTTTGTGCCATAGGTGTTGTTAGAGGAGGTAAAAAAGAAAAGGGTTCGATGGTTCGAGACTAGTGATGGCTCGACTGTAAGTCCTCGAGAAAGAGGGTTGAATACGTATGCAGGCGAAATGGTTATGTCTAGGAAGTTGGAAAGGTCTGACTGTTTAGTTTTCAAGGAGATTAATTGAAGACCGTAATGAATGCAACTTGGTATTATGGAATGCTTTAAATGTACCTTCATGTATATAATGGGTTGTTGCGAGGAGAATTTCTCATATTTCTTCTTTCTTCTTCTGAACATAATCTCTTCTTCATCATCCCAAAATAGCGGCAGTTCTTCCAAGGGCAATAAGTATGACCGGATTGCGGCAAGGGCTATTTGAGTGCTGGAAAAGATGCTAGAGCTGAAACGAAGGTTTCTTGGCGATCAAGATATTGACGTGGAGATGTCGGAGCTGCTTGAAGCGGAACCCAGGTAACCCATTGCTGGAATGCCCTTTGCGTATTGGTAGGGGATTCTTCAGATGATGGGTCTATTTTCAGGCCATCGGTTGTCCTTGCTGGAATCATTTACGGAAGAGATGGTGGAGTAGGAGGATTCTGCTGCTGAGGCTAGGATCGAGGAGAAGCGTCCCGATGATAAATAGGGGCTTCTTACTGGTTTGGTGAGTGTCTAGGATGGGTATAGAAGGGTATTTGTATTTTTTGTTTGAATTTTACTATTTTTATTTGCATTGAATGAAATTGAGAGTTGGTACTATAACTGTCAAACTATTTTTTAGTACTGTGTGCAAGTTGGATTTTGAATGCTTGAAGTAGCATTTTGAATTGTCAAAGTAACATGCCTGAACTGTCGAAGTAGAAGATCTGATCTGTGTATGAGTAAAATTCTGAACTGTGGAAGTAAAGAGTGTGATCTGTCAAAATAAAAGTCTGATCTGTCGAAGTAATAAAGATAAAATTTTGAGATGTCGAATGTACTGTAGATCGAATGTTTGATATATTTGGAAATCGATTACTCGTGCGCGGCAGATCAGACTTTTATTCTATGAATGCTCAGACATATATATGGATAAATGTTCGAGAATGGTATAGTCGATTACTCGTGCACGAGAAGTAGGTGTGTCAAAGGTTTGTTGGATTTGACTTGGCAGACTGACATCCCATACAGCAGGTCCGTTAGAATTGTACGTGTTCTTAGGGTAGTGTGCCATACAGGAAATTAGGATTTTTTACTCATTTTACAGAAAAGTGTGATTTTATGCTGGGATTTGACTGGACGGCTTCGAATGAGGATTAGAAGGTTCGAATGGCAATGAGTTTACAGCTAATTCAGAGTGAGCGTATGATTTGCACGTGAGAGGAATGTGAGGTAATTTGGTCAAAAACCCATCTCAGCCGTAAAGCCAGGGTAGTGGGGGCGTGGCAATGATAGTGGTTTGGAAATCGATGCGGTTTAGTTATTCCGAGGAGGTATATATATGAGTGAGAGATATCTAAAGGTATTGTTCATTGAGAGAAGCCAGAGAGTGAGAGGAAGAGGACGTATACCATTATTTGGTAAATCTTGGGAGAGTTTGCTGAAGTTGTTTCTGGATGCTGACTGATTTGCTGTTTTGGTTGTACTTCTGCTAACACAATTATGTTGATTGATCTCCGTCAATTTTTGTTTGAGTTTGCCTTCTGTATCTGTGAGTAGGTTCCTCTGGGTTTGTAGTTGCGAGAATATGATCGAGGAGGGGGGGAATTCATGAGTCTAGGTGCTTGCCCATTTTAGGATTTTGGGGGTATTGACGGAGGGACTGTGTTTAGGATCGAGTTTTTGATTGTGTTTGTAACTATTGGAGAAGGTATTTGAAAAATGGGTTACTGACATGTAATGCACTTCGGCCTTTACTGTTTTAACGTTTTGCCCTTCGGCCTTAAAAATGCGGGTGCCACCCATCAATACCTCTTCACAGCCATGTTTAAACCCTTGCTAGGCAAGTTGATCAAAGTTTAAATCGACGACATATTATGCAAAAGCCTCCAAAAATAGACCCATATCCAAGACCTAACCAAAGTCTTTTTCGATACTTCGAACATACAACATGAAACTCAATCCAGAAAAATGCCAATTTGGTATCTCGTCCGGTAAATTTTATGGCAAACTTATCAGCAAACGAGATATCGAGATCGACCCTACCCATATGGGAGCCCTCATCGACATGCCTTTGATTCGAACGAAAAATAATGTCCAATAAGTGACTGGCAAGATAGCGGCCCTCAACCGCTTCTTTCAAAATCATCAGACCGTTGTGCTTGCCATTTTACTCTTTTACGCGACCAAGGCGTCCACAAAGCAAAAAAGAAAAACAACCCTGAGATCAACTCGACACCCGAATGTGAACAGGCCTTCCTCGAACTCAAAACTTACCTTGGTCGACCACCCATTATCAGCACCCCCCTCGAAGGCAAGATACTCTCTTTATATCTCGCTGCTACAGAAACCTCCATCAATTCAGTGCTCATTCGACTCGAATCAATCATTGAAAAACCTGTATATTTTATCAACAAAATTCCTACACCTATAGAAACTTGATATTCAAAACATGAGCGCTTGCTCCTCACCCTCGTCTACTCGTCCTACAAACTCAAACCATATGTTTAAGCTCACCCCATCCGTGTTATAACAAGTTATCCCATTCGAGAAGTACTCAGCAAGAAAGAAAAATCCAGACAAGAACAACAGTTCTCTGTTTATCTTGGTGAACATGACATCACATTCGAGAAGCAAATATCCCAGAAAGGCCAAGCAGTAGCAGATTTCCTTGCTTACTTCCCAGTCAAAGATGTTGATTGGGAGGAACATAAAGATGACCTCAGAGAAGATCAGCTCGAAGTAACAGATCCATGGAAACCTAATACAGGATGGCGTCTCTTCACAACAGATGGATCTGCTGGGCCTAACGGTTTAGGGATCGGTATAGTCCAGGTCACACCAGCCAATGATTGAATAGAGAAGTTAAGCTAAACTTCGAATGTTCCAATAACGAAGTTGAGTATGAAGCTCTGATACATGGCCTCGACTTCGCACTCGAAGTTGGTATTCCCAAACTTACAATTTTCACAGATTCCCAACTTGGTCAAAGACACTATACCGGTGAAAATAAAGCTAACGGTCGTATGGCTGAATATGCTTCTCTCGTTTGACAGCGCATGAACCGTTTCCCCGAAAAATCTTTAATCACTCATTACCCTCGAGGAGAAAACTGACATGCAGATGCCCTCACCTTCATAGAAACTATTTTAGACTAATCAGAATCCTGAACCCTCCATATCGACGTACTCGAATGCCCAAGTATCGAACGGATAGAAGTGAATGCCATCAATACTGGGGACGAGAGTCTCGATCCAGATGACTGGCGTACACCATTCCTCCATTACTTCAACAAGGCTACGCTCTCAGATGATCCCAAGGCCAAAAAATCATTATTAGAGAATTGCCGCAAATATACCATTCACAAACACGAGTTATATCGCAAATCCCCAAATGGCATCCTCCTTCGCTGCATCTCTATAGCCAAAGCCCCTCAAATCCTAGCCGAACTCCATGTACCTGCGGTGCTTATACTGCTGGTCGATCCATGGCCATTTGTGCCATCTCCCAAGGTTTATTCTAGCCCAACATGAAAAATAAGCCGAAAAGTACGCCAAATACTGTGACAAATACCAGCGCCACACCCATAACATCCACTACCCTTCACATGACCTCCATTTCACTCAAGTCTCTTAGCCATTCAAAGGATGGGCTATCGATCTCATCGGTTCGTTCCCTAAATCTTTGGGTAACAGAGAAAATATTATTGTTGCAACAGATTATTTCACCAAATGGGTCAAAGCTGTACCTTTATGCCGTACCAGAGAAGAAGTTATCCAATTTCTATGGGAAAACATCATCACACATTTTAGATGCCCTCATATGATTCGATGCGACAATGGTCCCCAGTTCGCCGGTAACAAAGTCAGAAATTTTCTCAAGAAACATAACATCATCCTCTCCCCCTCAACACCTTACTAACTCCAAGGCAATGGCCAAGTCAAAGCAATCAACAAAACCAAAGTCGATGGCCCCAAGAAATAAGTCGACGCAAATAAAAGCCAATGGGTTATGGAGTTACAGCATGTCCTCTGGGCCTATCGAGCAACACCAAGAAAATCTAGAGGCTGCATCTTTTTCCATCTAGCATATGGTACGTGTTCCTACATGGTACACTTCCCCATGAACACGTACCGTTCTGACAGAGACACGGAATGGGATGTCAGTCTGTCCAGTCAAATCCAACAAGCCTTCGACATACCTACTTCTCGCATACGAGTAATCGACTATACCATGTCTCGAACATTCATCCATAAATAACCCCACATTCGATATATTTGGAAATCGAGCGTGGGGTTATCTCTGGATAAATGCTCGAGACATGGTATAGTCGATTACTCGTGTGTGAGAAGTAGGTGGGTTAAAGGTTTGTTGAATTTGGCGTGACGGACTGACATCCCATACAACTGGTCTGTCAGAATAGTACGCGTTCCTGGGGCAGTGTGCCATGTAGGAAATTATGATTTTTTACTCATTTTACGAAAAAGTATGATTTGATGTTGGGATTTGACTGGACGGCCTCGAATGAAGATTAGAAGGTTAAAAATAATTTGACAGTTATAGTACCAACTCCCAATTTCATTCAATGCAAATCAAAATAGTACATTTCAAGAAGAAAATACAAATACCCTTCTATACCCATCCTAATCATCGACGCGGAGATGCTAGACCTATTTGAAGTAGAACCCGGGGAACCCATTGCTGGAATGTCCTTTGCGTATTAGTGGTAGTTTCTTCAGATGATGGGTCTGTTTTCAGGTCATTGGTTGTCTTTGCGGGAATCATTTGCGGAAGAGATGGTGGAGCAGGAGGATCCTGCAGCTGAGGCTAGGAGTAAGGAGGGGTATCCCGATGATAAATAGGGGACTCTTGCTGGTTTATTGAGTGTTTAGGATGGGTATAGAATGGTATTTGTATTTTCTTATTGAATTGTACTATTTTGATTTGCAATGAATAAAATTGGGAGTTGGTACTATAACTGTCGAATTATTTTTCAGTACTGTGTGCAAGTAGGATTTTGAATACTCGAAGTAACATTTAAAATTGTCAAAGTAACATGTCTGAACTATCGAGGTAGAAGGACTACTAACTGCTCTTCCGCTTGAACGAGAATTTCTGCCAAAGCCATCAGAAAGTGGTAACGTTCTTCAGCAGTAGTAAAATGAAACTTCATCTTCCTCCATAAGTGAGAAAAGGACTCCCTGTTGATAGGTTCCCTAGGCCCCAGCTCCACCAACTCAGGCATGTCCCATTCGAGTTCATGGTCACCAAAAAATTACAACTTTAGCTCTGCTGTCTTCCGCCCTGTAGTAGCCTACCCGCAGCCTTCAACCCCAATCAGACACTAGAAGGCTTCATCGAAGCCTACTAGAATTTCTCGACTCTGAACAAGTCCCAAAATAAAAAATTATCCGAAGACGAAACCTCGACTCCGAACATGCCTCAAAGATGAACTTCACATCACATCAAAAACACTTTGACCATACCCGTACATGGTCGAAGTGCAATAGTACAGACAGCTAGCTCACTGGATAAGACAGCGGCGTGTTTGGTCCTTACAGCTACAGTGACAGACCCAACAACTGCTACAGTGTCAGAATAAAGATGCAAATCCAACAACAGCTATAGGGACAATCTTGACATTTCCGATACCCACTCCGAGATTCCCGCTCAATATCTGGATGGTACCCTTGTAATATGACCTAATCTTGGTGACTCTGTCCTTCCTATGTTCTATAAATAGGAGAGATGGGGAACCAAGGAGAGGTTACGAAATCTCTCCTCTGAGACCTTACAGTTTACCTTCGATCACCTTGTAAAGCCTAGCATTCGAACCTTCGGCTACTCGACAGAAATATAACCACTCTTAAAAATCCTCATCAGAGGTCATGGAGAGTCACATTCTAGGCCTCCACGCAAGTATATTATCTATTGATTATTCGCATTCTAGGTTGTATACTTGAATCCCTCTGCAAGAACTTAGGCCCCTACATTTGGCGTTGTCTGTGCTTCCCACCCTACCAATATCCCTTCCCCATTTCCCTCCCTTTGTTCTCAATTTCTACAGACTCTCCACAATGGTACCCACCCTCCGCTCCAGTTTTACCTATGCCGGCAACTCTATCAACAGAGTGGTTACCCAAATAGCCTTATATTTTCAGCAGTTCGCTCAAGTCGAGGAATGCCACCACGCACAACTTCATCAGGAACGTGAAAAATACTGGCTATAGTTTAAAGCCGAACGGAACCGCCGCCTGGACGATGCTGACAGACAGAACGGGGTGATTAATGAGTTACGCAACACCGTATAAGAGTTGCAGAGACTATAGCCTTTGAACCCAGCTCGACCGTCCGAAGCACCAGGCCCATCGCGGTGTCTGCCTGCGCCCGTCTGGGGACCCTACCAAATCCTGAAGTACCCCTAGTCTATATCGGTGCCGAGGGTTCTTCCCATACTATTCCCCCTACAGGCTCTATTTATCTCGGCATTCACCCCATAGAAGATTCCTCTGACTCCACCCTTCAACCCTCTAGACACCCCAAACGCTGCCCAGCTCGAGAACGTCTCAGGGAGTACAGTGCCGAATACATACCATACACTTGACCTCACCATCCTCGAATCCCCCAATCTCCCCCTCATCCTGCCCATCCAGCACAGCAGGACTTCGGCCACAAAACCCAACCAGTCATTCGCGTCATGGAAAGCCCAGCTCTAAACTCATGGTGTCGACTGAATAACCCCATTTGCCCCAAACTTCTCGCTATCGAGATACCTCCCAATTTTTGTGCCCCCAAACTCTGTAAATACCACAACACCGACCCTCACTCTCATATAATCAAATTCCAAAATGTTTTAAGCCTCTACTCTACTGCCGACCACCTGATATGTCATCTTTTCCCAACGAGTCTCAAAGATAATTCCCTTTGTTGGTATCGCAATCTCCCCAGTGGCTTGGTCTGGATCTTTGAGCAACTATCCCATATTTTCATCGCCCAGTTGCCTTTAACAAGGACAGAGAGGTCCGAGTCGATGTTCTCTTCAACTTTAGAAAATCCAGCAATAAAACCCTCGAAGTCTTCACCAAGAGGTTCCTCGATCAGTCCCGAAATATTGAGAACCTTGACTATGCGAATGCTATACTTGCATACTCGAATGCCTTGCATGATCGCGGCCGTGTCAAAGAGTACCTAGTCCTCCATAACTCTTAAACCCTCGAGGAGATGCTCTCCAAAGTCAACGGCTATATCGACCATGAGCGCCTCCACGAGTCACATAAATATGGCCAACCTTCGACGACTGCTATCAATAAGCCTTGACAAGGCCCACCTTCTACCCCTATACCCCTAATCGCTCCTATCTCGCAGGAGACTGAGAGCCGCAAATGCCCTCACAATAATAGCAATGCCGAAGCTCGCAAATAGAGACCAAAACCGGTCCTACCCGCGCTTATTACCTCACTTAGCACCCTTCTGCAGCATATATAGGCAGATCCCATCTGGCGTATCCCTTTCCCCATCGAGGTTAAACCTGGCAAACCCTACTATGCTAATCACAAGTGTAACTGTCACCACATTAACAAATGCTTCGCTCTCCAGCGCTCTCTCGAAATCATCCCCAAAGTAGGTCGTCTACATTAATATGTTACCGACCTTCCCAGCTACTTTGACGGGTCGTACCTCAAACCTCAATCTACCCCTGCTGCCAACCCCGCCGAGGTGCACATCAACAAAATACATTTCATTGAAGTCAATAACATGGACAGTGGTCGTTTCAAGAGAAAATGCAAGTGAGTCGCAGAATGCTACAGGCTCACCTACCAGGAGAAGTTGCCCTCTCTACTATTAGGATCAAGCCACTCCCCTCAACCCGATGGCATCTCTTTCATCGACTGTGACGCATCCCATGTCCATTTTCCCCATTTTGATCCATTAGTCATCATGATTAAGATCAAAAACCTCGCTCTCCACACAATGCTTATCGACACAGGAAGTGCAGCTGATGTCCTTTTCCTCCAAACTGTTCAAACTTTGAAGAAAACATACCTCATCAGTGCTACCAAGGTCAAACTCAAAGGCTTTAATGGGGCTACAAAAGTTGTTGTGGGTCGAATCAGTTTCCCAGTTAATACTGGCCCAGTCATGATTCAAACCAATTTTCTTATCGTTAACAAGAAGTCAGAATACCAAGGTATCCTTGGACGCGACTGGCTCCATGCCATGCGTGCCATACCTTCGACATATCATTAAACCCTTTATTTTATCACCCCCCCGAGTGCATGGAACTTGAAAGGCTCTCAACGCCTCGCCCGTTCAAGCAAGCATCCAGAGATCGATCAGACCTGGAAGCTTGTCAGCCTCCCATAGCAATCACAGTCCATCTCTATCGTCACACCTTCGACAGACACCACCTCACCCATCGAACCCATAGTTTATATCGAACTCGATGGTCCTAGTCGTGGAACATTAATTCGAACTTTTCTAGACGAGGCAGAATGCCTCGAGCTCTCAGATTTCCTTCGAGAAAATAAAGACGTCTTTGCATGGACGTTCCAGGAGATGCCTGGTGTCGACCCACACTGGGCATGTCACCGCCTCGACCTCATTCCCCATTCCACTGTAGTTAAACAGAAGAAGCGCATCTTGGCACCTCGACTTCGAGAAGCAATAAACCTTGAAGTAGACAAACACATAGATGCGGGTTTTATCAGAGAAGTGAAGTATGCTGAGTGGATATCAATCATTGTTGTAGTTCCCAAAAAGAATGGCAAAATTAGGATTTGCGCCAACTTCATAAACCTCAGCAAGCACACACCGAAGGACAGTTGTCCCCTCTCGATCATCTCAGTACTCCTCGATGCTACTACTGGACATGAGCATCTGTCTATGATGGGCGCAACTTCAGGTTATAATTAGGTATCCCTCCATCCCGAAGATCAACTTAAAACTTCATTTATCACTGATCAAGGCCTTTACTGTTTCAATGTCATGCCCTTCGGCCTTAAAAATATGGGTGCCACTTACCAATACCTTGTCACAAGAATGTTCAAACCCTTGCTTGGCAAGTCGGTCGAAGTTTACATCGACGACATGTTATGCAAGAGCCTCCAAAAATAGGCCCATATTCAGGACCCCACTGAAGTCTTTTCAATACTTCGGACATACAACATAAAACTCAACCCAGACAAATGTCAATTTTGTGTTTCGTCTGGGAAATTTTTAGACCACTTTATTAGTAAATGAGGTATCGAGATCGACCCTACCCATATTCGAGCCCTCATCGACATACCTTCGCCTCGAACAAAAAATGATGTCCAAAAAGTGGTTGGTAAAATTGGGACCCTCAACCGTTTCATTTCCAAATCCTCAAACAGTTTTGCTTGGCTCTTTCCCACTTACACGACCAAGGCGCCCACAAAGCTAAAAAGAAAAACAACCCTGAGATTAGCTGGACACCCGAATGTGAACAGGCCTTCCTCGATCTTAAAATTTATCTTGGTCGACCGCCCATTATCAGTACCCCTATCGAAGGTGAGACATTTTCTTTATACCTCGCAGTTCCAGACACCTCTATTAGTTCAGTGCTTATTCGACTCGATTCAAACATCGGGAAGCCTGTATTTTTTATCAACAAAAGTCTAACACCCGCAGAAACTCGATATTCAAAACTTGAGAGCTTGCTCCTTACACTTGTTTACTCAGCTTGCAAACTCAAACCATATTTTCAAGGTCATCCCATCCGTGTTATAAAAAGATATCCCTTCGAGAAGTACTCAACAAGAAAGAGAAATCCAGTCGAGTATAACAATGGTCTGTTTACCTTGGCGAACATGACATCACATTCGTGAAGCAAATATCCCAAAAAGGCCAAGCTGCAGTAGATTTCCTCGCTGACTTCCCAGTTAAAGATGATGATTGGGAGAAACATGAAGACGACCTCATAGAAGATCAGCCTGAAGTAACAGACCCATTAAACCCTAATACAGGATGGCATCCTTTCACAGATGGACCCGCTGGGCCTAATGGTTCAGGGATCGGTATAGTCCTAGTCACACTAACCAATTATCGAATAGAGAAGGCAGTCAAGCTAAGCTTCAAATGTTCTAATAACGAAGCTGAGTATGAAGCCCTGATACATGGCCTTGACCTCGCACTCAAACTCGGCATTCCAAAACTCATAGTTTTCACAGATTTTTAACTTGTGCATAGACATTATACAGACAAAAATCAAGCTAACGGTCGCATGGCTGAATATGTTGCTTTCGTTCGACAGGGCATTGACCGTTTCCCCGAAAAATCTTCTATCATGCATTACCCTCGAGGAGAAAACCAACACGCAGATGCCCTCGCCTACATAGCAGCTATGTTAGGCCAATCCGAATCTTGAACTCTCCACATCAAAGTACTCGAACGCCCAAGTATCGACAAGATGGAAATCAATACCATCATTACTGGGTGCGAGAGTCTCGATCTAGACGAATGGCGAACACCATTCCTCAGTTACATCAACAATGCGTCCCTCTCAGGTGACCCCTAAGCCAAACGATCATTGTTTTAGAGAACTGTCTCAGATACACTATCCACAAACATGATCTACATCTCATATCCCTGTATGGCGTCCTCCTTCGATGCATCTCTCAAGCCGAAGCCTCTGCAATTCTAGCCGAAGACCTTGAAGGTACCTACGGTGCTCATACTGCTGGTCGATCTATGGCCCTTTGAGCCATCTCCCAAGATTTATTCTGGCCTAACATGAAAAAACAAGCTGAAGAGTACGCCAAATATTACAGCAAATGTCAGCGTCACGCCCATGATATTCACTGTCCTTTACAAGACCTCAATTTTAGTCAAGTTTCCTAGCCATTCAAAAGATGGGCTATCGATCTCATCGGTCCCTTCCCTAAAGCCTCGGGTTGCAAAGAGAATATCCTTGTTGTAACAGATTACTTTACCAAATGGGTCAAAGCTGTACCTTTATGCCAAACCAGAAAAGATGAAGTTATCAAAAAGATCATCACAACCTTAGGATGCCCTCATATGATTCGATGCGACAATGGTCCCCAGTTCGTCGGTAACAAAGTCAGAAATTTCTACAATAAACACAACATCATCCTTTCCCCCTCAGCACCTTACTATCCCCAAGGCAATCTTCAATTCGAAGCAATTAACAAAACCATTGTCGATGGCCTCAAGAAACGCGTTGATGCAAAGAAAAGTCGATGGGTTCAGGAGTTACAGCATGTCCTCTGGGCCTACCGAACAACACCTAGAAAATCTATTGGATACACCCCTTTCATTCTAGTCTATGGTACTGAAGCAGTACTCCCTACTCAATTTGAACCACCCACACGAGATCCCAGCCTCCCTGACGAAGACAATGAGTTTGAACCTGGATGAAACATGTTATGGATCGACGTGACAAGAGACCGAGCCATCGCCAACCTTGGTCGTTGCCATACATCACTGCAGAAGTCATACAATAAGAGAGTTCGACCACGCAGTTTCAGCATTAGAGATCTAGTACATTGACACGTTAATCAATCCTCGAAGCCTTCAAACGCTGGCAAGCTAGCCGAATCCTGGAAATGACCTTATGTTGTATACGATAAAACTGACAAGGGTTCTTACTATCTGATGACAGAACACGAACAACCTCTACCTAATCCATGGAACACAATACAGTTGGTTTCATATAACAGGCCACGGCCTTTACCTTGTACACCTAATGTAAACTCAGAATAATCAATAAACATTTTTTTCTTCCAAGCTTTGTCTCCTGTTTTCTAGTGAATTTCCTAGTTTCCTCTAAGTATCATCTCAACCCTTCGACTCGACTGATACTTGGGGGCGACCTTGAAAATTTTCAAACTCCCAATTTTGAGGAAACTCGAGGGGAAAGGATGGTTGCAAAACCAGACCCTCGGGAATGCATTTGGGGTGAACAGCTATGCTTTGATCAGGCCCCCAAAGTCGTCAAAGTCCAGTTGATTTCCTGGTTTCCTCTAAGTATCACGTCAACCCTCAATCCGACAGATACTTGGGGGCGACCTTGAAATTTTCAAGCTTCCAACATTCGAGCAAACTCAAGGGGCTCGAATGGACGAAAGACCAGTCCTTAGAGAATGTGTTGGTGGTGAACACGTAGAGCCTCATTGTGGCATAGGCCTTTGATGTCCAGTAAATTTTTGGGCTTCCTCTGTGGATCATGTCAACCTCGGCTCGGCTGATACTCGGGGGCGACCTTGAAATTCTTCAAACTCCTAACATTCGAGCAGACTCGAGGGGTACGAATGGTCAAGCAACTGGACCCTCGAGAATGCATTGGGGTGAACTAGTCTTACATCGTTATGGCTTAGGTCGTCGATGTCCAGCAAATCTCCTTGCTCAAACAAATTATCACAACCATCTCGAAGTTCTTCAAGATTCGATCATTCTACAATCATTCAATAGTTACAGAATATGCGATTATATTTATTCAGGAATATACCCAGTTCTACTTCATACATGACCATGAAGTACATTATCAGAGAAGTAGTTTCAACACAGATCAATTCAAATCAAATTCAATTCAGAGCATACATCAAGTATGCAGCTCCAAGAAAGTAAATGCAAATCAAAGTTCACACAAATCAGTTTTAACACAGAAGTTCAAATCAGCTTAAACAAATCAAGTTCTAAGGTCAACCCCACAGAAAAATAAACATGGTTCAAATATTACAACTCCACAACAAATCAAAAACAACAAGCATGGCACCCCAGTACAAATAGCTCATATCGGCGCAGCTACACCCTCATCCCCAACAGTCTCTAAAATACCAACAATGTCGGCACCCATAATCGAAGGTCTCGGCACTGCACCATTGGAAATAATGTCAGTTGCAGCCCCAGCAGTAGCACCATTGACCGCAGGCGCCTCCACGCTACTTCCAACACCTCCATCAGCAACATCTACCTCTATCCCATTGGTCTACAAAATATCTTCAACATCAGGACCCTAAATATTAGGCAAGCATTGTAGAATGTCAGGGTCAAAGCCCAAATCCATAATAAACTCCTTCAGTCTGACTACAACTGTGTATTCACTATTAAACTACCCCTGATAATGCACCTTCTGCTCTGAATTATCCTTATCCTCTGCAGCAAGCTTCGACTGTAATACTTGCTCATGATTAAAATGTTAACCCTTCAGTCTCTTCTCGACGACATCATTGATATCCCCCAGGTCCCGTTTTAACTTATTATTATCAGACAACAGCGACGCCTCATTCCCCCGAGCAAGCTCCAGACTATCAATCGTCTCCCATAACCTCCTCTTCCCTACTTTCACTACCTTATTGTATGATTGTGCCCAATCATCCTTCTGCTAGATTATTCGAGCTGTCCGTACTTTTTGAAGCATGAAACACTTAAGAAAAGTTCAGAATTTCACAAGCAATAATAGACAGTTACCTGATACATACTCCTCTTCATCTGCCTTGAAGCTTTACCTTGGTCAGCGTCGCAGAGCTCCGTCATCGAAGTAGCCTTGGCTAGAGCCTGCTCTTGTCGCTCAACCTCTGTCATTTCTTCATCCTCATCCTCTGCATCATCTTCCCCAAGTGCCCTACGCCATTTGCACTGAATAACTTTCGTCTGTTGCACCTTTGGATACTCAGGAACAACCTTACCCTTCCCTTTCTCAGCCTGTATGGGTACCTGCCTCGGCCTTAGTCTCAAAGCATTACTAGCCACTTTGGGTACTGGCACTGTTTGCTTCGCCGCCTTTTTCACCTACAGAACATACTGAACTGTCCTTGCCAAATCAGCCCCTTCTATTCCCTCATCCACTTTTGGACCACCTTCGCCTCTCCTCTTTTTTGATGGCTTTGGCGTAATGGGTATGTTTTGAAGCAGGGAATCTGTCTTCTTCTTTCTCTTCCTCTAAATTCCAAGACTCTTGAATACATAATTCACCCACTCCACGTCAGAATCGAGTAAGGCATCAATATAATCCCTCGGATTCTCCCAAGACCGGTTAGTTGGACCAACAAAACAAACAGCATGACCATTATCAGTTTATTTGATCAATACCTCAAACAAAATATTCCACAAATAACTTATTGGGATTATAGACTTTATGATGCAACCTATAAGGGTCCTCCCCTTCAGCATTCCCAAAATTACCTTATACCACAACTAAATCTTTATTTCACCCTTGACCTATCGAGCACAGATCAAATAACCAGGGGTTTTCTGGGTTACACTGGATGTGGTACGTATCCAAATTCTGGTTTGCCTTCCTCGTGCAGAATGATACAACATCATACAACTCAATTAAGCCTCTCTTCTCACTCCTCAACTCTACATTCATACCCTCTATTACCCTCATCATCTCATAAAAATTTCCATTCTGGGGCACTAGAAAGCTCTGAGACCTTCTTCCGGGGAAACTTCCCAAAAATTAGCACCTCCTTTACCAGCCTTTGAAGAGGAAGTTGCATCCCCAGTCGAATTTGGCCTCTATATACCATTATACCCTCCTGCGGGTTCAACTTGAAAGTCTACCCCTACCTTCGACAGCTCCAGTTTGGCGGCAAATCGATATAATCTCACCTTTTCTCTTGCCAAGACAGAATCATCGGCCTTATCTGACTCAGTCGACACCTCATTATCATCACTCTGCTCCCCTCCCCCTCTTTCACCACCTGAAGGTCCAGCATTACCCTTGTTTCTTACCCCTTCCTCTATCTCTTCCTCGTCAGTATCCTCAGTCACCACTGTCTTCTGATGTCTAGTGCTCGAAATCCCACTCGCCGGCACCACCATGGCTAACGGGTTATCAGTTACAGCATCTAACACTTCTAAGTCGCTGCCCTCATCCATCGGAGCATGGCCAGAAACACTAGCCTCGTTTTTTTTTACTTCCTCATCTATCAGCCTCATTCTCGAAGATCGACGGGTACGCATATTATCTTATAGAAGAAGAGGCACGCAATTAGATCCATACATTCGACTATTACATGTCAGTAACCCATTTTTCATCTACCCTCTCCAGTAGATACAAACACATTCGAACACTCGTTCCTAAAGCCACTCCCTCTGTCAATTCCCTTAAAATTCCAAAATGTGCTAAAATCCAAACATAAGAATTCCCCCCGTCCTCGAATATAACCTCTCAACTGCAATCCCAAATGATCCTACTTACAGATATAGAAGGCACACTCATACAAAATAGATAGAGATCAATCGACATACCTGTGTTAGCAGAAACACGCTCATAACAGCAATTCAGTCCATACTCAGTAGCAACATCAGCAACCTTTATCAAGCTCTACGCAACAATGGCGTCCTTTTCTCCTGCACTCACTCACTATTTTTCTGCATGAATAGCTCATTGTTTATTCCCTTCACATTTATATACCTTCTCGAAATACCAAAACTGCCTCGATTTCCAAGCCACTATCATTACTACGTCCACACTACCCCAACATTTCGGCTGAGATGGGTTTTGACCTATTTATCCCTCATTCCCCTCACGTGTGAACCGCACGCTCACTCTCAATTAGCTGTAAACTCAAAGCCTCTCAAACCTTCTAATCTTCACTCAAAGCTGTCTAGTCAAGTCCCAACATCAAATCAAACTTTTTCTGTAAAACGAGAAAAAATCATGATTACCTGCATGGCACACTGCCCTAGGAGCACATACTATTCTGACAGACCACCTATCTGAGCTGTCAATCCATCCAGTCAAATCAAACAAAACCTTCGGCGCACCCATTTTTTACACAAGGGTAATCGACTATACCGCGTCTCAAGCATTCATCCATAGATAACCCCACATTCGAATTTCAGATATATCGAACATTCGATCTACCGTACATTCGGCAAACTTTGACAGCTCAAAATTTTACTTATACACAAATCAAAACATTATTTCGACAGATTAGATTTCTACTTCGACAGATCGCACTTTTTACTTCGACAGTTCAACATTTTACTTATACACAGATCAGAATAGTACTTCAATAGACTAGACCATCTACTTTGAAAGTTTAGACATGTTACTTCGACAACTCAATATGTGTACTTCGAGAATTCAAAATCCTACTTCCACACAGTACTGAAAAATAACTCGACTGTCATATTACCAACTACCAATTATATTCATTACAAATCAAAATAATAAAATACAAACAGAAAATATAAACACCCTCCTACACCCATCTACGCCACTCAACAAACCAGCAAGGAGACCTTATTTACCTTTGGGACGCCTCTAATCAGCCTCAGCAGCAGAGTCCTCTTGTTCCACCATCTCCTCTGTAAATGATTCCAGCAAGGACAACCGATGGCCTGGAAACGGACCCATCATCTGAAGATTCCCTCACCAATACGCAAAGGACATTCCAGCAACGGGTTCCCTAGGTTCCACTTCAAACAGGTCTGGTATCTCCGTGTTGATGTCCTGATTAATAAGAAACCTCTGTTGCAGCTCAAGAGTTTTTTCCCACACCTGAATAGCTTTTGCCGCAATCTGATCCTCCTGCTTGACCATAGAAGAACCACTACTATTATGAGATGACGAAGAAGATATGATATCGAAAAGAAGAAAGAAGAAAGGTGAGAAATTCTCCTCTTGACACCACATTTTATACATGAAGGTTCATTTAACACATGCATTAATCCCAAGTTACATTCATTGCAGTCTTTGAATTCCTCTCCTTGAAAACTCATCAGTCTGACCTTTTCCAACTTCCAAGACATAACCGTTTCATCTATATCCACATTCAAATCCTATTTCCGAGGACATGCTATCAGCCAAATCCCCAGTATCGAACCATCAACCCCTGTCACATTTCGCCTCGTACCTCTTTTACGGATTTTGGCTAATACAGGGTCAATTACCTTTGTCCATACCACTATAATTTAAAGCCAATTTTTTCCAATACTCGATGAACATATATATTTTCTACCGTGCCTATAAGTCTATTCCTCTACAACGCCTATCAAAAACAAATACTCAAAATTGTAGCAAAACATTATTCCCATTTCATTCATGAAATTACAACAGAAACAACAAATTTGCAAACCCAAATATACAACCACAAAATAAAAGCAAACCCCCCATCATCATCACCATGTCACCGCGTCATGCAGGAGCCGCCCTATTTCTGGACTTGACAATGCTACTTGCTGAGCCTTGTCTCTCCACCTGCTCTTCTGCCTGAACATAAATTTCCGCCAAAGCCATCAGAAAGAGGTAACGTTCTTTAGCAGTAGTAAAATGAAACTTCATCTGCCTCCAAAAGTGAGAATAGGACTCCCTGTTGAAGGGTTCCCCAGGCTCTAACTTCACCAACTCAGGAATGTCCCTGTCGAGTTCATGGTCACCAAAGTCTTCCGCCCTATACGAAGGTTTCTAGAAAATCCTATCCTTTTCTAGTAGCGAGTGTTAGGCGTGGTATCCATAACGCTTTTCACAAAATATAGATGAAGAAGATGAAAAGTGTAGAGAAATATAAAGCATGCAGAGATCCTACCCCTATAACCCATACTTATAGCCCCATCTAAAGTCATTTATTACTCCCTAGCCACCAACATTTCTTAAATACCCTACTTTATTACCTTCCTCGAAAAACTAATAGTCCACTGTTCAACTTTTGACTAGAAACATTATTTTTCAGCAAATACCTCAACACCTATTTTCGATCCCTTCGCTGAGAGGGGGCGAATATAGTAGCCTACTCGCAGCCTTGAACCCCAATCAGATACTCGAAGCATACTTCGAAGCCTACTCGAACGTCTCGACTCTAAACAAGTCCCAAAAAAAGATTATCCAAAGATGAAGCCTCGACTCTGAACAAGCCTCGAAGACGAACTTCACATCACATCAGAAATACTTCGACCATACTTGTATATGGTCGAAGTATGATAGTACAGACAGCCAGCGCATTGGAGAAAACGGCGACATGGTTGGTCCTTGCAGCTACAGTGATAGGCCCAACAACCGCTACAGTTACAGTTTTGACATTTTCGGCGCCCATACCCGCTCCGAGATACACGCTTAATATCCGGATGGTACCCCTGTAATGTGACCTAACCTTGGTGACTCAGCCCTTCATATGTTCTATAAATAAGAGATACGGGGAACCAAGAGGAGGTTACAAAATTTCCCCTCTGAGCCCTTGTAGTTTACCTTCAATCACCTTGTAAAACATAGTATTCAAACCCTCAGCTACTCGACAGAAATATAAACACTCTTAAAAATCCTTACCAGAAGTCGTGGAGAGACACATTTTAGGCCTTGACGTAAGTATATTGTCTATTGATTATTCACATTCTAGGTTGTATACTTGAATCCCTTTATTTGAGGACTAAACCCCATGGTGTAAGAGCCGTCTTCCTCCCCGCATGAAGTTAGGCCCCTACACTCCCTATACGGCGGTCTCTGGAAAATCCCATCTACTGCTGGCAGCAAGTGTTGGGCGTGGTATCCATAACATTTTTCAAGAAATGCAGAAAAAGGAGATGAGAAATACTGAGAGATATAGAGTTTATAGTATTCCTACCTTTATAACCCATACTTATAGCCCCATCTAAACTCATTTATGACTCCATAACCACCAACATTTCTTTATTACCACCCCCAAAAACCAACAGTCAAATCGCTCAACTTCCAGTGCCAAGCAGTTTTCTCACCAAACGCCTCTGCACCTATTTTTGAGACCCTTGCTGAGAGGGGGTGAATGTAGTAGCCTACTCGCAGCCTTCTACCTCAGTTAAACACTCGAAGGCTACATCAAAGCCTACTCGAATATCTTGAAGCCCATCCAATCCTTAAACAAGTCTCCCAAAGATCACCCAAAGATGAAGCCTCGACTCTGAATAAGCCTCGAAGAGAAACTCTACTTCAACTTCAAAAATACTTAGACCATATCCGTACATGCTGGAAGTGTAACATGACAGACGGCCAGCTCACTGGACAAGATGGCGGCGTTATTGGTCCTTGCAGCTACAGTATCAGAGTACTAAGTCAAAACCAACAACTATTACAGTGATAGCCCCAACATTTCTGATGTCCATACCCATTACGGGATACCAGCACAATTTCCGGATACTACCCTTGTAATGAAACCTAACCTTGGTGACTCAGCCCTTCCTATATTCAATAAATTGGAGAGATGGGGAACCAAGGAGAGGTTGCAAAATCTCCCCTCTGAGCCCTTACAGTTTACCTATGATCACCTTGTAAAACCCAGTACTCAAACCTTCGATACTTGCCTCAAAGCTCCTTTAATATGGCCTTTAATTTTGGTGATAAGAAGGTATTCGAAAAGGAGGAAGAGGAACAAGTTAAAGCTCTACATTTCATTGAGAAGATAAGTAAGGTTTATGAGGTGATTGAAGAACAATTGAATAAGACTCAAGCAAAGTATAAGGCTTGGCATAACAGACATTAGAATGAATGTACTTTTCAAATGGGTGATCTAGTTTGGTTACATTTGGGTAAGGAATGACTAAAGGGAAATGTAAGAAACTCAAGCCTATCCATTATGGTCTGTTTACTATACTTAAGATGATTGGTGACAGCACATTCCAATTAGATTTACCACAATTTGCAAAGATGTATTCGGTGATTAATGTCGAGCATTTGAAACTCTTTGAGCCGTCTCCCTTAGATAAGGACTCGGTAATCGATACTCACCTACCATCAGTTGATGACTTATAGATGGAGAGATAAGATCCATTACAGGAGGATAGTATTTTAGAGAAGAAGGTTAATGCTACAAGACAAGGAAGTATCTAATCGTTTAGAGTTGGGAAGAAATGTTAACTACCCTCCAAGTTGAAGTAGTTCAAAAGGGAAATGGGCACGACCACTTTTTCACATCTTTAATTTTAGCCTGAGTAGGAGCTCAAGGCTCCTAAAGGGGAAAGCCATGATCAACGAGGATCTAATCATTAAACCTTTTAAAAAGACGCAAAAGGTGAGGTCTACTTTAATAAAGAACTGTTTTATTTGAACAGAGCTTATTAAAGTGTTCTGTTCGAGCAAAACTTATTCGTAGTCTTTTGTTCGATTAGAGATATGTTTTTTTTGAACAAAACCATGACTACTTCTATTTTAGGCCATTTTAAGGGCAATTTAGTCTTATATTGTAACTAGGAAACTTGTTACCTACTTAAGGGAAAGGCTAGGCAATGTGATGAGTGATGTAGAGGGAGATCTAGAGATCCAAGTTGTAATTGAGAACTTAGGGTTTTGGAAGAGTAATTCATCAAATAAATTGAATAATAAAAATTCTTCTTGGGAAATTTAACCCACCAAATCTTGAGTTCCCCGTTAATTCTTTATTTAAGGTAGTCTCTAATTCGATTGCAGCTTAGTAGAGGTAAGTTTAATAGTATTTTAGCACAAGCAATTAAAAGAAAAGTTGGTATTGTTTCACCGAAACTCCTTGTCGTTGGTACTAGTTGTTCACCAATAGTTTTAGTTTGTCAATATTACCTGGAAAATAAGCCCAAACTATTTTTAGATATCAACCTTCAAGGCCTATATGTGATGGTCTAGCTACCTTGATATTAGAAAGGCTAAAAATTCTTGGCCAATCTGGAATAAAAATTCTATCCTAAATCAACACCGATGTCGTGTGCTAGTAACCAAGAGTTTACTTGAGGTGAAAAAAATTTATCCCCGCATGCCAGGGAATAATTAGAACCTCCGCAACTATAGATACCCTTTTCTTGATTACAAACTTTGTGCTACTATAGTTTGATGTCTAATATATTTCAAAATAGAAGCAATTGGATGATAACATAACATAAACATGCCTGTAACATACGATATATCTAGCCATCAATTTAGCTTTGATGTTCATGTATGCTAGTTTTTCTTTATTTCTAAAATTTACAACTTCTTACGTAAGGACGTGTATAATTCGATTTCGTTAACTATATGACTAAAAGAAAAGTGACAAGATACATGTTATATAAATTTTACCTTCATTCTTTCCTTTATAAAAATATTTTACACTATAATATTTACATTTTACAGCGGAAATTTTGTAAATTTTATAACTCGTATATATAAGATATATCTAAGAAAGTATTGCCCACCTTTTAGGCCAGTCAGCCGCCTGTCAAAGTCTAAAACATCCATATTTGGTATTTGTTTCATTTCGTCTCTCAAATAGGTGTCAATACTATCTCGTGGTTATTCAATGTTAAAGAGTACACATAGAGCAATTCTAGCTGGACTGACACTAAACCGATACGTTAGTTTTGTACCTCTTCGCTCAAAGACTCTTGCCCGTCATTTTTATAAAAATGTTCAAAAAAAATTATATTATATGAAGAAAATAGGTTTCTGTTTGAACAAACTTTTTTATTTATTTAAATAGGCCAGGCAGAACTCTATTTATTTAAATAAACTCCTTGCTTATTCGAATAGACTTTTTGTTCTATTAGAATAGACTAGGCAAAACTCTGTTTGCTCGAATAAGATCTTTGTTCTGTTCAAATATAACCTTGTCTATTCGAATAGACTATTACTATGTTCGTGTAGAGTATAAGTTTTCAGTTTTCTTATTAAAGACATATTTTCTTTTTATGTTTTTTACCTCTTCTAAAACCAACATTTCTAGGGCTTAAGATTTTAGAGAGAAGAGAGAATTCAACGAGCGATTCAATGTGAAGTAAAACTCAAATTGAATCAATCAAAGTATTTGTAAACCTAATCGTGATTTGGATAGCCTGTGAGTTTTAAGCCTGGATGCCTTGATAGGAGATTGAAGCAAGGCATTGCAAGAATGTAGAATAGATTATAAGAAACTCGATTAGAAGAGAGGTAACTATGAGATGTGCTTATCGAGTTTATAAGTAATTAAATTCTTGTAATGTCTTTTTAATAGTGAATTTTTAGCTATTGGGAAATTCGGCAGCGACATATGGGTTTTTCTCCTGAAAAATGTTTCCCACAGGGTTAAGAAAAATTATTTTTATGCTTAATTACTATTGCTTGCTTTTACTGGATAATTGAATCAAATCGAATTGGGCTAGAGTTAAACCATTAATTCAAGGATTATCGAGCCTATTAGATTTGACCTAAATTAATCAAAATTAATTATTCTCTAGCAAGAAACTTCAATTGGTATCAGAGCGGTCACGGTCCAAGGTTTAACAACCTGAGTGTGGATTATAATTCAATTACTTGAGAATAATGGATTCTAGGAAATTTGAAGGTCCTATTAATCATCCTCTACTCTTTAATGGAAAAGATTATCCATATTAGAATATTCGAATGATTGTATTCCAATAATCAATTGGGGAAGATGTATGGATTTTCATTGAGGATGGATGGCTGTATCCTGCCATGATGCATGGTCCAGCAAGATGTATTATAGAGGACCATAAACCTAGAAATTAATGGACTAAGGAAGAAAAGGACGCTACCAGTTATAACTCTGAGGATCGTAATGCAATCTTTACGATTATGAGTCAAAGTGAGTTTTGATACATTACTGCATGTACTACATCGAAAGATACGTGGGACATTTTAGTTTGAACTCATGAAGGCGTTAATAGAGGATACAATCAAAGAAAGCAAGCTGCAATTGCTTACTTCCCAACTTGAGAATATTTGTATGAGTGAAGATGAACTCTTTGATGAGTTATATGCGAGACTAAGTGATATTGCCAACAGTGGTGACATATTAAGAGCAGTTTATTCTGATGTTCAAATTATTTGCATGGTCCTAAGATATTTGCCAAAGAGCTTCAGATCCAGACGTGATGCTATTAAGGAAGCTCAAGATCATAAGAAAATGCAATTAGACATATTAATTTGCTGAAAAACTGTGAGCATTTAAACTCTAAATGAAAATGGAAAACCCCGTGAAGAATAAAAGTGTAGCTTTTTGAGTCTTCATCTTCCGAGGGGACCAAAGAAGTTGATTGCTTATATATTTCTGATGATGATGAGGGGTTGGATTTTATTTTATTTTTTTATTTTTTTTTATTTTTTTACGCAAATTGTGATTTTATTTATGTAGATAAGAAAAAAACATGAGGGGGGCTTAAAGCCTGACCTCCGAACAGTACATTTTCATTAGTATCTAATAGCAGCAATCCCTAATTTTTTGAGAAAATAGGAGGCTCTTATATGTTTAGGTAGCGTAGCAGCCAACTAGAAGAGGAGGTCCTATCGTGCACTTCCCAACTTGGAGAGACTATTAGCGGACCCATTTCCTTCTCTGTACGTATGCACCATGGTGATTTGTATCTCCTGGCTAATTTGGAGGACCATCCCCCAGATCGCTTGAAACATTTTAGGGTAGAGTCTTGTCTGCTTAAACCTGCTAACTATGACCTCGACATCCATCTCTACCACTAGTGGAGACCAGTAATTCTCCTTACAAAGCCGGAGGTCGTGCAAGAGCCCATATAGTTCAGCTGTCATGTTAGTGTTGTTCCTTAGTGCTATACTATAACCAAGTTTCATTCTTCCCTGTGAATTGTGAATGATACCTCCAGGCCCAGAGAAACCATTACGCCGAGAGGATCCGTCAGTGTTCAGTTTAAACCAACCTGGCGATGGTGTTTACCATTTGACCCATGTACTTAATTTGTGCTTTATTCGAAGCTTATGCACTCGTAGCACCTGAAGAGACAAAGTATCTCCATAGTTGCATCCGTGAGTTACTGAAGTTTTGATCAAGAGATCTTGAAGCCAACGGCATGTTTTTATGGAAATTTGTTGTGCATTCATGAGCACATCGTCGAATCGATGCTTGCATCTTACGTTTCATAGTTCCCAGCTTATTATGGCAAGAAGTACTCCCTTAATAATGCCCATTTGAGTACTCTTGTTTGCTACTAGTATTCAAACCCCTTGCCAAGCCCAAAAACTTTCAGTTGGAACGTTACGAACGCCGCATGCCATTGTAAAAAATAGCCAAACTTGTTAAGCAATCTCTTCGTTTACGAGCTAATAGTTTAAAGTTTTGATGTTACCCGAGCAATAACAGCTGTATTTGGATGTACATGATATCCGATGCTGAAGGAGAGCATCTACCATGATGACATTCTTTCATAATTTCCAGTTGAAGACCTGAATTTTGGTAGGGAGAATTTTGAACCAAATCCAGTCCATACGGCATTGTACTTCTGCAGTCCCTCTTCAGAATTGCCATGCTGATTTTACCGCAAAGCTACCACTTTCAGAAGGACCCCATAGAGGCGTATCGTGGCCCTCACTAATGAAGAACTTGTTGACGAGTGTGGTCTTCCATTGCGCAGGCAATTCGTACTGCAGACTGCTCCAGTTCCAGTTTGTTCCATTCTCGATAATGTCTATTACCATGATTGTCTGTGTACAGTCAATGTTCAGCAGGTCGGTGAGGTTGCCTTCCCCAGTCCAGTCATCCAACCAGAAACTATAATTACATGTTCCTAAACTCCAAACTGTAATGGCTTGCACTGTTGTGATCAAGTATCGAATACTTTTCCTCAGCAAAGAGGTGTTTGATCGAGGCCGAGAGAAGTTGTCCTGTATTGTGTATTTTCTTTCTAAAAATAAGTCCAGAGTGTGTAGGTATATAGAGCATTCCAACATTTCATGAGCTGGAAACTATATTTAATATCGTCGAGTTTTCGGATGCCGAGTCTGCCTTCTGCTTTGGGCAGACGTATTTCATCCCATGAAACCCAGTGATGTTTATTTTAACCTTCAAACTTTCCCCAGAAGAATTGGAGAACATGCTCTCCAGTTTTTGAATAGCCAATTTCGGGACGTTGATACATGCGAAGAGGTGTATCGGCATGGAATTCAAAACATGGTTAATGGGCGCCTCAAAATAAATCATAGGAAATAGCTTGTGCTGAAAATAACTCATGGTTTGTATGATTTGTTTTCGAGCTCCTGTCGTAGTATGATGCACATAGATACCACTTTTCTCTTTGTTGACCAATTTGCCTAGAGAAGGCTTCATATCTTTCCATAAACTTCACCAGCCTTCGGAGAGAGGATTGACTTCCATTCATAAATACTATAAAGTCATCTACGTACAGCAGATGTATGATCAGAAGATAGCCCCTAGAGGATTTAAAATACCCAATCTACCCGTCTGCAAAATACCTCATTAGTACTTTAGAGGAAGCTTCATCTGCAATGATAAACAGTGAAGGAAAGAGGGGGTCCCCGGAGCCTCTAGCAGACTTGAAAATGCCTTTGAAGATGCCCTGTAACACCACTAAAAACCAAGGTGTCTTAAAACATTGTGAAAATAGGTTTACACAGGCACTGCTAAAGCCAAATTTCCAAAGAACCATCCTGAGGAATCTCCAGTCCAGCTGGTTATACGCCTTGGTCATGTCCACTTTTATCATGACGTTATTACCCCGAGTTTTTCTATGTAATTCCCCTACCATTTCTTAGGCGAGAATGATAGTATCGTTAATGTCCTTGCCCTGTATATAGGCTCCCTGATTACCTGAGATCATCTTGTACAGTAGTGCACTTAATCTCGCAGCAATGATTTTTAAGAAAATTTTATAGACCACTGAACATAAACTGATTGCCCGAAAGTCGCCCAATATTGTAGGCATCTCAAATTTTGGGATAAGGGTCAGGAAGGTGGAGGTATAGAATTGTGAAAGAGGTACTCCATTGAAAAATAATTTGGCTGCTTCATGTAAGTCGTCCGTAATGATATCCCAACATGTAGTATAGAAACTAGTGGAGAAATCGCCACTTCCGGGGGCGTTGTCATTGGGTATACTGAAAGCACTAGCTTTTAACTCCCCCATAGTTGGTGGGGTCGTAATACAGTTGCTCTCATTTTCTATAATAATCGTTGGGATGCAGTTGAGTTGTTCCTAGACAGTTTGGGTTGGGGGTGTAGTGAACGCATCCTTGTAGTACACAATAGCTGCTTCGTGGATCATCCCAGTATCTTGCGCGTGGGTGCCATCGGGCGTTGTGAAATTTGAAAGAAAAAATCATTTACGGTTGATTGGCATTACAGTGTGGAAAAACTGGGTATTTGCATCCCTAGCTTGTATCCATTTCACCCGGGACTGCTCCCTCCAAAAATCTCCTCTTTGTGTAACATATCAGCGTGCTCTCTCTGCATATTTCTAAGGTCTGCACTAACTTGTTCGTCCCATCTACCTTGTAACATGAAATCCAGCTCTGCAATTTTGTCTTCAAGCCGCTTGTTGTTTTGCATAACATTTCCGAAAATTGTTTCATTCCATTCCCACAAGGCTGTCTTGACCACTTTTAGTTTGTACACAAATGAAGAAAGGCAGTTGCTTAACATACTCCATGGCTAAGTATCATCGATGAGCATAAGAAATAGGGTGTGAGTCGTCCACATTTTTAGAAATCTAAACTGTCGAGGGCTTTGATAAGCATTGCACGTGAATGATAGAAGAAGAGGGGCTTCGTCTGAACAAACCCGTGTAAGATGGCGAATCTTATGTATTGTGAACCCCGTAACGAATGCAGCGTTGATGAGTATTCTATCCAGTCTTACCCACTGCCGTTACCTGCCCTGATGATTGTTGCACAATGTGTACGCTGAACCCAAAAGCCCAGTATCCATTAACCTCAGCTTGTATCATATATTTAAATTATGTGACCTCACTGTGGCATATTCTTTGACCACCTAGTCTCTCAAATTCATACCGGATAGTGTTAAAGTCCCCCAGTACACACCAAGATGTCGTAATGGTCTGGGCCAGCAAACAAATATCATCCCATAAAGATCGGAGTTCAAAACTTGTGCATTTAGTAGAAGATAAAAACATCACATCATAATCTTGTTTCCAAAAAATCTAAATTTTTCCATTCTAGTCCTGATTGAACATAAAAGAATTGCATTTTATTTGACTACATATGCTACCAATATGCGAGACATCTAAAAAAGGTTCAAACAATACCACAATCGAAATTTTGTGTTGATAAATGAGCTTATTAAGATGATTAGTTGTCTTGGCGTTGCCAATTCCCCTGTAATTCCAAACGAGTAGCGGTCCGTCTACCATAGTTTAGCTTGGGGGTTGTCGAGCACTCTTACTCCTTGTGACCACGCTGAGAGGCATCCGCTATGGCCTTGATCGCACTTTCTTCATCGGAGTCCAATCCTTGCAAGTTGCCCTATCCATATCAAATTCAAAACCTCGTTTAAACTCGGCATCGTAGGCTGCTGCAAGCTCGCCGTCAGACACAAGGCTGTCAACATCCACATTCTTGAGTTTGGTTGCTACTGTATCTGCGGGGACTACCTCACTCGGATTACCCGTAGTGATGTTGTTCGTCGATGATTCCAGAGTGTGCACCATCTCAATAGCATGTGTACTGTCGGTCATCGTTGGTGCAATAGTAGTATGTGGCTGCGATAACCCTATTCCCAACAGTTGTTCCTTGTCAGAGAGAGGCTCGATGTTGTTGCCTGTAAGAGCGTCTCCTAAAGTGCCTAACTGCCTTAGATGCAAAAAAGCCAAATCCAAGGTAGTTAGACTTAATTTCCTCCAAGAGTACCTAACTTGGATTTTAAACTAATTCAAGTAGTCGCATAACACTTGGGCGCCTGTTTGTATTTAAAAAAAAATTAACTTAGGCGCCTGTTTAAAAATAGAACAGGCGTACAACACTTGGGCGCCCAATCGCTACTTAAAAGTCTAAGACCGAGTTTTGGATTCCAAGGCTGAGACTTGGATTTTGAGACTCAAATCCAAGTCAATCAGGCACTGTTGGATAACTAAAATCTGATGTGGCAGCTTAAAATCTAAGGTATTGAGGCACTTTAGGTGTTGCTCTAACACCCAACTCAGGTACGTCACTGTGTAGTTTAGTGCTGCTTTCATTTACCATTGGTTTGGGTGTATTGATAATCCCACTTTTAGCAGGCATTGCTCTGCCCATGTTTGTTTTGTCCATTTGAAACTCGTCCCTCATGTCTGGTAGGACAGTCGGACTAATCTTAGTGCAATTGGATTTGTTAAGGCCTTGCAGGCAGCAGTGTAAACAATACATTGGAAGCCTTTCATAAATCATTGATTGCTCCAAGATGAATGATTTTATGAGAACAAGCCCCACTTTCATTGGGAGGTCCTTCGTGAGATTAGCCTCGACACAAACCCTCACAATACTAGGTCTGCTCAGGCTTAGTGTTGTTGTATCCGCGATAAGGTATTTGCCAATAAAACCAACCATTTCCCTGACTATCCCATTATTTTGCAGATGCAGCTTAAGACCTGGGAACTGAACCCATACCGGAGCAAATGGAGAGTCTTTCTTGAGATCAAAATCAATCGTCCAGCGAGCCAACTTGAAGAAGAAACCTTTGATTTGCCTTGATTAACTAGAGAAAGCTCTTGTGACATCTATTTCAGATGTGATTCACACCATAATGTGCTTTAAATTAGGCACTGCAACCTTAGGAACTTTGAGAAGACCCCAGTTGGAATTGATGTTCTTTTTAAAAATGTCAAATTGAGGTTTTCCAACTGGAAAACTCATAATGGGTGTTGTGTTAAATGCAACTGCCGTATTGGTAAGATCCAAGGGTAAAAAAGATATCACGGGCATCCCATCTTTCGACGAGATCCGAGTGTCAGGTTTGAACTCCTCAAGCGCTGGTTTTACCGCTTTCGAGGCAGCACTAGCAAAAGAGGGTTGTGCAAGGGGAGGGGCAGCCAAAACAAAGTTGACCTGCGTAGGGGATAACTGTGAAGGGATGGAAGAAGCAACCGGCGGGGAGAGGTAAAGCTGCTCAGGGGTGAGAGGTGGAGGGATTGCATGATTGCTCAAAGAGGAGCTCGAAGCCATCGAAAGGGAGAAACAAGGTAGAGGGAGATGGAAATAATGAAGAGAAACAAAATCAAAAGGAGTACGAGACAGTCACAAAAGAGGAGAATTAAATAGATGATTTAATTTCAAAGCCAAGTGAAGAAGAAACCCTAGCAAGGAACGGCTACGGTTAGGGTTACAAGAAGAGAAATGACTCTCATGAGATCCAAATCAAGTTCTGAGTTTGTTTGAGTACCTTGCAATATGAGAATTGAGTAACTTATATTGTTTCAGAATGATGAGGGGTTTGATATATATTCATCAATTGCTCTTATTAGTCAACAATTATAGAAGATTTTGAAAAAGATGTCAATTTTAAAAACAAGGGCAATTGGTAAACTATACGCCACGACTTCATGATCGGGCTAATTCTAATAATCGGCAGACCAACAATGACATAGACTTAAGTCAAGTTGAATGTTATAAGTGTCATAAGTTTGGTCATTATGCACATATTTGTTCCAATAAGAAATCTGGAAATAATCACAAGGCTATGAATATTAGTATTACTTGAGATGATAATGATGATAAAAATAAAAATAATGATGATCTTCCCCAAATAGGTGAGAATGGATAATATTGTATATATCTTCCTTTTCTACATTGTAGTAATAATAACTCTGATACTTTTAAACTTCAGGATCCTATTAAAACTTAAAATGATCTTGGAAATAATGAGTTTGATGACATGAATCTCGAAGATTTATATGCTCAGACATTTGTGAAGCATATTAAACTTGGTAAGCTTAACAAAGTCTTGAAAGATCAAGTTAATAGACTCACACTTGAACTTCAAAAAAATATGAGAATACAAGCCATGAGTTAAAGATGCTTGAAGATAAGAAACAAGGTCATCATGACAAGATTACGATTTTAGAAAAAGAAGTTCATGATGCCAAGGAGAAAATGAAATCAACTTTAGACTAACTATATAAGGCCAAGCTTGATTTAGTTTCAACTCAGCAGAAACTAAAATATTTTTCCATTGAGCAAAAAATATTGATAAGATGTTATGTATGGGGAAAACGAATACAGACAAAAGGGGTTTAGGATATGAGGAACATTACTCAAATGCCAAGACTCCTCAAGTCATAAAATTTGTCAAAGCAATTACAACTACTTATTTTCCCAAACATAATGAAATATCTTCCACTCATAATAAAGCCAAAAGGTTCCCTAACTCTCGGATTTATTATTGTGGAACATATGGTCGAAAGGGTCATATTATGTCTTATTGAAGATTTGCTGAGCCCTCTCAACCATATACTCGATCATCTAGAGATCAAAGATATAACTCAAATATGATATCTTCTAATATGAGAAGTAAGAAATTTTTTAGATCGTTTGCACAGGAAACCTTAGCCTGAAGGATTATTCTAACCATTTGGGTGCAGAAGAATGATTTGACATCTTAGATAAGGTGTAATGATGCACAAACTTCTTTAAATGCCTTCAAGTCTGTGTAGTGGTATATAGACAGTGGATGCTCTCACCATATGACTGGTGATGAGGCTAAGCTGGGTCACTTAGAAGATATTCAAAGTGGCGATAGGAGCATATTTCTTGTAATGGGAAGGGGAAAGGCAAAAGGACTTGGTACTCTGATGATAGATAATGTTCTTTCTTGGCATTTGTTAGTTATGTGATACACATCATACTATTATATTTTATAAATGAGGTTGTGATGTATTAAAATCCCAAGGACAACGTGTGATATATGTTGCTAGAATTACTGACAGTTTCTATGTTGTTTAACAAGAAGCTCTACTGTATAACAAAGCTAAATATAGTGATGTAGATTTGTGGCATTAAAGGTTGGGACATATTAACTTCAATGATTTGTCCAAGATTACGAGCAAAGAGTTAGAAAATGCAAAGAGGTTTTTGGTTTTCCTTTTACCTTGAATGGAAGAACGAAGTATTTTTAGTCCCACATTAGATATGAGGGAAACTCTATTCTACTATATAAGTAAGTCTAACACATAACTCATTATGATGTGCGTAAGAGTTGGTAAGTTGCACGCGCGTGTGCAACATGTACAACCCATGTATGCAAACTAGCTTGGGTGCATGGGCCACCCATGGGCTTGCTCATCCTAGGAAACCCGTTAATTATTATAAGTCTATTATTCGGCCTTGGGGCCTTGGCCCATGGGATCATAGCGATTCCTTGGAATACTTAGTCATATTTTTGGATTTGAGGTGTGAGTTTGGCTATCTCCAACAAACGCAGCTTAAGGTGTGACTCTTGGTGAAGAGGCACTAACTTGAGATGTAACCCTTGGTAAAGAATCACCTATGCTCTATATAACCCAACTTTGTTTTTACTTATCATTATCAGTTTTTTAAAGTTTTCTTGAGTAATTTTCAAGAAAGAAAACAGATGCAATCAAGGTTCATTTGGCAGAGAGATAGAAGTGCTTTCTTCTCTTTATGACTGATCGCTATATCCTTGGAAATAGGGTCCTACATTCCTATTCTTACAAAGTACTATGGCAGGGATGAATCTGTCTTAAGGAGATAGTATGTATACACTAGACTCGATCATCTCCTTAAGAAGTATTGCTTGTTCATGAAAATTGGAAAATAATCTTAAGACAAACTATTTTTCTGTGTGATCAGCAACTGCAACAATGGTAAATCTCGTAGAGATTGAGGGTGAAAAGAGCAACCCATAAGTTCTAAAGGTGAGGCCCAAGATATTCGATTGCACTGAATATAAGCATTGGCAACACAAGATGTTATTATTTCTCACGACTCTGAACTTGGCAAAATATTTCAAGGAAGACAAACCAGAGTTAGAGGAGGAAGAAACTGACCCAACAACCATAACAACAGTGGAGGTGTAGATTCATTCCGACTTTCTGTGTCGAAACTGTATCCTGAATGTGCTGGACAACATATTCTATAATGTGCATAGTCCAACGGAGTCTGCAAAGGAACTATGGGAATCTTTGGACCATACATATAATACGGAAGATGTCGGACTGAAAAAATTTGTATTTGACAGATTCCTGGATTATAAAATGGTGGATTCCAAAACTGTAATCAGTCAAGTATAAATACAACGATAAGAAAGATGTTGTTCATTCTTATGATGCCTAGACTAACATGGTTGAGGGAATCCCTAAACCCCATAAGAAAAATGGGAAAAAAGGAAAAATAGGAAGAATTCTCTGTACCCTAAGGGTAAAGACTTTAAGAACTTCACAGGGGGCTGTTATGTTTCTGGCAAACTAGGGCACAAGTCAATGGAATGCCGCACACGTAAAAGTGGACTAGAAAGTGATAAAGGTACTCAAGCAAACATTGTTGAGATAGAGAACCTGTGTGTAGTGATCCCTAAAATTAACCTAGTAAGCGATTTCAGATGATGATTTGTAGACACATGGGCCACAAGCCATATATGCTATAACAAGAGTTTATTTACTACCTATAATAAGACTGAACATGAAGAGAAAGTATTTATGGGCAACGGTTCGACGTCAAGGGTCGAAGGAAAAGGTAAAGTAGTCCTGAAATTCACATCTGAAAAAGAAGTTACTTTGAATGAAGTGTTGCATTTGCCTGATATCCGCAAAAACCTTGTTTCTGGAGCATTGCTGATCAAGAATGATTTTAAGTTAGTGTTTGAGTCAAACAGATGTATCATGAAAAATATTGGTGTATTCATAAGAAAGGGTTATGAGTGTGATGGACTGTTCAAACAAGCAGTCTTATGTAGACCCATTTCAATTATCAATAAGAATGAGTATCAAATTTACATGCTTGAGTCATTTATATTTGGCATCAACGACTAGGACATGTAAATTATGGTTCACTACGTAAATTAGTCCATTTAGGATTGCTGCCTAAATTCAATCTTGATTACAAACAAAAATGTAAAGTATGTGTTGAAGCAAAATTTGCAAAACAACCTTTCCATTCTATTGAATAAAGAACAACTGAACCACTAGATTTAATTCTCAGTGATCTCTGCGATTTAAAGTTTATTTAAACATGAGGTAGAAAGAAGTACATTATTACCTTCATAGGTGGCTGTATAAGATACAGTCATGTGTACTTGCTCAGAAACAAAGATGAGGCACTGAAAATGTTCGTTATTTTCAAAATGAGGTTGAGACTCAACTCAACGAAAAGATCAAAGTTTTTAGAACTGATAGGGGGGGGAGTACAACTCTATTCAATTTGGAGAACTTTGTGTTAAGTTGGTATTATACACAAGCAAATGTTAAAGTTCTTTATTGGGCAATAAAGCAATATTCTTGGTATTGCTACTGTGACAAGACTCATGAAGTACAATAAAGACTTGCTAGTGCTACAGTCAAGGAGCACGTATTTACCCATAACACAATTTTCCTTTCCGTGTAAACTCAATAATCTGTAATAACCTGTGGTAGAGTGGGCATTGCAGTTCCTGAAAAGATGGCCTTGACAGGAACAAGAGCAAGCTGTTGTCTATGCAGAAGGACTTCGTGGCCTACTCCCCTTACTGATACAAATGTGAGACCGTCATACCTTGTGTCCATCCTCCAACCTATTTAACAATACATTTGAAATTCAAGTTTTAGATATTCCCTTTATAGTAGTTCTATAAATTGTGGTGCTGACATACAAGACTTATAAGAATAACTGTAGAAAGAAGATGATATACGCAAGCAAAACCATAGTACTTTTGCGGGATGTACATTGCACATTTCAGAATAGAGTAGAAAACAAATACTTTGTAGCAAAAAATAAATACTTCACAATGACAAAGGACAGTAACAAATCACCTGAAAACAATTATATGATCAGGTTTTCTTTTTCCTGAACTTGTGTAGAAGTCAAGAAGGAGTCACTAAAATTGAGAAACAATCATTATTTAGTAAAATTCTTTTAATCAACAACATGATATAACACAAATGTTTAAACTCCTACCGAATAATGCCGGCGTCTCTCTTAAATAGAGCAACAACCATTTTAACTTTTGGTGACATTGTTAGGACACAAGCTCTATGTCGAGAAATAGATGACCATTGCCTCAAGCTGACCATCTAATAAATTGACTGGGAAGCATACTACAAGTAAATAACCTTAGAAATATAAGGCAAATCAGCCTGACAGGAGAGCCATGTAGCACGCCCATCCCCAACATCATGGCCGGAGCTTTGGAAATCATAGGAATGTTGAGACCATGTTCAGTGGTCAGTATTGAATTCAAGCCACTGAACTGTAATAAAACAAGGAATGAACAGAAACAACGTACAAAATATAGGAAACCACAGACCATAAAAATTGTTATTTACATATAACAAACAGAAGTTATAATGAGTAATATGCTTCCTCAAAATAACTCACGTTTTTGTTGATCTTCAAAAGACTATTAGCTAAATACTGATCATTCACTCTTGTTGGTTCTACTAGTTTATGCACAAACATTTCAAATTAATGTCAGAAGATGTAGGAAACTGATGTCGCCACAAAAAGCTTTCTTTTATAAGTTGAAAACATCGAAGCACTACTTCTTTCATAAGCAAAGATTACTCTGAACTCGCCAATCATACACAGTAACATCTTAGGTAGACAAAAATTGAGTTATCTAGTAACTATAAAAAACACCTTTGATGTAAATACAATAATTTTAAGATATACTGATTAGGATGCTCAGAAGAATGACGTTTCTATTCAAAATTTCCTTCGTCGTAGAATATCCACAAAATCAAATCCATGGGATAGCACCCAAGCAGACGCATAAAAGTTGCAAATTCCTGCAAATGAATCAAAACATTTTGCGCACGTTCTTTTGCCATCGATGCTTCAAAATCAATATAAAAAAGATAGTCAAAGTACTTGGCACATCTGGCGTTCAAGTCATCAACAACTCTCAAGGGCCACTTCCTTTGAGGCCGGCTTTCAATCTTAGTCAAATTAATGTCTCTCATAGCAAAGATAGCCAAAGCTTTAAATAGAACTTCAGGTCCTTCTTCAAGAGTGAAGACAATGCTAGTCTTGAAAGGCCTGTCAGCTTTTGGAATTATAGGTTTCCTTGCATGTATCAGAAAATGGGTTATGTTTTCAAAGGCATCCTGGATATTTTCAGCGAGTACTTTAAGCCCATAAATATCTACAGCTCGAGCACTAGCAATAGCTCCAATATCTTTTAATCGGTTCAAGGTTACGAACTGGGCAGCACCAGTTGTATCATCAGTACTTTCTCTCACAATACCTAACTTAGTCAGATACATCTCACATTAAGGAAGTACATGTGAATGACTTAAAACACGCTTCAGGTCATCCTTTTTTACACCCGGTAGTCCAAGAAGGCAGTGATTAACAGCCAACTGAACCTCAACCACAATGTGCAACCTATGGCGAAGGAGTAGGTCATAGTTCCGATGGATGCTTCCACCTAAGGTATTCACAATGGGTATAACTGCTTTATGAACCAGCCACAACTCAACCGCCCTGAATACAGCTTCGAACTGATCACAAGAAATGGCCTTACATTTAGAATATGCTTTGAGAGTGGCTGCCTCACTGTACGCCCCCGGTACTCCTTAATATGCTACACGCACATTTATACCATCACTATTTGAAGCAGAAAAATCCGCAATAGACAATGGTTTTGGTAAAAAGCTCAAATATCAGTAAAACTTCTTAGAATCTACTTCCTCTATGGGAACCAATATTTGCTTGAATTCGAGTGATGGCTTGTCATCTTCAACTGGAATGGTTGCTCTCTTAGATGATAAACCCTCCAATTTCTTTCTTATGAGATTCAGAGAATCCCCAGAGGAGGGCTTAGAGGTTACATGAACACCAGCACTCTTACAACTAAATAAATCTCCTTTACGACTGTGACTGTAGTGCAATTACCATCTATGGATCAAAGTCCATACCAACTAAATACCACCAATATAAAACAGACCCAAACAAGTAAATTGTACCTCACAATATGTGATTAGGTATAACTAGAAAGCACAATAGTTATTGTCCTGTAGTCCAAAGATTAAATACCTACCTCATAAGAAACTTGTGTAATTATGGTTGCCTTATTTCACTCAACTCTTGGGACTCAACCGCAGAGGTTGTAATCTGAATATGTGAGTAATAGAAAAGTAGATCGAAAACGCTCTTCATTTTACCATTGAGACAATCACAGAAAACGGTAAATGCTCTAATTATAACTAAAAACTAATCTCTTTATAGTTTTCTCGATATATGATATCTAGTTTACGACTGTAACTGTAGTGCACTTAACCTCTACTTAATCAAACGCTACACTTAAACATAACCAAGCAAGTAAAAGACCTCACCTGATTCAAAACCTGCCGGCCTAACTCTGTATGTTGTGCTTGCCTAAAGATGAGCATTCACATAAAGTGGGGGAACCTGCAGTATCAAGAAGCCGAGTAAAATATAAGTAACTTGCTAAAATTTGAGCGCAATACCATAAAAAAGGCCTAACTTGTTCATCAATTGCCACATGGCAGAGCCATAGTAGAATAAAATATTTATCGTAATAAGCATTTACTTTAGAGGGTTCCAGAGATATATAGTACATACACTGTAGTGGTAAAAGTAGTTATCTACATCAGAGGGTGTAACTTTGAAATGATTAGTTTGCAATTGTATTCGTTGTGCCTTTGAACCATGGCCATGTCTATTCATGAGAACGGGCATCAAAGAAGAGTGTACAACAAAGTAATAAATTGCAAAGTTTTCCCCAAACTGTAGAAATGAAACATGTAGAAAAGAGAAGAATTAAAAACTGAAAATGCGAAAGAAAAGAAAGGACATAACAAACCATATAATGAAATATTTACCCCATGTCATCGGCCAGAATACATCTATAATTATCAGGAGAAGTAGTCAAGCCGGTAGAATCTTGCCTACAGAACAAAAAAAAGAAAATCATAAACCTATACATATAAAAGTGAAATAATGAAGCACTCTAGCATAAATAAATAAAAAACTAACCTAAAACTAAAAAACTAACCTGAAACTAAAAATTGTTTGGTATTGCAATAGTTATTCTCTTCCAAGTATCCAATACCATGAATTTTTATCCTTTTCCCTCCTCCTTTATCCGGGTTTGGGACCGGTAATGAATAGCCATAAATAAGGCTCCATTGGTGAAGTTAAAAAATTGTACCTGTAAAAAAATAAATTAGTAACACGTTGATAAATATTAATAAAGCATTCTGGCCTAATGTAAGATTCATAATATAAAATCTTCATAGTCTAATAAAAGCATAGAAAACATATTCAAACTGAGCAATATTGCCAAAATTCCCTACAATAATATCCTTAACTAAATCACTACTTACTAATAAATATCATCATAAAAAAGTCTAATAAATATGAAATACTCATATCCAAATTCAGTATTATTGCCTAAATAGCCTATATTAAATTCTTAAATTAATTACTTCTTGATAATAAATTGTGTTGGCCAAGCCACAAATGATCCGCATGCATCTCCGATTGTCTTCAAATGATCATTCCCTCTAGCAAGTGATACGTCTTCCTTGAAAGAAATTTGGGTACACACCTTCAACATTCCAATTCCTAAAGATACATTATGAACTTTATATGTAGACTCCTCAATATACCAATGACAAATAGCCACCACATTACTTGGTGTAAGCTAGAAAAATTTGCATTTTACAGGACGCGATGGTATGTGGTTTCCTTGCTGGAATGAAAATAAGAAATTTTAAGTATTAAATAATGTTAACAATTAAAAAGAATTTAATTCCATGTGAGAGCATACCGAAGCTAATCTGTTACTTTCTGGAAGGGTAGTTTCATTTTGGGCATTTATTTGGTTTGGTTGTCGCAATATAAAAATATTAGTGACAACAAATTAATGAAATTAAAATAGCAAGGGAGTTCATATGATATTCCATAAAAAAAATTAGTTTGGCCATTTGAACCCTCAATGACGCTACTTCATATTTTAAACCTTGTACCAATACCATTTCCTCTCGTAATTCCTTCACTTTTTCTTGTAAACTTTGTGCTAACACTCCACTATGTTGTACACTGTGATAAACCATTGGTGAGATGTCGAATCCCATAACCCTCACTCGTCCAGTGCGTTCAGGACCAAAAAGCACTGTGAGATCCACTTCACCGGCATCAATCTAATCCTAAAAATTGCAAGTCACACATTAAGCTATGAAAAGTATGTATAATGAATGATTAAGAAAAATATCAACTAAGAAAGTACATACTATTTTTTCTTTCACCAAGCCATTTGTTGGCTCTTCATTCCTTTTTGTGTGGGCTCATTTCCATACATTAGATTTTTGAACTTTTTTAACTACTGATGTTGTGTCATTTGCAATCTTTTTATTCTACATTATAAAAATGCAAGATATCACTTAATATATATATATATATATATATATATATATATATATATATATATATATATATAATTAGTGATCCATTGCATAATAGACGTGTAAGAGAACTACCATCTTATGCTCTGAGCGAGGGTATCCCAGACGATTACATGCATGGGGCAATTTATAGTTTTTCCTGACGTCAATGTGTTTTTTCCTGGTTTCTTGCACGTAGTAATATTAAAAAAAATCTTATAAACAATTTAATTTAAGGAAATTGAAAAGAAAGGAGATTTATAATTCTCATACCTTGTACTCGGATGTCGTGCACTGTTCAGCAAAAATTTCCCATTGGTCGTAAGGTACATCCTCAGGACAATTTGTAAGAGCTTGTTCCAAATCATCTTCAATATCAATTACTTTTCTCTTTTGAACTTTGTATTCACGCCAATCCTTCCCCATAGTCATAAGTGCAAGCTTTCTAGCGTCATTAGGTACTATAAACTTTTACTGCAAATAGGAGTTAAATTTTTTTAAATTTTACTTAAGAACATAATTAATATAAAATAAAAGTGTATATTACCTTAATCATGGTCCATAACCTATCTCTGAATTTATTTCCCACATCATGCCAGGTGGCAAATGTGATCGGAACCACCTCTCTAACTATAATACCAAGATATGTGTTGTAACCCACCGAATCTTCCCCAACGGGTTGCCCTAACAAGTTGCATTCCAGAGGTCATCTTAAGTAGTTTTCAGTTGCAATAACTTTACATTTTTTTGGCCCCCTTCAGCGAATGAAATTGTGCATAGTCTGGTTTGATGCTTCAGAAGTAGCTTCTTCTCCCGGGCTCATGTTATGTTCTCCCTGCACTATTTTTGGCACTATTTTTGGTTGGGCAGATCGACAAAGACCTATCGTGGCACGTGCTATAACAAATGCACATGAGCAATAGAACACGTGTATACTTCGGATATATAGTTGAATTATGCTAACCACCTATTATTTACCTCTAGGATTTAAATAATTTGTTGTACCAAGATTTTCAACGACACATTTTGCCTTTCTTGCAATGTCAATTTGAACCTAAAATTATAAATATTGTTACCAACGTGAAATAAGTGTACTGGTCATTGAAATTAAAATTATAAAAGATATTCTTTGGAGTTTCTTATAGGTGTCATCTTTTTCGCTGAATTTCTTCGTTCCATAGTATCACTTCAAGAAAGCTTGACCTATTAAAACATAATCTCATATCAAAATATCATTGAATTTCGTATAACTATTAGAAACATTAATATCATAAAAGGAGAAAAACTGCCTAATCCCAAATCACTATGGGATAATCTAATAAATTAACAATAAATATTCAACTAAGTTACTAAACCAGACATATAACAGGTAGTAAACAAATTAAGTTCTTTATTTTGAAGAGTTAATAAAAGATAAACTACTCAAGTAGTAACTAAACAAAACATATGGCAAAGAGAAAAGTATTGACTAGTCTTCATTATTATGAAAATTCACGTTATTTTGAACGTCTGCAATGTTTTGCACCCATATTCCTTCACAATCCTGACGCAAATACCCTTCGTCTTCTTCATTGTTTACCATATCTCCTAAAGGCTCAAGGCTAACCATAGGTACTGACATTTCGTTGGCATTGTACTCCACCTCTTGAAATCCTCGAGGAGGTGCTCTTAGTACGACGTACCAATTTGAATCCTCTGCCTCTCGAGAGTAAAATGCTTGTTGAACCTGAGATGCAAGGATGAAGAGATCTTGATGTTGAGTAATTCCTTGATGAAGATTTACTAATGTAAATCCGTCATCAATTTTTATTCCTGCTGCAATGCTTGCCCAATCGCATAAGAATAATAGATACCGAAATGTACAATAGTTAAACAAAATAATGCTTTTTATCACACCATAGTAAGTCACAGGTTTCTCAACTTGTCTATTGCCTTTATCACTCGACCTACACAAGGTAGTAGCAGACAAAGAAACTCCTGAGTTTTGAGTTCCTTTATCTGTATCCTTTGTATGGAAGCGGTGACCATTTATCATATAACATCGGTAACTCATGGCTATCTTTCTTGGACCATACGATAACCCTTCCAAAGTAGGGGATACATCTTTATGCTTCATTTCTTTTGAAATCTAAAAATCCTGATAAATTCGATAAGGATAATTGTCATATAGAGTAACCTTGTAAAATATAAGAGGCAGAATAAACCTTTTACATACCTCATGTTTAAACCACTCATTGAACTCGTCTGAATATTTTTTAATTAGCTGACCATCATTTCTTCGCAATCGGCGATCTCGATGAATGAGTTTTCTCTTGTGTTTTCTAGAGTAAATATAAGTTTTTGTTATTGCATAAGAATGTATATATAATAAACTCGTTACATGTATATATATATATAAAATAACTTACTCTAGGTATGGCTGAACTTCCTCGAAATTAAACAAAACACAACGATGAGCTGATTTATGCTTATCTTCTAACATGGTTAAATTACTTCCTTCTGACAAAACACAACCTTCAAGGATAGTAGATTCCATATTTTCAACGTGATTTATATTTTCTTTGTTATTAGTATCTCCATCTAGTTTCATATGTTCAGCACAAAACATGACACATTCTTCTGCCAAGTAACATTCAGCTATACATCCCTAAAGCCTTGCAGGATTTCAAACATATCCTTTTAACATCTTCATAAACCTATGAAAGTACAAAATATTATATATCATATAATATTTAATAAAAAATACATTGAAAAGATTATGTAGACCTAAAATTTAATAGTAAGCACCTTTCAAATGGAAACATCCAGCGGTAATGTGCAGGGCCTCTAAGGCATGCCTCTTAAACCAAGTGAATAGTTAGGTGTACCATAATGTCAAAAAATGACTGAGGAAGATATCTCTCTAACATACACATTGTCTCTGCCACCTCCACTTCCAAATTTTCCATTTTGACATAATCAATCTCTTTTTGGCAAATTTTATGGTAGAATGAACACAGCCTAAAAATGGTATGTCTCACTCCTCTTGGGAGGTGATCTCCTAATGCAACAGGAAGCAATTATTGCATTAAAATGTGGAAATTGTGTGACTTTAGACCATAAACTGTATGATCAGCCAAGGATATGAAATTTGAAATATTAGAGCAATATCCACCTGGTAACTTCAACAAAAATAGCCTACGACAAAAAATATTTTTTTCTTTCTTCAAAAGTGTATGTGGTGCTAGAGGAAGGAGTGTCCTCTTTCCATTATCTTGAGGATGCAATTCATGCCTTAAATTTAACTCGACCAAGTCCGGACGAGACGCAATACCATCCTTAGATATTCCAGAAATGTTCAACAATGTCCCGACCAAACTATCACAAACATTCTTTTCAATGTACATGACGTCTAAATTATGAGGCAATAAGCTATTCTTCCAATATGGCAATTCAAAAAAAAAATTGACCTCTTTTTCCATCTTTGGACGGTCTTTTTTCTTTTTTGTGAAGATTTTCCCCAATCTGTTTCAATATCTTTCACTTGATCCCAAACTTGTGTACCGTTCAATGGAATTGGATGTGTGCCAAGTTCTTTTTTGCCATTAAACCAAGTTTTCTTAAATCGAAAAGGATGATCGGGCCTAAGAAATGTTCTATGTGACCTATAAGAAAACTTCCTACCATGTTTTAGCCATTCTGAGCATGTACCATCACCATACTTTGGACATGCATATCTCCCCATTGATGAACATCCCGCAAGGTTTCCATATGCAAGGAATTCATTAATAGTTCACAATAGTACGACCTTTAATGTAAACTTCATTTTGGCATATGCGTCATACGTTTCAACACCATTTGTCCACAAGAGTAATACGTCATCAATAAGGGGCTACAAATAAATATCTATGTCATTACCAGGTTGTTTAGGACCGGGGATTATCAAAGTCAGCATTAAGAATTTCTTATCCATATGGAAAGAAGGTGGCAGATTGTAATTTACTAGCATTACAGGCCAACAACTATATCTAGAGCTCAAATTACGATAAGGATTAACGCCATTTGTAGCTAGTCCTAATCGCAGGTTACGTATCTCTTCATAAAAGGAGGACCACTTCGAATCAATATTATTCCATGCAAGACTATCCATCGGGTGTCTTAGGATGCCATCAACACTCTTATTATCAGAATGCCACCTCAAGTGTTTTGAATTATTAGTAGACTTATACATCCGCCAAAACCTGGGTATTATGGGAAAATACCTTTACACCTTTGCAGGAACACCAACTCATATTTTATTTGTTTTAGGGTCTTGTTTCCATTGCGAAGAACCACATTTGGAATGATTCCTTGTGCTCATGGTCTTTCCTGTATAGCAAGCAATCGTTTGGGCAGGCGTGAATCTTTTGGTAGTCTAAGTCAAATGTCTTCAGCATTTTCTTTACAAATTATATTAAATCTGGGATAGTGTTATCCTTGGGAAGGCTGTCCTTGAGAAGCACCAATAATTTAGTAAAACTTTTATCGAACCAAGCGTTGTTAGCTTTTATGTTAAATAACATAATAACAGCTGACAACTTCGTATACTTCTAGCAACCTGAATATAATGGTGTTTCTGCATCCTCTTATAATTCCCCATAATCAGGAAGTTCAGTGTCATCCCCATGATAGTTCTCTCCTGTGTTAGTTGCATAAGTTGACCTAAATATGTCATTCTTTGCACTAATCTTTTTAAAGGTTTTCTCGTACTGGCCATCATCTGATTGTGACTTTGGTACGTCCTCTCCATGTAATACGAATGGATCATAAGTCATATCAATACCCCGTATACCAAATGGTCATACACTTCCTCAGAAGACAAACATCTGAAATTCTTGCAGTCCTTACATGGGCATCTAATTTTGGTAGAAGTAGGTTCATTCGAATGTGAAATGGAAAAATATAAATTTTTCCAACTCCATCTCCGTATGCCTCACTAGCTCTGGGCTGAAACCTCCATGTTTTATCCATGAGTGCGTTTTAACTTAAAATTCAATTGAAATGTTAAACAGTCTAATTATTGAAAATGTCATGGTAGCCTATCAGTGGATAAAAAACTCAAAAAAATTAACTTTTTACTAAAGATATGTGTTCTTATCCCAATGGCGATTGACTCATAGCTTGTTACATTAGTTGCTGCTTAGCTTTCCAAAGAAGGCAACTACTACTTACAGCGAGCGATTGCTAGACTCAAAACATGTGAGAGATAGAATTCAACCAACCTCACTAGCGCAAGTCATTTACCTAACCCAATAACGATTGCACTAAAATGCACGAAGATACACTATAATATACGTTCTTACCGTTACTTCTTGACAAAACCTTCAATGCCTAATGCCAATTAATTGAAAAATAAAAATAAATAGTCAAATTAAAACATTAATGTTAGTTTTACGACTTTCTCAGCATATGCATAAGTATTCAAGCTGATTCACTTATTTATTTTGTCCCTACTTTGAGACTAGTGACTCTTAAAAGAAGTACTTGGTCAATTAAGCTTATCAATAAAGAAGTTACTGCAAAATAATCTTTATTTCTGTAATTAAAAATAATATTTTCTATTGAAAGGTGATTATAGACAATATATGTGATCAGATAGATTATAGATGATTCCGCATTTGCTGACCACTGGATTAGCTATCATTTCCTCCTATACATGACTCTAATGGTTGCAAACAGATTAACTCGGAATGAAGGTATAATAAAGCATGAAAATTTGTAAACCATTAAATACTAAGGTACTTAGATTTTTTAGATGTCTATTTCAGAATTAATACTGAATCTCTCATTTCTCCATTATCTTTACAGCAAATAAAATCAAGCCAAATACTTTAACACATTTGTATATTCACTTCTTATGACTACCCACCTCTTAAATGCAATGTGAATGAAAACCATGGTGGTCTTGTAGAAGTCGACTGTGATGTTGTTGATATTGAGAAATATGCTTTTGGTGAAAACCCACGAAAGGAAACTCCTAGTGCTAGGAGCCATTTGCAGAATCTGGAGAACCGATTCTATAACTTGGAAAGAGCTCCTAGAAACAATCAAATGGATGGTACAAATCTTTCTTTTGGTACAAAGAACATTTTATAGAAAGTGGTAGTTAGCCAGTCTCCAAGGATTAGGCAGACAAGGCATGCCAAAAAAAATTCCATTGAAAGCTCAAGTTCGTTATATGGGGGACTAGTAAAGGAAACGACTCGGGATATGAACATGGAAAATGGAAGGCCTGGAAGCAGTTTTAAGAAGATAGAATATTTCATGTGCCCATCAAATGACTATTCAAATATGAAAAAGTTAGACAATGCCTCTAACATTGAAAATGACATGAGTGATAGAGTCTATACAATTGATTCTATTCACAATGGTCTCAAGGCTCCTATTAGTAAATGTGATGATTATGTAACCACTCTAAGGGATATTGTTAACGTGAGAGATACTAATGTTAAAAAGCTCTAAATGAGTCTTCAGGTACTCGAGGTAGACATGGAGTCAATGAAGCCAGCAATTATCTCAATGAGGACTGATAAAGTACAATTGATACTACTAAAGGAAATAGCTCAACAACAATGTAAAGATATGTCACCAGAAAGGAGATTGCCAGGAAGAAAGCCATCTAGAAGCTTCTCCATGATTTCATTGCTTAAGTGGATCATGTCCTTTGTTTTCGGGAGTAAGAGAGCTCATCAGAGCAAGTATATGTTTAATGTATCAGAGAGCAATGATGGCTTATTGCTACTACTCGAAGATGGCACTGATATGAGGAGGTGGAGGTATCTTACAAACGCACGAGTCTGATCACAGCCCTGATGGCCTATGCTCATCATCTACTTCACTCATCTATGAGCCTTCAAGTTTCATTCCTTTTATGGATTTTAAGCACTAGGTGTAGTGGATTGCATTGCTTTTCTTTTCTGGCAATTAAAAAATATTTTTGTTGGTTTGCGGTATGTGCATGGACGAAGGGTAGGTTTGATAGAAATGTAACTCTGGAAGTAATGCCCCATTTGAAACATTATAATGTATTTACATACCGTTGAATCAATGATTTCATACTTCAAAAAAAAGTAAAACATTTGTATATCTTTATATTCAAGATATACTGCCCTATCCAGAGGTTCAGTTACTTCCTTTCAAGTATACATTTGTGTGTGTGTCAGTGTGAGATTAGTTTTACAAGGTAGGAGGAACATATGTGGCGATTGTTTAAGCTGCATATATTGTCAATATGCCAAAATTTTAATTATACTGATGAGATTGAAGCTAGGCCTAACATTATTAGATGTTCATAGTTATCAAAATAAATCCAAATAGCAGTACGATTATAATGGGCCTAAATCTCATAGATAGCCAAAGCTAGCACAAGTTAAAATTGTAGTGTCCCAGATTTTTTATTATAATTATTATTTATCTTTTATGATTTTATTTTATTCATTGTGCATCATGCATCCACTTACATCACCGTTCATCATGCATCTGCATCTTATTGCATTATTAGGGTTTTGAGTTCATCTTTCTTCATTTTCTATGTTTCGGTGGTTTTGGTGGTTATTGGGCGGAGGAGGTAGTGTTGAGGTTTTGGGAGCCTGTGGTTGGCTTGGTGGTGGTGTTTATTGTATAGGTTGCTGTGTGGTGCGTGATCCGGGAAGGATCTGAGGATTTCCTATGTTTTTGTCAATTTTCGCTCGAGGGAATCTTTTTGGTTTTCTGAGTTTTTACCAGTTTTTACCTGTTGTATTCAAGCAGACTTGTTTCTGCTCGAATAAGTTTCTATCTGCTTTGTTTTATTCGAACAGACTTGTTCTTGTTCGAATAGATTTTCATCTGTTGCTTTTTATTCAAATAACACTTTTCCTGTTCGAATATATTTCTTTCAGTTTAGTTCTGTTCGAACAAGCATTTTTTTGTTCGAATAGACTTCTTCCTGTTTCATTTTGCTAGAATAGAAATATCTTCTATTCGAACAGAGGTGTATTTCGACGACCAGTTTGGGTCATCTCTCGTGATTTTTCACTGTTGAGTATTCCTCGAGATGAGTATTAGTTTTAGGGTTTTATAACCTATTTCATTCTCTATCTCTATCGCTTACGCTCTCTCTCTCACTCACTCTCCCAATTGGAATCCTCTCCTCCATTACTTGCTGATTTGTCGCATTTTATTGCTGAGCTCAGTCGCACTTCCTTCGGTGAGCAATTTCTCTATTCCTCTCCTTATTGTTGATTCAAATTTGGCTTTGGTTGGAACCCTTGTGGCTTGGGTTGCTTTAGGGTTTCGTGATTTGGGGTTTTCGTTGAGATTGTGGAGTTGTGTTTGTTACAGGTGTTGGGTTGTTGGCGTTGGTATGATTTGTTGCATGTGGTGTTGTGGTTGGGTTACCTGTCGATTGTTGGTTTGCGGTTTATCATTTATCAGGCGAGTTTCCCATCCTTATTAAATTCCTTTTGCTAATTTAATTAGTATTGATTTAGAGTGTTACTCTGGGCATAGAGGTGTTTGTGATATAGTCATAGTCTATATTGTATTCATCAGTAGTTATTATTTTATGTGCATCTTTTCCTATTGTTAGGCATGCAGAGTCGAGTTCTCTTGTCCTTTAGGAAGTTGTACATTTGGGTAGTATTCTCGTGGTTTTGTCCTTGAATACTGTGTTTTAGTCTTGTAGAGAATGATGTTGTTTGGATGTTGTGAAGGGTGAGTCACGTTTTGCATTTGTGTTAGGATTATTTATCATCCTCTGAGGCAGGTGGTTATCCTATGTGTGTGCTGGCCATGGTGAGGTTGTTGTGTTATGATTGTTTATGCTTCTCTCTGGTAGGGGGTTATCCTATGTGTACTGGCCGTGTCGGTGGCTGTTGTGTTTTGATCCTCAGAATCTTGTTGCGGTGTGGGCTTTTATATTCTTTTAACTTAACGGGGTCAGATACATAACAAAGCTCTACATCGGCTGACCTTCGATAGGATTTAGGATTCCTACATCGGGTTAAAATAAGTAGGTAAAGTTCGGGCTGGATACTATTATATCTATTACCCATCCGGGAGTGTGGGATGGTACGAGACAGTTTCCTTTGGTACCCGTCTTATCCTCCGTGAGGTTAAAATCCCTTAGAATAAGTAAAATAAAGTTTAGACGTTGGCTCCATAGGTTGTAAAGTCCGGAACACTCTGATCAAGTGATAAATCCTAAGCATGGCCGAGCTTGCTACTAATCGTACCCATTGTATCCAATTGAGATCTCTTTAAGGTTATTATGCATTAGCGGTTGATCAGCACAATGCACTTTTTATAAGGTCTAGTTCCTTGACTTCATCACATCTTAAACATCCATATTAGGACAATTCTAGAATTACATCATATCATATCACACCATATTACATCAGATAATCACATCATCGCATCACATCATTATATAATCTCTATCCCTCTCTTATCTCTATTCCTCTGTTTTCTCCACTTATATATTATTGTATCTTTTAAGCTTCTCATATCTCATTCACCTCTTCCACTTTTTCAGCACTAGTTTTATTAGTTATTTATTTAGCATTATTGGGTTATTAGTGAGCCGTGGTTTTGCTCACTCTCGTATTTTCCCCTTTTTACAGAAGCAGGGTAGTTGCTGGTTTTGCTGAGGGTTTTTAGTTGTGTTTGGAGTCAGTTCTGCAGGTGCAGATCTGTCCTGGCTTTAGTATTTCTTGAATGATCTAGCTTTTGACACTGTACATTTTTGAGATATTGTATTTATATCTTCAGTTGATATATATATATCTTTTGCTTCTGCTTTATTCTTTTTACTCTGATGATGTTGATATTGTGAATGACTGAGCTATTTCCTATTAGCATGGTTATTCGTGGGGGTGAATCTTTGGATTCCTCGACCTGCACGCCCTGGATGACATAGCTTTAGATATGCTCTAATGTATAGATTTTGGGGCGTGACAGACTTGGTATCAAAGTTGTAGGTTAATTCCTATCTCTGTTCTTGCATATCATATGATGAGTTATTTTTCTAGACGGAGTTAAGTCGATTCTTTTCGGTTTTACATATTTTATTACACTTTTTCCTTTCTTGAGGTGTACTTTTTGTTCTTATAGATGGCTAGAGGTGGTAGAGGCAGAGGTCGCACGGTAGGTCATGGTCGTGGAGGCACTTGTAGAGGTGCACTTGTTGATGAGCCAGCGCTCAATCAAGAGAGTTTGGGATCTGTTTCGATTGATCAGGATGTTCCTCCAACTCCAGTAGTTTCAGAGTAGCTTGGTACTTTACCTATTCCAGTTATTCTTGGTATTTCAGTGGAGATGAAGCAGCTTATAAAGAGTTTTATCGCCTATTTCCAGCAGGTCAAGAGCCCAGTGGTCATAGAGTACAGTTATCTTGAGCAGCTTCGGAAGTATAAACATCCAACTTTTTCTGGCACGATAGTTCCATCTGAGGCAGAGACATGGTTCAAGTCTATTGAGAAGACTCTGAACGCGATGAAGTATCCAAATGATCAGCGGGTGACGCTTGCTACTTATCTTGCACAGGGTGAGGCAGATCACTGGTGGGATACACTCAGGAGGACTATCATAGAGACTCCGGTGCTTTGGGCCTCTTTTTAGGATAGGTTCTTTGAGCAATATTTCCCGCAGAGTTATAAGGATGCATCTATCCCGGAGTTTTACATGCTTGAGCAGGGTGATATGAGTATTACCATGTATGATCAGTGATTCAACAAACACTCTCGATATGTTCCGTTTATTATTCAGGATGAGGAGCAGCGCAAGATGAAATTTTTGAAGGGTCTTCGTCCGTACATTTAGAAGTTTTTGATTTCTTCGGGGACTAGATCGTATAGAAAGATTTTGTCTAAAGATTTGGCGATAGAGCAGAACGATATTGAGGATCGCAAGTCGAAGGACTTGAGAAACCAAGTGAGACAAGATCAGAGACCCGATAAGGGCAAAGCAGTCCAGAGTCAATATGAGAACTTGGGTTTAAAGAGGTAGAAGTTCAGTATTACCGATGGTGCTCCAGGTAGAGTTATAGGAGGACAACATTCTTATAGACCACGGTTCACTTTTGGTGAGTGTTTAAAGTGCGGGGAGAAAGGGCACTCTAAGAGGTTTTGTCCTAAGCTAGACAGAGGTCCTCAGCCATTACGATAATTTTAGGGTCCCGTTAGTCACCAGCTGCGACTACAGCAGATGCAGTAGTTTTAACAGAGACAGTTTCGGGGTTTGCAGGGTAGGCAGATTGTTTCAGGTCCTCTAGGAAGAGAGAGACAGCAGCATACGAGTCATTAGCAGGGCCAGGGTCAGGGCTATGGGCAGGGCAAGATGTACGCAGTTGGGAGACGAGGTGCTCACATCGCTCTACCTGTGGTAGGAAGTATGATACATATTTCTTATATACCCGCTAGAGTTCTTTTTTATTCAGGTGCATCGTATTTATTCATATCATACATTTTTCTTTATTCTATTGGATTTGAGTCTTCCTTGTTACTCGATGAGATTTCTTTGGGAATGTCGCTAGATACTTCGGTGTCTATTTCTCGTATTTGTAGGGATTATTCGATAGTTGTTTGTGGCCGCGTCCTTTTAGCAGACTTGCTACTACTGCCGATACAAGAGTTTAATATTATCCTGGGTATGGATTGGTTGTCGACGCATCGAGTTACCTTAGACTGTTTTGAGAAGTCAGCTACTTTTAGTATTCTTGAGGAGAAGCGGTTTATGTTTACTAGTTCAAAACTAGCGCGGTCAGGAGACAGCTTGTTGGCATTCTTAGAGTTAGAATCCTCTGGTGTCAATGTTAGTTCTATTTCGGTTGTGTGTGACCTTTTAGATGTTTTCTAGGAGACACCTGGTTTACCACCGGCTAGAAAGATTGATTTTGGCATAGATCTTTTACCTGGTATAGCTTCGATTTAAAAGGCTCAATATCGTATGACACCAGTTGAGCTGAAGGAATTATATGATCAGATATCTGAGTTGATGGATCAGAAGTTTATCCGGCCGAGTACTTCACCGTGGGGCGCTACAGTATTATTTGCTAAGAAGAAGGACGGGTCCATGCATCTTTGTATTAACTTTCACGAGTTGAACAAAGTCACGATCAAGAATAAGAATCCCTTACCAAGAATCGAGAACTTGTTTGGCCAGCTTCGGGGAGCTCAGATCTTTTCGAAGATTGATCTCAGATCGGGTTACCATCAGCTGAGAATCAAGAAGGAGGATATTTCTAAGACAACATTCAGGACACGTTATGGGCACTACGAGTTTCAGGTTATGCCGTTTGGATTGACGAATGCTCCTGCAGCTTTTATGGACTTCATGAATAGATTTTTTTGTCCTTATCTAGACCGGTTTGTTATTGTGTTTGTGGATGACATTCTCATTTATTCAAAGACTGAGGCTGAGCATAAAGGGTACTTGAGGATTGCATTACTGACCTTGAGGGAGAACGAGTTGTTTGCTAAGTTTGAGAAGTGTGATTTTTAGTAGAAGGATGTGAAATTTATAGGTCACGTGGTATCCAAGGATGACATTTTAGTGGATCCTTCAAAGGTTGAGGCCGTTACGGATTAGGTTCAGCGGACTAATGTTGAAGGGATACGCAGTTTTCTAGGTTTAGCTGGGTATTACCGTAGGTTCATCGAGGGATTTTCTTGGATTACAACTCCGTTTACTCGTTTGACTCAGAAGGATGCTAGATTTGTTTGGGATGACAAGTTTAATTTTGCATTCGCTGAGTTGAAGAAGAGGTTGACTACAGCTCCAGTTCTAATTGTTCCTTCCAGCAGACACAAATATATGGTTTACAGCGATGTGTCACTCAGCGGACTTAGTTGTGTATTGATGCAGGAAGGAAAGGTTGCTACTTATACTTCTAGAAAACTTAAGGTGCACGAGAGGAACTATTTGACTTATGACCTTGAGTTGGTAGCCGTGGTGTTTGCTTTAAAGATTTGGCGACATTATCTTTACGAGGAGAGGTTTGAGCTCTTTTCGGATCATAAGAGTTTGAGATACCTTTTCTCTCAGAAGAAATTGAATATGAGGCAGCGCAGATGGATAGACTTCCTGAAAGATTATGATGTTGACTTGCAGTATCACCCAGGGAAGGTAAATGTGGTGGCTGATGCTTTGAGCCGCTTGCCTAGGAGATTTCTTGCTCGTCTTATTATTCGCGAATGGTTTTTACTTTACGATATAGCAGATTTGAGGCTATGTTTATTTTTACAGGGTACTGGAGGTTTTATTGCTAATTTGAGAGTTCAGCCATCTTTGATTTCACGGATTATGGAAGCCCAGCAGCAGGATGCAAAGTTATAGTCTTGCGATTCAGATGATAGCATACCCGATTAGATGGTTAGTTCAGATAGCAGTATCAAATACAGAGTGAGATTATGTATGCCAGATTCAGAGACATTGAAGCGTGAGATTATGAATGGGGATCACGGCTCTAGGTATACTATTTATCCAGACAGTACAAAGATGTACCAAGACTTGAAGAGGCATTATTGGTGAGACAACATGAAGTGAGAGATAGTTGAGTTCATTTCTAAGTGTCTTGCATGTCAGCAGGTGAAAGCAGAGCACCAGAAACCAGCGGGGCAGCTTAAGCCTTTATAGATTCCATAGTGAAAGTGGGAACATGTGACTATGGATTTCATTTCTAGATTACCGACGATGAAGGGAAATCATGATTCGATTTGGGTAATTGTTGATCGATTGACCAAGTCAGCTCATTTTATTTCGGTTCGCAAGACTTTGACCCTTGAGGAGTTGTGCAGGTTGTATGCGAAAGAGATAGTGCGGTTGTATGGAGTACCTGTGTCTATAGTATCAGATCGAGATGCAAGGTTTACCGGCAATTTTTGGAAAAGTTTTCAGCGAGCGATGGACACTAGATTGGATTTTAGCACTGCGTTTCACCCACAAATCGATGGTAAGACTGAGAGAGTTAACCAGAATCTTGAGGACATGCTTAGGGCTTGTGTGTTGGACTTCAAGGGTAGTTGGGATGAGCATTTACCGTGGGCGGAGTTTGTATATAATAACATTTTCCAATCGAGCATTGGTATGGCACCTTATGAGTCTTTGTATGGTAGACCGTGCAGATCATCACTGAGTTGGGCAGAGGTTGGTGAGCAGAGTTTACTGGGGCCAGATTTAGTTCGTGAGACCACAGAGGCTATTTCCATTATTAGAGATCGGTTACGTACAATACAGTGTAGACATAAGAGTTATGTAGGTATTCCTAGGAGACCGCTAGAGTTTGAGATTAGCGATCACGTTTTCCTGAAGATTTCACCGATGAGGGGCGTGATGCGTTTCAATAAGAAGGGGAAGTTGGCTCTGAGATTCACTGGACCTTTTGAGATTCTTGCCATAGTTAGAGATTTGGCTTACCGTTTGGCATTGCCGCTACAGCTGGATCGAGTTCACAAATTATTTCACGTTTCTATGCTGAGGAAGTATGAGCGGGATCCTACCCATGTGATTGATTGGGATCCCCTAAAGGTTCTGGAAGATGCTTCGTATGTGGAGCATCCGGTGTGTATTTTGGACCGAGAGGATAATGTTCTGCGTAGTAAGGTTATTCCTTTTGAAAAAGTTCAATGGAGTCACCATGATCCTTGTGAGGCTTCTTGGGAATTAGAGGCGGATGTGAGAGATCGTTATCTACACTTGTTCTTTGGTTGAAGTATGTGGAGTTTCTTGGCGAAATTTCTTTATAGGAGGGCAGAATGTAGTGTCCCAGATTTTTTATTTATTATTATTTATCTTTTATCATTTTATTTTATTCATTGTGCATCATGCATCCAAATACATCACCGTTCATCATGCATCTGCATCTTATTACATTATCAGGGTTTTGAGCTCTTCTTTCTTCATCTTCTGTGTTTCGGTGGTTATTGGGCGGAGGAGGTAGTGTTGAGGTTTTGGGAGCCTGTGGTTGGCTTGGTGGAGGTATTTGTTATGTAGGATGTTATGTGGTGTGTGATCCAGGAGGGATCTGAGGATTTCCTATGATTTTCTCAGTTTTTGTTCAAGAAAATGTTTTTGGTTTTTTGAGTTTTTACCAGTTTTTACTTGTTGTATTCGAACTAACTTGTTTCTGCTTGAATAAGTTTCCATCTGCTCTGTTTTATTCGAACAGACTTTTTTTTTATAATAGATTTCCATCTATTGCTTTTTAATCAAACAACACCTTTCCTGTTTGAATATATTTCTTTCTATTTGGTTCTGTTCGAACAAGCCTTTTTCTGTTCGAATAGACTTCTTCCTGTTTTGTTTTGTTCGAATAGAAATATCTTCTGTTCGAACAAAGGTGTGTTTTGACGACTAGTTAGGGTCCTCTCTCATGATTCTTTACTGTTGATCCTTCCTCGAGATGAGTGCTGGTTTTAGGGTTTTATTACCCATTTCATTCTCTCTCTCACTCGCTTACACTCTCTCTCTCATTCACTCTCCCAATTGGAATCCTCTCTTCCATTGCCTGCCGATTCATCGCATTTCCTTGCTGAGCTCAGTCATACTTCCTTCAGTGAGTGATTTCCCTATTCCTCACCTTATTGTTGATTCGAATTTGTCTTTGGTTGGAACCCTTGTGGCTTGGGTTGTTTTAGGGTTTCGTGATTTGGGGTTTTCGCTGAGATTGCGGAGTTGTGTTTGTTGCAGGTGTTGGGTTGTTAGCGTTGGTGTGATTTGTTGCCTGTGGGATTAAGGTTGGGTTACCCTGTCGATTGTTGGTTTACAGTTTATCGTTTATCAGGCGAGTTTCCCTTCCATACTAAATTCCTTTACTAATTTAATCAGTGTTAATTTAGAGTGTTACTCTGGGCATAGGGGTGTTTGTGTTATAGTCATATCTATATTGAATTCTTCAGTAGTTGTTATTTTCCGTGCATATTTTCCTATTGTTAGGCATGTATGGTGGTGTTCTCTTGGTCTTTAGGAAGTTATGCATTTGGGTGGTATTCTCGTAACTTTGTCCATGAATACTGTATTTCTGTCTTGTAGAGACTGATGTTGCTTGGATGTTGTAAAGTATGAGTTGTTGTTTGCATCTATCATAGGATTGTTCACCATCCTCTGAGGCATGTGGTTATCCTATGTGTGTGTTGGCCATGTCGGGGCTGTTGTGTTAGGATTGTTGACCCTTCTCTCATGCAGGGGGTTATCCTATGTGTGTTGGCCGTGTCAGCGGCTATTATGTTTGATCCTTGGGATCTGTTTGCAGTGTGGGTTTTTATATTCTTTTAACTTAATGGGGTCGGATACATAATAAAGTTCTACATCGGCTGATCCTCAATAGGATTTAGGATTCCTACATTGGGTTAAAATAAGTTGGTAAAGTTTGGGTTGGATGCTATTATATCTATTACCCATCCGGGAGTGTAGGATGGTATGAGACAGTTTCCTTTGGTACCCGTCTTATCCTCCGTGAGGTTGAAATCCCTTGGAATAAGTGAAATAAAGTTCGGACGTTGGCTCTGTGGGTTGAAAGGCCCTGAATACTCTGATCAAGTGATAAATCCTAAACGTGGCAGAGCTTGCTACTAATCGTACCCATTGTATCCAATTAAGATCTCTTTAAGGTTATTATGCATTAGCGGTTGATCTGCCCAATGTACTTTTTATAAGGTCTAGTTCATTGACATCATCACATCATAAACATCCATATTAGGACAATTCTAGAATTACATCATATCATATCACACCATATCACATCAGATCATCACATCATCGTATCACAACATTATATAATCTCTATCCCTCACTTATCTTTATTCCTCTATTTTCCCCACTTATATATTACTGTATCTTTTAAACATCTCATATCCCATTCACCTCTTCCTCTTTCTCTACACCTATTTTATTAGTAAGATTTTTAGAAATGTTAGGTTATTAGTGAGCCGTGGTTTTACTCACTCTCGCATTATCCCATTTTCAGAGGCTGGTTAGTTGCATGTTTTGATGAGGGTTTTCAGCTGTGTATGGAACCGGTTCTGTAGCTGTAGATCTATCCTGGTTTCAGTATTTCTTGTATTATCTAGATTTTGACACTGTACATTTTCGAGATATTGTATTTATATCTTCAGTATATATATATATCTTTTGCATCCGCTTTATTCTTTTTACTCTGATGATGTTGTTATAGTGAATGACTGAGCTATTTTCTATTAGCATGGTTATTGGTAGGGGGGAATATCTGGATTCCCCGACCTGCACGCCCTGGATAATATTGTTTTAGATATGCTAAAATATTTGGATTTTGGGGCGTGACAAAAATATTCCTTCTGGACCCAATACAATACAAAAGAGATTGGAGCCTAGCCCAGTAAAGCTCTAATTTTGTATTAGTGACCAAATTAATTATTATGAGATATCCATAGCTATTGTTGTAAGCCAACCAAAAGGCCAACTTACTTAGGTGGTCTACACCAACTATATGCCTTAATTAAATTCCATATCTTCTTAATATAATAGAAGTATGAGATAGGAGGCAAGCCTAGCTATTCTCATGCTCTACTCTACAAATCAAATTTAAATTTAAATGTTAGCAATAACTAGTGCGCCAAATTGCAATGATAAAGCCAACCTGCCACTCGTTGTTGTTGGTTTTGTTGATGTTATTACTGTAGCCCCCAACCCCTTTATGATTAGCTGGTGTACTACACATTGAGACCCTTGTGGTTTGTCCTCCCTCTGGCATAAAACAGTTTATGTTGATTGTACATCCCAACTCCTTTTGGGATTTATCATTGTGCAAGTAATTTTCTCTAGACTGCCAAACCAACCATTTCCAATTTACAAGGTATTATTCAAGCCCCTTATTATAATCCTACTCAAACTTACCATTACCCATAACATAAGAGATCACAAGCACTGATATAAACTTTCATTTATTCAACACTAAAATAAATTTAATTCTTGTATCGAACCAAAATCACTGCCAATTTCATTTTTTAACAATGAACGGAGATTAAAGCAACTTATATTATAAACTCACCGTTATGCAATTTACACTGATAAACTATCCCAATTCCTCAATCTTTTCTGCAGTCTGAAGTGCAAGTTCCCTATACACAATACAACAAAACTTAGGAACTCAAGATCAAAAGGAACAAATTTTTACCATCAAGCAAATAAAGGATTAGAGAGGGAAAGAGAAAGAGATTGGCTGATTGGGGATAAAATATGGGTGATGATGATGCCAACCAATGGTAGTGATAATGGGGATCAAATTTGGCATCTATTTTTATCCCACTCCCTAACATAAAGATTATAAAAAAAAACTATCACTACCTTGAATCAAAATCAAGTTGAGTTCTTCAATCTGAAATCCAAACGATGAAAATTACAATGAGAAATCGCTACTAATTGAGTTGAGTCCAAACGATGAGGCAGATGCTGGAGAGAAATTGAGTAGATGAAGAATAGGGTTGTGTTTATAAAGCCGCCAAAATTTCTCAATTGAGTTTCCCACGATTTGGAGTTGAAAGATTTGTTGAATCTCCATAACAATCTAGTCAAAAATCTCCACCAAAACCTATCCATCTCCACTCTCCCACGAAAACCTACTTTCGTACTTCTCACTTCGCGCTTCTCAATCTCTTAAATTCACGCAAAAAAATTCGCGAATAAATCAAATAGAAATAGCATCGTGAAAGAAAAAAACCGACTTGATTGAGATGGTAAGGGTTTTCACATAGGGAGGGGGACAACTTAATTGCAATAGCTATTATGTCGCGCCCAAAAATGACTTTGATAGTAAGATGATTTATATTTTAACATCACTTTTGGTAAAGCCGACGTTGAAATCCATGTGAAAAGCAAAAATAAGACTTTTAACGACACTTTTTAAATAAGTGACGTTATTCAGATGATATTAAAACCATATTTTCTTGTAGTGAATGTACTTAAGAAATTTAATAAATTTGACTGCCGTGGTGTTCTGACACCATACGACAATATAGATTAATTGATTAAACACACAGGTGAGCCTATTTCATAAATAGAATATGTACGTCTAATAGGCAATCTAATGTATATTATGAACAACATAAGACCAGATATTGCTTATTTGGTTTGCAAACTGAGTCGGTATACTATAAACCCAGGATCGAGCCACTGGGAAGCGTTAATAAGGGTTTTATAGTATTTAAAGCATACAATAGACTATGGTTTGTACTACACAAGATATCCAGCTGTCATTAAGGGATATAAACTGGATATTTGATTCTAGCGAGTCATACTCCACAAGTGGATATGTATTTACACTTGGTGGGGGAGCTGTCTCATGTAAATCCTCCAAACAAACATGCATAGCTTGATCGACTATGAAATCATAGTTTGTTGTTGTAGATTTGGCGGGAGATGAAGCTGAGTGGCTTTCATAGTTTTTAGAAGATATTTCTATGTGGGTAAAACCAATACCTGCCTTATGTATCCATTGTGATAATCAAGCAGCAATTACAAGGGCAAAAAATAATGTTTGTAATGATAAGTCACGACATATACGTCGTAGATATAATACAGTAAAACATTTACTTGTAAGTATAGTTATATCCATTGACTTTGTGAAGTCAAGTGACAACCAAGCGGATCGATTTACAAAAGGGTCGGCAAAAATGTAAGTATATTTTACATCGAGGGGAATGGGCTTAAAGCCTTTAACTACGAGTTAACTTCAGCGAAAAATCTAACCTAGTTGATTGGAGATCCCATGAACTAGGTTCAATATGACAACTAGTTGTGAGTTACTCAACATGAGCACAGAGGAGATTTTAACTCCTGCTCATTCCATGACGTGAACAGTACCTGTAACAATTTTTAGGGTAAGTTCTCTAAACTTTACATGATTCATATGCCTTGTATATACAAGTGGGGTATGATATGGTACACTTTATAGGCAATCACCAATGTGAGTGAGAGGTGGGGCCACTTCCATAAGAATTTCATACGGCAAAATATTTTCTAAGAGCACTCGTAAATCTAGGGTTTGTTCAGGGCTGAATTGAACATAATTGTGAGAGCCGATTGTGTTTGAAAAGTACTGTGTGAAGACTATTATCTTAGTTTACACTAAAGCTAACAGTTCAAGACATATGTTCACTAATAAACGTAAATTCGATTGTTATTTACAAGGGAAGGCTCAAGTCCACAAGACACCTATCTCAATTTAGGACCATTCCCTGATTTTCCCTTCTTTTTTTAGTTTGTCTGTTACCAGTCAAATATGGGGGATTATTAGAAAATTTAAAGAGGTTGCTGGCTTTCCTTTTTCCTTGAGTAGTAGAACTTAGTATTTTAAGTCCTATATTGGATATGAGGGAAGCTCAACTCAACTATATAAGTAAATCTAACACTTAACTTGTTGTGATGTGTGTGAGAGTTGGTTGATCATACGCGCATGTGCAACATGTGGGACCCATGTGTGAAAACTAGCTTGGGTGTATGGGCAACCCATGGGCTTGCTCGACCTAGAAAACTTGCTTATTCTTATAAATCTATGATTCGTCCTTGGGGCATTGGGCTCATAGGGATTCCTTAGAATACTTAGTCAGATTTTTAGGCTTGTGGTGTGAGTTGTGTTATCTCCAACAAAACGCAGCTTTAGATGTGACTCTTAGTGAATAGGCACTAACTTGAGGTTTGACCCTTTGTGAAGACTCACCTATGCTCTATATAGCCCAACTTCATTTTTATTTATCATTATCTGTTTTTTAGAGTTTTCTTTAGTAATTTTTAAGAGAGAAAACAAAGGTAATCAAGGTTCATTTGGTAGAAAGATAGAAGTGCTTTCTTTTCTCTACGACTGATCGTTATATCCTGGGAGACCGGGGTCTACATTCCTGTAAAGTACTGTGCCTGGGGTGATTCTGTCTTAATGAGATAGTGTGTATACACTAGACTCGATCATCTCCTTAAGAGGTGTTGTTTGTTCATACAGATTAGAATACATAGAGCTTATCAGGGGAGTTTCAAAGTTGGGATGATTAACAAATGTTGTATATGATCCGTGTTAAATTGGCAAGCAAATCAAGAGTTCTCACAAGAAGGCCAACAATATTGCTACTACACGGGTTCTTGAACTGATACACATGGATTTGATGGGTTCAACAAGAAGTGTATCTTTGGGTGGCAAGCGATACATTTTGGTAATAGTGGATGATTTTTCTTGTTATACTTGGATAACCCTTCTGAGAGAGAATTTTAATACATCTGAAGAATTCCGTACTATATCGCTCCAAATTCAAAATAAGAAAGATTGCTCTATCAACAAAATTTGAAGTGATCGTGGAGGTGAGTTTAAGGATACTGGAGTGATTGAGTACTGCACCACAAATGGGATTAAACATGAATTTTCGGCTCCAATCACGCTATAACAAAATAGGGTTGCAGAATGAAAGAATAGAGTTATTCAAGAAATGGAACGGGTTTTACTTCATAGCAAGGATCCTTCTACGCACTTTTGGGGGAAGGCAATTCATACCGCGTGCTATATTATCAATTGGGTGTATCTTCGTTTATTCATGCTAAACACTCCCTATGAACTTTGGTTTCGAAGGAAGCCGAATGTAAAACTATTTTTGGGTTTTTGGGAGTAAATGCTTTATCTTTCTAGATCGAGAAAATATTGGGAAATTTGACACCCGAAGTGATAAAGGTATTTTATTGGGCTATTTAGCAAATAGTAGAGCTTTTCAGGTCTATAATTTTATGAACAAAGTGATGATGGAGTCATGTAATGTGGTTATGGATGATACTTGAACTATTGGCTCTGCAGAAGTTGGAGAAAATAATGTTACAACAAAAAATTGGAGCCTTCGTCTAGTTAGTGAGATTCATGAAACGACCCTTACATCCAATGTTACCTATCCTTTATCTACTTCCTCACCCTCCCCTCCCCTACCTCCTTCAGTTCCAAGTATACCCCAACCAGGATGACATCAAGTTCGCAAGGATCACTCACAGGCCAATATCATTGAGGATGTTAGTTCCCATGTTCAAACTAGAAGTCAAACTCATGAAACGGTGAATTGTGTTTCCTATGTTTCTTAGATCAAACCCACAACTATGAAGGAAGATCTCTCAGATGAGTATTGGCTTCATGCAATGCAGGATAAGCTTCGATAGTTTTGGCATCAAGATGTGTAGTATTTGACTTTACGTCCTTCTAGCACAAATGTAATTGAGACTAAATGAATCTATAAGAACAAGTTTGATGAACTTAGAAATCTCATTCCAAACAATACCAAGTTGGTTGCCCAAAGGGTAAGTCAAAGAGGTTGATGTTGCTGAAATTTTTGCTCCTACTGTAAGACTTGAGTCTATTCGCATACTTTTAGCCTTTGCTTGTAATCAAAAGTTCAAGCAATATCAAATGAATAAGAAGAGTGGTTTTCTAGATGGGCTCCCTGAGGAAGAAGTGTGTGTGGCACAAGCAAAAGGCTTTGAGGATCCCCATCATCCCGATCACGTATTTTACTTGAAAAATGCTCTTTAAGGATTGAAGCAAGCTCCTCAAGCATGATATGAGCGACTATCAAATTTTATCTTGGGAAAGGAATTTGTTTGGTGGGAGTTGATAAAGCGTTGTTAATTTAACGTAAGGGAGGCATGGTACTCGTTACTCAGGTATATGTAGATGATATTGTGTTTGGTTCTACTTCAAGTTTACTAACCACTTCTTTTACAGATTTAATAAAAAAGTGAATTTGAGATGAGTATGGTTGGGGAACTAACTTACTTCTTAGGTCTCCAAATATGTCAATTGGTGATAGGGATGTTTATCTCTCAATCCACGTATGCAAGGGATCTTGTGGAGAAGTTTGGTCTTTCCTCTGCAAAGCATGCACAGACACCCATGAGTACCACAACAAAGCTAAGTAGGGGCACGATAGGTAAGGATGTTGATCAGAAAATGTATAGAAGTATGATAGGTAGTTTACTTTATCTTACTACTAGTCGTCCTGATATTATATTTGTGTCAACATTTGAGCTCATTATCAAGGTAGTCAAAAAGAGTCCCATTTACATGTTGTTAAGCGTATTATTCATTATGTATGTGAGACTTCCTATTTTTGTTTATGGTACTCACATAACACAGCATCTAAGGTTATTGGTTATTCAGATATAAATTGGGCGGGTAAAGGAAGAGTACTTCGGGAGGAAGTTCCTAACTTCTGAATAATCTTGTTGTTTGGCAAAGCAATAAACAAAACTGTATTTCCTAGTCCACAGCAGATGCGGAGTATATTGTTGCAGGGAGTAATTGAACTCAACTCATTTGGATGAAGCAGATGTTGCATGATTATAAAATAATCTAGGGGATGATGTTAGTCTTTTATGATAATACGAGTGCGATAAACATTTTCAAAGAACCCTGAACAACATTCCAGAACCAAGCACATTGACATTTGCTTTCATTTTATCCGTTATCTCATTGAGCAAGAGATCATCATTGTTAAGTATATCCTCACAGAGAGTTAGTTGGCCGATTTTTTCACAAAGCCGTTAGATGCTCTTAGGTTTGAACTCATGAGATGGTCGATCAGTGTTTGCTCCATTGATTAGGTATGTTTCTTACTTCCTCTTTGATTTATGAAATTTAATGTTAGGAAAGTTCAGTATGGTCTTATTTAGTACATAATTTTTTTTTCATATTTAGATGAATAGGCAATTATTGACAAAAATAGTTGAGGATAACTGTAGAGACTTCGTACCTAATGCTATCTGAGGATCTGGCATGTTTAAAACCCTCGAGAGCTATAAAATTAATTAGTTCCCAAAAATTTCATCTTCTTTTATAATCTCATTTCGTTTACTTTACTCAGTTATCATATGGTGACATCAAATTCAAGTTATACTAGTATAACATTCCCTATATTTGATTCAAGGCGAAAAAAAGACTGTATAAGACCGAATACATGATAATAGGCATTTCTATTTTTGCCCATTTTTGGCCTTCTTTATCCATACCCAAAGTTTTATCTGTTCGCAGCACCTTGTGCCTTCAAATATGCCATTCATTTTTCTACCTAATTTTTTATTATTTATTTATTTTTCTCGTTTGTTCAAAGATTTTTTAGTGAGAAAAAATAAAATAAAGGCAGGAGTACAACAATATGATTTTTGGATGAAGATTAATATAAGAGTAGAGTATTCCCAATGTTTTTGCTAGTACATCAATTAGGGTCTTGCTAAAATATTTGGAAACAAAAAACATAAAAAATTAATAACATAAGAAATATTCTATTCAATATGTACTTAAAAAGGAGAAAGAATGATGGGAGGTGAACTCAATATGAAGAAAGAAGGGGAGAAAGTGTACCTGATAATCCTAGAATGCCAGCAAAATACCTACTCTATCATGTTTCTTCCCTTGCCTATATTATAATATGTTCAATGCTTATTTGATCTTGAGTTAGGTACAGTCAGTTTAGTGAAGATGAGCAATAGAGATTCTATATAAGTTAACTTGACACCATTCATTACAATTGATTTCTTATCCATGAGATCTTTCAGTTTACATTGCGCCTCTTATTTGATGAAGTATGAATTTTTCTTTGCATATTATTCATATTCATATTTCATACAGAGTGTCTGCTAGTCAATTCTCAGTGATTTCGAGTGACCACCATGAGAAGCTACGTTGACGCAACTTTTCAATATAGTTATTTGTTTATGATTGCTTGTTTTGTTGAATGCATTTTTTCATGTTTTATTGTGCACACACACTGAGTAGAATCTTAAACTGACTTGCGATAACTCCAAAGCAATTTCTTATCAGACATTCTTATAATACTGTGGGGGAGCTGATATTTGTTTTTTTTCCTTTCACTCATTTGTTCTCTATCTCTTGAAAAAATAAGGGTCTTAGTTTTTATTTATTTCTTATTCGATTAGACCTTCGGTGTGTGCGAATAGGACTCAAATGCCTGTTTATTTAAACAGACCCGAGGGTTATGTTCAAAAACGCTTTAGTCTTTTTTAGATTTTTTACCAAACACAACTATTTTTTGTACTCTCTTGACCACCAACTCACTACTGCTTTCACTATGATTCTCTCTCTTCTCGATTGGCTTTTCATTAATTGCGAGAGGGTTTAGTCGTGATTCATCAATTGGGTTTCAAGTTCACAAACTTTGCCTTTAAATTTCATTATTTCGGAGCTCTCAATTTTTTGTTTTCTCGCTTGGGTTTGAGTTATTCTCACTCCTTCAAGGTTAGTACTGCTCTACTCTCTCTCTCTCTAAGCTCTTGGGGATTAATTGTTCATTTCTCTGGGAAATTATGCTCTCTCATACTTGAATTTCGTATTTGGCTCTAATTGGGGAATTTAGGGCTGTGTTTGGGTTAGAATTGTTGATTGAGGATGATGATTGAGGATGTTGATTGGTACTTGTTGATTGAACTGGGTTTGACTATTAGAGAATTAGGGTATTGGTGTTTGATGATTAGTAGTTGATGTTCAGGGTAGAATTGTCGGATTTGGGTGTTTGTGGTAGTGTGTATTTGATTATTACAGGTGTTGGATTGGTGTTTGCTTAGTGATTGTTCTATTGTGGTGTTGGGTTCGGGTTTATCGCGTTGAGTATTTTGGGTTTGCAGGTGGTGTTTGTGGTTCCCCTAGAGATTACTGCTAGTTGCATTCCTAGGGCTTGTCATTGGGAGTGTTGGGTTTCGCTATTGGTTTGTGTTATTATTTGGGATTTTCTTTTGCTTTTGCCTCTACTTAGGCTTTTAGCCCTCCGGTGGCTATTTTTTTTTACTTTTCCGCTTTAGCCTTTGATATCCTGGGCATATTAGTTTTATTTAGTTTGACCTCCTTGTATTAACAGTCTTTTTAGAATATTTGCTCTTGCATTTAATGTTAAATATTTCTTATCAACTCTGTGTTTTACTCATCCATTGACTGTTATACATTTTTTTTACTCATCTGCTTCTCTCTTTGTCTACTATTGTATGTTATTTACTCTATGTTCATCTGCGATAAAAAGGGGGAGAGATGATCTTAATAGGTAAGCCAAATAAGTTATGATATTTTCTTGGATTTCGTATTTTTTAAACGGTTATGTGATGTATCTTGTTTAGTGTACATGATTTCTAGAAATGATGATCTATGATGAAAGAGTATCTTCGAGTATGGATATTCATTGATTGACCAGTCCATCGAGTTGCAATTTTTTCTCTCTTATAGTTGTAGTTTTGATACAAAATAAACCAAAATTGGTGATTGAAACAATTATATTTGTTATTGATTTTATTTCGTGTCTTGAATAGGTGTCAGCTATATCTTGTGGTTATTCATCGTTAAAGAATGCACGTGGAGTGACTACAGCTGGACTAACATTGAATAGGCATATTGGATTTGTACCCCTTCGCTTAAAGACTCTATCCCATTAGTTTTTTATAAAATTTCAAAAAGAATTATGTTTTTTCAAAATAAAATAGATTTCTGTTCGAACATGTATTTTGTTCTGCTTGAATAGACCAGACATAACTTTCTTTATTCGAATAAACTCTTTGCTCTGTTCGAATAGACCTATTTGTTCAAATAAACTTTTTGTTATGTATGAATAGACTAGGTAGAACTCTGTTTGTTCGAATAGAATTTTTGTTTGGTTCGAATAGACTAGTCAGAACTCTGTTTGTTCGAATAAGATCTTTGTTCTGCTCGAGTAGAACCCTGTCTGTTCTACTAGACTTGTAGTAGCATATTTCTTAAATTCAACAAAGAGAAGCTAACAGAACTTTGTTGAAGACAGTCTATTATTCAAGAAGATGTCACGTCTACATCCACAATTTTCGACCCACTAAAAGTAGTCGTTATGCTTGGCCAAATAAAGTCGTTGGGAGATCCGTGAAGTTCGCCCACTACCCACCAAAACACGAAACTGTTTATTTTTTATTAAACTGCGTGTATCTACTATCAATTTATACATGCAGAGAATATGTTATTTTGATCCGTAACTCTAATATTCATTTATTATTACTTTCCTACCAAACAACAATTATAATAACTAGCAACTTATTGAATTTTTCATTAAAACCCTCCTCGAGGTCATGGTTTTTCACGCTTTACTGAGTTTTCACGTAAAATATTTTGTGTTAAAGCTTATTATTACGCAATCTTTACTAGAAGTATTGGTGAATATTATCCTCCCGGAAAACACGTAATTACAATTGGCACAGCTTGTGGTAATACCATACTTTATTTTTACCACCTGAGATTTAAGACAATCCGATGACAAACATGAATCTCCGAAGTGCCTCGAATATGCAGACATTGAGGGACCCGAGATCAACCCCAGTCCAAACATAGTCCATCCTCACGCAACTCGTGTCGAACTTCAGAAAACATGGAGATGACCGATCTAAAGGCTTGAGATCAGGTTGAATCACATGACCCAAGTACTCAAGTTAAAAGAGACGCAAGGAGAAAGCCCTTGGCACCAGCAAGTTAGATAACAATAAAAGAAGGAGAATTTACGGAGACATCAAGACCACTCACGTGGCGTCAAACTCACTCCCCAGCCCGAGAGCACCTAACATCCTCCAGGTCGATCAAACCAGAACACTACGTCGAGAAACGGAACGGTTCGAACTTCTCGATCTAGATCAAGGATACCAGGACATGTCCTTTTTGAAAATTTTGGATCTCAACATCCTCAACATCGACAACTCTAGGAAGTTGGCATACACGCCCCCTCTCCACCACGATAAGACCTCTAAGAGGCAGACTGAGAACCTGAAGGAAACGGTGACTTTGATCCTCAGTTGTCGCTACCCAAAATACCTCGCCAACAATTTCATCACCTGGATGCTTAACAATAGGATCCAGCCTAAACTTTGATATGCCCAGCCGAAGAGGTGTGTTCTCGATAGATTTGAGAGAACCGTTCTATCCTCATCTCAAAGTCATGGCATCCCACAAACAATTTCCACAGTGCCAAAATTTCATCAATATACGGGGTCACTGAACCCCCTTACCATGCTCAAACTTTAAGCTAAAGTCCATTGTACTCCAAACCGATCACATCTGTATGCAAGTTATTTAACATGGGCCATTAAAGAAGAAACCCTTAGATGGTTTTATCACTATTCCTGAATCTTAAAAATTAACATTCAGCCATTACAATGCCTCTTCGAGTCAACATGTTCATGCTAAGGAATGAGAGATCACAGTGGTTCTTTGTTCATTTCGAGCGAGGTGAGAAATGAAGCCTGGCGCTTTTTTTACCAGCATTTCCTACCGGAAACCAAGCTTGGGAATTTATCTCCCCAAATTGTTGTTCCAGCACTCACTTCTGTCCTCCACATCGACTCCTAACTGTCGAAAAGGCTTACCTTGCACAGCACCCCCCCCAGAAATTGACAGGCATGGACCGAGTTGGTAATTACTACATCGAATTAGATGATCCACAATGATAAGATGAAACTCCTCATTCATCTACTCTAATGAAACCATTTTTTGTCACCTCCTACCAAAGTCTGCCAGTAACGGATCCCCCAAGCAGCGCAAAAGAATACTATAACGTCAGGAAGGACGGAAAAGCCAGACGAACGGAACCCCCGTCCCAGTTTAACCTCCTTATAACAACTACACTCCTCCGTTATCTACCCATGATAAGTGAGACAAATTGTACGAGAAGTCAGCAATTGTTGATATACCCAATAAACCCTTTGCACCAATATCACAATCTGCATACCATGATACTGACAACTATTATCTTAAACAGATTTTTCATCGCATTCTACGAGCTGGAACTCAACGCTTCCATTATGCAATCGCAGTCCAAAATTTCCTCGAACGAAGATCTAAACGAAATGAAGTTGACAAGGCAGGGACCAGGCCAAGTCTCACCTCTTTACATGATCGAAATAAAGAATTAAAGAAGAGAAAATAAGATAATAAAATTATATCTTACTGTAAGATGATATCATCGGACAAGTCCGCAAACTTCTCCCAAGCTTAGCAAGGCTAAACGTCCTACCAATTTCTTTCGAAGACTTCGACACCAACCATTTTTCAGTGCCCTCACGATAACCCTCTTGTCATTATGTCAAGTAGGGTCAGGACTACAAATACACCCCTTCTAAGTTGATATAGGAAAGCCGCACAACATTCAGTCAAAAAGCAATTGCAATTCTAAGCCTCAAAGATGCTTAAAAGTTTCGACCACCACCATCACATCTTTCATGGTTCCCAAAGAATCATTCCATGAGAGAGATCACCTTGCTAGTTCAAGCGTGTCGAAAAACCACTTTTGTCCCAATTCTTTGTTATAGCGGCTGAGTTAAAATATTTTGGGAATCTTATGTCAAAGTTGCATAACTATCGATCAGGCAGCATCTTCACATACATCTCGCCGCCTTGCAATTTCTAATATTCATGGGGGGGGGGGGGATTCTATGAAATAGGGAGCTAAGTCCGTTGCACGTATTTGAAAGAATACCACTACAAACTCTCACAGAGTGCAATTTCTGA